>VMDO01001578.1:0-67571 GCA_007922755.1 Pedetes capensis
GGGTGGAGATTAGATTTGACGTTTCTCTGTTGATTTTTTGTTTTGATGACCTGTCTCTTGACACAAGTGGGGTATTGAAGTCCCCCATTATTATTGATTCTGGACCAATAAAGTTCTTTATATTCCATAAGGTTTGTCTTATAAAGCTAGGAGCTCCTATGTTTGGGGCATAGATACTAAGGAGCATTATTGATTCTTGAGCGATTGTTCCTGTATTAAAATGTAGTGACCATCCTTATCTCTTCTAATTAGTTTTGGAGTGAAATTTAATCTATCTGAAATTAAAATTGCCACACCTGCTTTCTTTTGTTCCCCCCCTGCTAGGTATACATTTTTCCAGCCCTTAACTCAGTTTATTCCAGTCTTTGTTAGATGAGTTTCCTGAATACCACATATCGATGGTTTGTGTTTTTTCATCCAATTAGCCAATCTCTGTCTCTTAATTGGTGAGTTAAAACCATTTACATTAATAGAGATTATTGAGGAGCAATTATTGTCATTTATCCAATCATTACCTGTTACTGATTTATGATTCATGTTCACTTTGGACCTTTCTTGTGTTGGACTCATTTCAGTTAATCGGTTCTTTGATTTCCTTTGATGGGTTGTCTTAACTCTCCTGGATGTGGTAATTGATTTATTATCCTCTCCAGTGCTGGTTTGGTGGTTGCATATCGTTTAAAAGCTTCAATGTCATTAAATGTCTTATATTCCTCATCTATTATCAACAATAATTTTGCTGGATATATTAGTCTAGGCTGGAGATTGTTTTTTCTTAATATTTGCATCAGCTGTGACCATTCCTTTCTAGCTTTCAATGTTGATATGGAAAAGTCTGCAGTAATTTTTATTGGCTGTTTTTTATAAGTAATAAGGGGCTTCTGTCTTGCTACTTGCAGGATAGCATCTCTGGTCTCTAATGATAGGAATGGAGCCACAACGTGTCTTGAGGATTATCTATTTAAGTCAGCCTTCATGGGAGTCCTGAAAGTCTCAGTGGTGTATATATCCATTTCCTGTGCTATGTTTGGGAAATTTTCCTTGAGGATATCATTTACTAGGTTGTGAAGGCCTCCAGTGATTCTTTCTTCTCATTCAGGAATACCCATGATTCTTATATTTCTTCTTTTCACTCTATCTGAGTTCTCTTGGAAATCTTTTTTTAAAAACTTTTATCATTGACTCCATTTCTAATTGCTTGTGCTTCAGCTCGTTTATGTCATCTTCTGCCTCAGAGATCCTTTGCTCTGATTCATCCAGTCTTGAAGAGAAGGATTTTTTGTTGTTGTTGTTGTTAGGTGCTCTCGAGTCGGTATCCGACTCATAGCGACCCTCATAGGGTTTTCAATGGCTGAGTGCTTCAGGATTGCCTTGGGAGTGGATTGCCAGGCCCTTCTCCCATTTTTGTGGTGCTGGGAATTGAACTCGGGGCCTCACAGACTGCAGTGCAGCGCTCTACCCACTGAGCTAAATCCCAGCCCCAAGGATTCTTTAGCCGTGTTCAATTCTGATAATTTGGATTGAGTATCAAACAAAGTGGCTTGATTATTCTTAATCATTTCTAACTGGGATGACAGAGCAGCTTCCAAATTAAAAACCTTTCTTTCAATTATCTCCAGTGTATTTTAAGTATTTGTCTTTATTTCTCTTAGCATGCTTATAACCATGACTCTGAACTCCGACTCAGAGATCTCTAAGAATTGCGAGTCTTTGGAGTGATCCGTTGGGGGTTTATGATCTGTTGGAGCCTTCAGCTCCATCCTGCCCCCTTGTGGTTTTTGTAGCTTTACGTGATTTGCCCATACTGTGGTCCGGGAAACAGAATCTACCAGTCCAACTCCAAGGGGGTGAAGGGTACCAAGCACAATTTAAAAAAACTTTTCAAGTTTCCTTTTGAGACAAAGTCTCACTAAGTTGCGTAGGATGCCTCTGGCCTCAAACTTGTTATCCTTCTGTTTTAGCCTCCTAAGTTACTAGGATTACAGGCATGCATCATGGCACCTGGCTAACTATATACACTTTAAATGCAATCTAGACAACCCTACTGGGAGAAGGGCCTGGCAATCTACTCCCAAGGCAATCCCAAAGCACTCAGCCATTGAAAACCCTATGAGAGTCGCTATGAGTCGGATACCGACTTGACGGCACCTAACAACAACAACAGACAACCCTACAGCTATGTTGGGTATCCTCCTTTTTCCCATTTACCATTACATTCTTTGAAAACATCATTGTAATTGATATACCATAGGTATTAGATAAATCTACAGTTTACCAGTCCCTTGCCACAGATAAATGACGAGTATACGTAGAGGGTTCCCTTATTCCATGTTCCAGTCTCCCCAGTACCTGAGGCCCACTCCTATACCTGTGTTGTGCTCCAGGTGCCTCAGCTCCCCTTCATGGCAGACACAGACCACTGATTATAAGCTCCACTGGTATACTCCTTTTCTGTGTGGTGCTGGGATCAAACTCAGAGCTTTGTGAATACCAGTCAAGTACTCTACCAGGAGGTACATCCCCAGCCCTTTCATGCATATATTCTTAAATGTTTCCCACTTTGAAAGTTACTAATCTTTTCTCTCTGAAAAATTAACTTTAGGATCATAGTCTCTAATGGTTGCTATACTATCTGTTCTGAAATCACATGCATAATCACTCTTATGCCTCTTAAATGGTATCTCCTATTATCTTTATATCTTTGTATGACACTAGCATTACCTGTCAAAATCAACATAAGCAATTCAATAGCATTTATTAACATATAACGTACATTAACTCTAAGATTCAGCAACTCCACTTTTTGACATAAACTCCAGAGAAATGTTTGCACATATATGAAATATCCTCAAGGATTGTCTACAATTATGAAAAGGTGGAAATAGTCTAAGTGTCCATCAGGGTAAAGGACTAACTGTACTGTGGTATAGACATTTTCTAAAATTGTACTAACAATAGTTACAAAGAAGGGGGAAGGCTATTTTGCCACAGAAGGTTGTGCTAAAAGAGAAACAAACAAGTAAATAAATAAATAGTTTAATATACACGGAAATGCATACAATTCTTTTTCTGTGGGATCTGAAGTGAAGGGAAGACAGAATTGAGGATTTTGGCTCTACTTGGAATGTGTGAATTTGCTAATAATGTATTACTTAATAATTTCAAATAAATTAAGTGAATTTATAAAATCACTTAAAATATAAAGAAATAGGCTGTAAATCCACATGGGGCAAATCTTACCTGTGTAAAAAGCTTTCTTTTGCTAGCTGAATTTGTAGTGTTCCACCCTTCCATTTTGTTTTATTTAAAACAGACATACCTGTAAGGTAAAGAATTATTACCAAAAGTACATGGCAATACAAAAATATATTAAAGCACATGCCCTTTCTAATTATTTAGTACCAAGAAAAGTAGACTTTTTTTTTTAATCATAGAGACATCTACAAAGTAGATGAAATGTAACCTGGAGAGAGATTCCCTAGGCTCCCAGACTTATCTTGACCACTTACCAGAAGGGTCCTTATACCCCCTCTCTTACAGTTACTAGATGGCTGGAATGAGGGAAAATGTGTAAAGTGTGAAGCAAAGTTATTTGTAATTTTTTCATAAATTAATGTCAGGAACTTCTGCGGATAACTAACATTTAGTATTTTGTAGTTATTTCCCACACTGTGACTACTAAACAATGAAATCTTTACAGGATGAATCAAAGGACATTTTGGAACCCTATAGCACCTCACTTTATCATCTTATACCAATTATCACTGTATATCCTGCAAACTAGTTAACTGCAAGTGACTGAGTCATGTTTGAATTCCTATGTCCTAGTAGTTGAAGTTTCTAGACATTTACTATCAGCTTCCTTAATAATAACAACCACTAACAGAATTGACCTTGTGGTATATACTACACGAAAGTATTATTTAGTGTAGTCATTACAGTAATATTTTGAGGCAAATAGTATCTTTTTTTCATTTACTATATAAAGTGAGATTTAGAAGTTTAAACTGCCACACAGTAGAACTCATGTCTTCTTAACTAAAACTTCATATTTGTCACATATATTTCCTCACTGAACAATGGAATAAAGTAATCATTTGCAAATAAAATTATAAAAGACTACTGGCCTCCTTCTTCCAACAGCATGCTCCTTTTACTTACTTTGTAGTGCTTTTTAACTTTTTGACCACCATGTAACTAGAACACATTACTGTAGTAGCAGCATTATAGATTATCTCCCCTTTCTTCTTCACGGAAAGCCACCATTCACCCTCAGCTTTACTAAACCCATAATAAGAAATATCAGTTTCAAAGATACTGTCTTACAACGGCATATTCTAGTGCTCTGTCGTGAGGGTATTTAATGACAAGGATTAAGCTGCCCAAGAAAAGACTGAGGAGTGTGGCAAAATATTCAGAGGGATATAACAGACAATTTCTTTCTTTTTTTGCAGTACTGGGGGTTGAACCCAGGGCCTTGTGCCTGCATGCTCTGCAAGTGCTGGACCACTGAGCTGCACCCCCAGCCCATTATTTTACTTTTTGAGACAGGGTCTCACTAAGTTATGGAGACTGCCTCTGGTCTCGAACTTGTGATCCTCCTGCCTCCGTCTCCCAAGCCACTGGGATTACAGGTGTGCGTCACCGCGCCTGGCTATAAAAGGCAATTTCTATGAAAACTTCCCCTTGTCAAAATTACTTGACAAAACAAGTTTTGAGGTATTATAGGTCTGCTGACACAAAGGGAATGAACATAAACTTTCTGAGATGTAGGATACCCAAGTTCTCTTGATTATAGTTGTTCCTCTATAAGATTTAAAAGTAGCTTTTGAGGCCTCATTTGAAAACCAAAGTTATTCCAAGTTATGCAGTGATACCAACTAACAAATAGTATAGAAAATATATGACAAGCTTACATTTTTTCAGGTCAGCTTCTGCTACTTTGATATTAACATACGCAAAGACTTTCTGTGGGTTTCCTGGAAAAAAGAAAAATAAGTTCATTCAAACACTTATCCATAGCTTGGCATGGTGGTGCAGGCCTGTAACCCTAGGAACTCTGGAGGTGGAAGCAGGGGGATGGCAGGTTCAAGGCCAGAGGCAGCCTGCACAACTGAGTGAAACCCTGTCTCAAAATAAAAAATAAAAGAGGGGCTAGGAGTGCAGCTCAGCAGTAGGGCACTTGCCTAGCACATCCAAGGCCCTGGGTTCAATCTTGAACCCTGCAAGGAAGAAAAGAAAAGAAAAGAAAAGATAAGATCCAAAAGAAAATATATTACAAAAATGTTAAGTAATCAGTTAAGGAAACATCTTATGTTAGTGATATTCTTATCAGGACACTTAAGGTAAGAATATAACTCTAAAAACTGAAAGTTATTTCTGAAATCAAATGTTTCAGAATCTTTCTGATTTTAGAAATTAGTTTTGGTCAAGTTCCACATTATATGTAATACCTCCTAGGTATCACATATCATTTTCAGTGATAAGAGCTAACATTCCCCTCTAGAGTTATTTTGTTTTACAATACTTGCCTTGAGTTATGTTTGCCTTTAACCACAGAGTTAAAGTTTATAAATTTACCTTGGTGATCTTTCCGTGTGATGATCTCCACATCAGAAACTTCTCCAAATCTGCTAAACTGATTTTGTAGGTCTGTCTCAGAAATGGCCTGACTTAGGCCACCCACAAAAAGGCGCTTTGTTTCTCTGCTGGCTTTCATGAAGGCTGGACATAGATTTTGCTATGCTCTAGTGAGAAAATCGTTTTCTGTATAAAGAGGAATTCCTAATTATATTTCTTCACAAATAAACAGAACTCCTTCTCATGAACCTTCTAAGCCAAATTGTTCTTCTGGACCTGTGTTTCACTTCCTCTTGTATTACTTCCAAATTTTATCCTGGAGATTCTGCTCAAGCTCTACATCCACATCCTCTATGAATGCACTTTGGAATCCTACCTGCTCACACACATATGCACAGGCAAATGTTTCGCTCTACATGAGCACAATTATTAGATGCTACCTCTTTTCATTTATTTATTTAGATTATCAGGTGTCTTTCCTTGATTCATTCACACCTTTTTTTTTTTCACTTTAACAAATGCTGACAAAAATAGGATGTGGTAGGTAGAATGTTAAAGGATAAAAACACGTTTCCATCCTGGTTCTTGATTGTCCGAAGTAAATAAATGTGGCAATTACAACATTATGGCCCAGTAAAAGTATCTTCAAAGTGCTGTTCAGGGACGAAGAGAGCAACTGATATCACAACTAAGATAAACTTAGTTTGGCTTTACTACGTGCGTGCATTGTACAAAGCAGTTTGCGTGTACTCCATTTTTCAGATGAGCAGATTAAGTCCCTTTCTCAATGCCATAAAAAAATTAGCGGTGAAGCTAGGATCATAATCCAGTTCTTAGTGATGAAGCCACGACCATAATCCAGGTCTAATTTCTGAACCTGCACTGATAACACTATACTGCCGAAGGATGGAAAAATTTTCACGCAGCATGATGGAGTTGCACGTCCATCAGGTCTTTTATCTCTCCTGGTATCCTACAGGAGCAGCTCCCACCCAGCCCTGTCCCCAAGAGCTGACAGATTCTTCCCAAGAGTGATCACAAAACAGCGCCGGAAGCCCAACACCTGTCATGCAGTTTGGGCAAGAGGCACAACCTACCTCTTCCTCATGGCCTCCGCCCCCAACCTACCCACCCCGGCTGTCTTCCTCTGGAAGACCCAGAAAAGAGAAAGGAAAGGCTAGATCGAATAGCACCATCACTTCCCATCCCGGAACTCACTCCTCAACACGCCGTTTTCCAGAGCCAGCGTCGCGCTGCCGCTTTTAACCACGTTGCCCAGCAGGGGCACTTTTCTCTTCCTTCCCATATGATTCCCAACCCAGCCTCCGAAGGTTCCGTTTCCAACACTCAGTACCACAAAGCACTGTATTTCGTTCCCAGTCCTCCAGACTACCGCGATTCCTCTGCTATCTCAACGTCCGCGAAAGAACCGAATTCAAAATTCCCTAATTTATATTAAAAAAAAAAAAAGACTTCACCGCGTGTCAGTAACCCCTGGGCCGGATGGGCCCAAGCGAGCTAGCGGAAGGAAAATAAAGACGCGCTCCTCCCGTCGTTTTCCGGAACCGCTTCTCCAGTGACGTAGGAGACCGGGTGGCTCCACGGCTACTGGCGGGGGTGTGTGTGTCTGAGTGCTGGAGCTTCGGGCTGGAACGAACCAACTTGCAAAAGGGTCGGGGCGGCTTGGTGAGTTCTGTGACCATTTGCGGAGGGACGTCAAGGACCGGCGCCATTGCTTGAGCGTGGGCGCGGCCCCGCGTCGCTCTGCCCCCTCCCACGAGCTCCGGAATGGTCCGGTCCGGGAGCACGCGCGAGGCTTGAAGTGACGGCTGGGGCCGGGCTCGCTGGGGCGCCACGCTATGGACCCTCAGCTGCGCGAGGTGCGCGCCGTGGAGGCGGAGATCGCGTCGCTGCAGCGAGCTTGCGACGCTCTGCCTGCGCGGTGGGAAAAGACGTCCCGGATCCGGTACGCGGTTCGTGTCGATCCCCTCGGGGGCGTCCTCGGGACTGGCAGGGGCATCTCCACACCGCTCTGGATCCCCACTCCCAGGGCGCCCCGGGAGCCCCGGAACCTGGGCCTGGGCCGGCATCAGCTCTGTGGCGGTGCTAGCCTCGTCCGGGGCGCTCTTCCAGGCGCGCCGCAGAGCGTTAATCGTTCGGCCATAACCTGAGGAAGTCGTTTTCTTAGGGGCTCTGTTTCCCAGATGATGACCACTGCGGGGAGAGTCTTATCTCCCGCACCTACGTGGGCTTGCCGCCGGCGAGCACCAGCGTTTAGTGCGCTGTAACAGCCCTGCTTTCATGCCACCTGTTCTTGTGCGTCACCTGGCCATAACACAGTGATTCCGATATCTCGTTTATGCTAATGACGTAAGGGGCTACGGGTGTAGTTCGGTGGTGGCGCGCTGGCCCTGCGCGCGCAAGGCTCTAGGTTGGATCCCAGCACTGGAGAGGTGGGTAGGGGTGGGCGGATGGGGAGAATGACAAAGTGTGCTTCGAAAAATAGATAAAAAGACAGATTGATGTAAAGAAAAACAGATCATGTAGCTTATAGGAGTATTTGACAGTCCTCCGAGGTCGGTGCTATAGCTAAGTCCGTTTTAAGGTTAAGGAACCTAAGATTCAAAGAAGTTTTGTAGCTTGTCCAAGGTCCTAGAAAAATATAAAGTTCAGGCGTTTTTCTTGATTGAAGGTTTTGAGGGTAAAGAGAGTAAGTTAATTATGCATCATCTCAAATATGAAAACAAACTATCTTGATTTTTTAAATCAAGACTAATTTGACACAGGTGCAGTGAGAATGAGATTTTTTTTTTTTTCCCCTTCCCACCCCCGCAAGCCTAAGTGGTCAAGAATGCTAGGAAGTGTGAAGGAGGAAAAGGTCTAAAGAAAATGTTTGAAAGTAGAGAAACCTGTAACTGGTGAAAGGGAGAAGGAATCCTGCACCAGGCAAGTCGTGTTTGCACCTCTACAAGCAAGGGTAAATACATTAAAGACCCTTGCTACTCCGGGTATGACCGACAGATTAGACGTGTTAGGGTCACCTGGGAGTTTGAGAGAATTGCAGATTTAGGCCCTGTCCCTGCCTACTGAGTCAGAACCTGCATTTTATCCAGGCATTTCCCCCCCGCCCCGCCCACTTTCAGATTTGTATGTGCACTGTAAAGGTTGAA
Source organism: Pedetes capensis (assembly GCA_007922755.1). Lineage (NCBI taxonomy): Eukaryota > Metazoa > Chordata > Mammalia > Rodentia > Pedetidae > Pedetes > Pedetes capensis. The sequence continues at coordinate 8,751 of VMDO01001578.1, forward strand.
AAGCACTGTTACACTATGGGGAAACATTGTTTCTTTACTGACCACAAGATGTCGGTATTAGCCCAGGATAGTATGGTAGATTATGTAATCTGAGACTCCGTCATCTGAGTTGGGAAAGTCAGAGGAGCCCAGATTGTAAATGTTGGTGGTAGGTTGTTGGATTTAATGTGAATTTTTTTCTCGCTGAAGAAGGGAGATTGAGATTTACGTACCAAGATACTTTTTAAGTGATTTTAAATGCTTGAAGGAATTGGAGGTAGAAACATTGTAGCTAAACTATATCCACGTGTCCACATTCCGGAGCTAAACTGCCTGCCTTCCATTCCTGTCTCTGCTGTAGACTGAGTAATCTTTATTGGGTGATCTCTTTCAGTCCTTCAATTTTCTCTTTAGTAAAATTGTATCCAAGTTTTCAGGATGTTGTGAGGACTGAGTTAATATGGATAATTCATTTAGAACAGTACTTGGCTCTTAATAATAACTAGTACTAATTAGTAGATCATTGACTTTTTAATTCAAGTAACGTATAGATCCTTTTTTCTTTTTCTTTCTTTTAGTTTTTGTTTTATTTTGGTTTGGTTTTTGAGACAGGGCCTCAATGTGAAATGCAGGATTGCCCTCAAATTCTTAATGTTCCTGCCTCAGACTCCTAAATGCTGAGATTACAGGTCTGCACCACCACAGCTGGCTAGATTAATTTTAAAAAAGAAAAAAAGTTCTCATGAGCCTCTAGTTTTGACAAAAAAATTATACTATTAAGACAAACTTATAAATAATAAAATTACAAAACCAACAGAATTCAAGCTAACCCAAATGAATTTCGGTTAACATTAATTGAAATAGACCAATGATACTTTGCCTAAATAGTTTCTGAGTGAAAATATATAGTTTCTCTTTTGTGTGTGTGTGTGTGTGTGTGTGTGTGTGTGTGTGTGTGTATACACATATATAACATAAAACTTACTATTTTAAACATTTAAAGTGTATAATTAGTAGTATTGGGGCTGGGATTTGGCTCAGTGGGTATAGCACTGCGCTGCAGTCTCTGAGGTCCCAAGTTCAATTCCCAGCACCACAAAAATGGGAGAAGGGCCTGGCAATCCACTCCCAAGGCAATCCCGAAGCACTCAGCCATTGAAAACCCTATGAGGGTTGCTATGAGTCGGATACCGACTCGACGGCACCTAACAACAACAACACAACAATTAGTAGTATTAAACACATTTCATTATTGTGCAACATTCTTACTATCTCCAGAACTTTTTTTAACTCTTAACTGAAACTCTATACCCATTAATCAATAGTACTCCCTCCTTTTCCCCTCTGTCAACTATAAGTTCTATTTTGACTTATGCATAACTATCCTTTAATATGATAACTTGGTTTTCCTACCACTTTCCTCTATTGGAACCACCTTGAGATTTTCATTCATAGCAGAGCGTGGTGGTGCATGCCTGTAATCCCAGTGATGGGACATGGAGCCAAGAGAATCACTAGTTTGGGGCCAGAGGCAGCCTGTGTAATTTAGTAAGACCCTGACTCAAAACAAAACATAAAAAATGGGCTGGAAGTGCAGCCCAGTTGTAGAGTACTTTCAAGGTATGTATAGGCCCTGGTCTCAATCCCCAAGTACTGGGGGGGGGGGGGGAATATATATATATATATAGTTGTTGTTGTTGTTGTTAGGTGCCTTCGAGTCGGTATCCGACTCAGCGACCCTCTGTACAACAGGGGAAACACTATTGTCAGTGCTTCTTTGCTGTTCATAGGGTTTTCAATGGCAGATTGATTTTTGGGAGGGATTTTGCCAGGTCCTTCTCCCAAGCCTACAGCTTCTGGTATTCCCAGGCGGTCTCCCATCCAGGTACTAACCAGGCCTGACCCTGCTTAGCGTCTGAAATCTGACTGGATCAGATGCTGTGGTCTTCACTTAGCAATAACGCATTTATGTTTGAAGATTGCCTGTGTTCTTTTGTTAGTTTTTTGAGGCAGAGTCTCATTATGTAGCTCATGCTGTCTTTAAACTCACAGTCGTCTTGCCTCAATTTCCCAAGGGCTGGGACTGTAGTTGTTTGCTACCATGCCTGGCTTCATTCTTTTTTTCATGGGTTTTCAGTGTCTAAATTTTTTGGCATCAGTCTACGGTGGGAAATGCAAAAGAAGGCGTGGTAGTGTTTCAGATGATACAGAATATTCTTATATTAATATAATATTTAAAATTAGTATTAAAACAAAATTTAAAATATTTTATATGCCTTATTCCATACTTGAATCCCCAGACTTAATACCAAGTTAGATTGTTCTCCATGGACATGGAATAAGACCATAGGAGCATTGGCTAATATAATGGAATTATAAATAGAAAAGGAAGGATAGATGTTTGTGAGGGAGCGAAAGGATGACAGCCCAGTTATGAGACCAGTGAAAGATAACTTCTAAGATACGGAGCCTGAAACATCAAGGGAAAGACATTGTCAGTAGTAGGAAGTAGGAAATTTGGAAGTAAACTGATTTAAGGAAGAATTATTTTGTGACACATCCAATGAGGAAGAAAGATACATGGTGAGAGCTCATCTTAAAAGTTACTGGCATGGAGGAACTGAGGCTAGTCCTTGAGTGGTGCTCTAGAATGAAAGACCACATTTAGGACAGCAGAGTGGTACAGTTTTCTTCTAACGTTGGTGACAAGAAGCAGAGGCAGTGGAGGAGCCAAGATATAAAATGAGAATCAGGATAATCATGTCCTAGAATCCAAGGAAGAAATGCTTTAAAACGACAGATGTCAAAGGTATAGATAATAGCTTAGTTTAAGAAAAATAAAGAATGACTAAAAGTACATTTTCTAATGCAGGGATGTCCAGCCTTTTGGCTGCATCAAGTAAGGACGCATTGCCTTGGGCCACATATAAATTACATAATATGGTTAGTGCATATACATAATAAGGGGGTCACAAAGAAAATAAATGCTAAAGAACACAATGTGAAAAGATTTTGTGGGGCCGTATTGCTAGCTGTTCTGGGCCACAATTGGGTACACTTGCTCTAATGCAATTTTTAATTAAAATTTAGTTCTTTTTTTTTTAAGGAAAAATTAAATTACGTTCTCAATGGAGAGTGTCTGTTTATAGTATTATTTAAAGATGTGCTATTTCTTACTCTTTTGGAATATTTACCCCCGTGTTCTTAGATTTTTTATGACATCGATTAGTATAAAATGTTTTGTGTTATTTACTCTTTTAGAAATTAAAGTTAATTAACTTTTTAATTTTAAGACATTTTCAAAACATAATTTGAAATGTCTTGGAATATCAGACATTTAGGTTGGAAATTCCTGGGTGAGAACTGACATTTCAGTTTTGTGAAGTACCTCTGTTTTGATTTTTTTAAAGGGTGTTTTTATGTATAAATACTGTAATATAATTTGGTTATGTTTGATTTTTGTTGAAATTAAAAATTACGCTATTAGTAGCCACATTGGTTTTGAGAAAATTTTCATGCAGTCTTAATGGGACAAGATTAAGAGGAAAAACGAGAATGGTTTGAGGAAAACTGGGGCATTAAGTGAAATTACTTGTTAGTAGTTGGAATAACTATTTATATTTGCTTTTTAGAAAATCATTTCAAGAAATATACCAATCAGATTCTGAGGGACAGGAATCTTCAAAAGACCTGAGAAGTCAGCTTGGATATTTAAAATCAGAACTTTCATTTCTAAGTACACTTACTGGCCTCAATATAAGAAATTATTCCAGGAAGACAGAGGACCTAACAAACATTGAGATGACAGAAAAGGGTAAGCATTTTTAATCTAGAAGTGGTTTTGAAACTCACTTTATTATGCACAGGAAATTGGTTGGTATAATGTTGAATTAAAATTTTCCTCGTTCACTGTTTGAAAATGTGGTTGTGATAAACCTGTTTAGTCAAGTGTCTTTTGAATATCACATTGTGTCCAATACTCCTAAAAATTGCCTTGGCTAAATAATAAAGTATAGAACACAATCTCTGTTGTTAAGACTCTTAAGTAGCCGGGCGCGGTGGCGCATGCCTGTAATCCCAGTGGCTTGGGAGGCAGAGACAGGAGGATTGCAAGTTCAAGACCAGAGGCAGTCTTTATAACTTAGCAAGACCCTGTCTCAAAAAGTAAAAAAAAAAAAAAAAAAAAAAAGGGAGCTGGGTGTGCAGCTCAGTGGTCCAGCACTTGCAAAGCATGCAAATTCCAGGCCCTGGATTCAAACCCTATACTGCAAAAAAAAAAAAAAAAAAAAAAAAAAAAAGACTCTTAAGTAGTAGTGAGGTATGATTAGTGATTATAACATAGCACCATTAATTTATTTTATTTTTGGTTCTGGCCTCCTGCCTCAGCCTCTCAAGTGATGGCATTATAGTGTATACCATCATACCTGCCTTTAATTTATAGATCTTATATCATTCACATGAAAGCACCTCATCTGCAATGCTCTACTCCTGTCATTACCTATGGGCAAGTAAATGTTCAGCAGCTAGACATTTTGCAAAAAGGAAGGGATATCCTTTAGTGCCCGTGATGATTCTTTTGAATAGTCTCAATTTTGATTCCTTAAGAGTTGAGTTGATTCCTTAAGTAATGAGTTTGAAGTCCAAAGTTAAGTGACTGGAAAGTAATAAGAATAGAGTTGTAAAAGATTATTTATTTATTTATTTATGTTGTTGTTGTTATTATTATTATATTTTTTTCGGTACTGGGGGTTGAACCCAAGGCCTCGTGCTTTCATGCTCTGCAAGTGCTGGACCACTGAGCTGCACCCTCAGCCCATATTTTTATTTTTTGAGACAAGGTCTCGCTAAATTACACAGACTGCCTCTGGTCTTGAACTTGTGATCCTCCTGCCTCTGCCTCCCAAGCTGCTGGGATTATAGGCATGTGCCACCTCACCCGATATTATTTAATTATTTTTTTGTGGGGCTGGGGATCAAACCTAGGACCCTGAGGATTCTAGGCAAGTGCCCTACCACTGAGCTATACCACCAGCCTTCCATTTTTTGTTCTGTTACTTATAATAACATAAGCCATTTCTAATTACCTTTACTCTTCCTCTTTTTTTCTCGGTACTGGGTGGTTGAGCCCAGGGCCTTGCGCTTGCATGCTTTGCCAGTAGTGTACAACTGAGCTGCACCACTAAGCTGTACTCCCAGCCCATTTTTTCACTTTTTTTTTTCTTTTTTTCCTTTTTATTTTGAGACAAGGTCTTGCTAAATCACACCAACTGCCTCTGGTCTTGAACTTTCAATCCTCCTGCCTCCACCTCCTGAGTCTCTGGGATTATAGGCGTGCACCACTGTGTGAGGGTTACTTTTCTTCTTCTTCTTCTTCTTTTTTTTTTTGTTTTTTTGTTGTTGTTGTGCTGGGGGTTGAGGCCTAGGGACTCCTGCTTGCATGCTTTGCAAGTGCTGGACCACTGAGCTGCACCCTCAGCCCACTTTTTTAACTTTTTTTTTTTCTTTTTTTTTTGAGACAAGGTCTCGCTAAATTACACAGACTGCCTCTGGTCTCGAACTTGAGATCCTCCTGCCTCCGCCTCCCAAGCCACTGGGAATATAGGCATGCAACACCATGCCTGGCACTTTTACTCTTTATTAAAGAAAAAAAAATTCATATTTTAAAGTTAGAAAGCACTGAAGTTAAAATTCATCAAACTGTATACATTTGTGTGTAGTTTATATATGTATCATGTACTTCCATAAATTAAAAAAAAGGCTGGACCTTGGACAAATCAGGATATCCTTTATGAGGGGCTTGAGTTTCTTTGTGCAATATAAAGAGCTTGAACTAGGTTATTTCCAAGATTTCATCCAACATTCCATCTTTACTGTATTTTTGGCATATTTATTTTTATGGACAAAGCCCAAAGTCACCCAGATTTTCTTCTGTTATTTTTTATGAATTTTACAGTTTTGTGTTTTACATGTGTGACTGTGATGTACTTTGAGTTAATTTTTGTAAGAGCTGTGAAGTCCGTGTCTAGATTTATTTTTTTTTTCAGGTGGACGTCTAGCATCTCCTGTTGAATAGACTCTTTATCCATTGAATTACCTTTGCTCAGCCAGGCTCAGTGACTCATGATTGTAATCCTAGCGACTCAGGAGGTGGACGCAGGAGGATCACCAGTTCAAGGCCAGAGACAGCCTGTCTGACTTAGTGAGACTCTGTCTCAAGATAAAAAATCAGAAAGGGACTAGGGGACTAATAGAGCACTTACAAAGTATGCAGTAAATCCTGGGTTCTGCCCCCTAGTACCACCCAAGAAAAAAAAAGTTACCTTTGCTTCTTTGTCAAAAATCAGTTTACTATATTTGTGAATCTATTTCTAGGCTCTCTATTGTATTCTTTTGATCTTTTTGTCTATGCTTTCACTAATCACACTGTCTTGATTATTGTAGCTTAAACATAAGTCTCAAAATTGGATAGTATAAGTTCACTGACTTCTTTCTTTAATATTGTGCTGGCTGCTGGCTATTCTGGATTCCCTCCCCCCCATGCTGAGAATCCAACTGAGGGCATTGTGCATGCTATGCAGGCATTCTACCTCTGAGCTACATCTCCAGCCCTTGTGTTTGTCATTATCCATAAAGTAACTTGCTGGGATTTTGATTGGGTTGCATTGAATCTATATATCAAGTTAGGAAGAACTGACATGTTAAAATGTAGAATTTTCCTTTAAATCCCAGGTCAAATCCATGAACGGGTATTGAGTTTAGTTGTCAGGTCTCTTTAGTCTCCTTGAATCCTGTTAACCCTTCTTTGTCTTTTGTGACTTTTTTTTTTTTTTTTTTTTTTTTGGCAGTACTCAGTGGTGGAATTCAGGGCCTTGTGCATGCTTGGGAAGCGCTCTACTACTGAGCTGCACTCTCAGTTTATTTTTTATTATTTTGAGGCAGGGTTGTGCTAAGTTGTATAGGCTGTCTCTGGCCTTAAGATCCTCCTGCCTCATCCTCGTGAGTAACTAGGATTACAGATGTGCATCATGGCACCCAGTTTATCTTTCTGTTTTGAGCCTAGAGTTCACCATCATCTTTTTTCCTGCTTTTCTTTTACCTTTCTTCTTTCCCCTCCCCTTTCCCACTCCCTATACCCTCTCTCCTCCCTCCCTTTCCTTTTCCTTCCTTCCTTCCTTTCTCTTTCTTTTCTTTTCTCTTTTCTTTTCTTTTCCTTTCCTTTCCTTTCCTTTCTTTTCTTTTCTTTTCTTTTCTTTCATTCATTCATTCATTTTGTTTTTGAGACAGGATCTTGCCCTATAGCCCAGGTTGGCATTGAACTTGCAATCTTGCTGCCTCAGCCACCCAAGTGCTGTCATTACAGGCATATACTACCATACCTGGCATCCAAGTTCACTCACATCTGAAGAGCAACTTGGTGCTGCCCATTTAGAATGCCATTCTGGTATATGAATGGGCTTCCTTCTAGGCTTTCCTCATTGCTGCCTTAAGTTTCAATTTTCTTTGGTTTGCCAGGTTAGTCCTACTTGTCCATGTACTACCTAATTCTCATTTCCAGCTCCAAAATTAGGTTACTCTTAATTTTACTATTCTCTTTACCTTTGTAGAATCATACTCTTTTTTTTTTTTTAATGGGGTACTGAGGGGTTGAACCCAGGGCCTCATGCATGCTTTTGCAAGTGCTCTACCACTGAGCTGCACCCATTTTTGTACTTTTCATTTTGAGACAGGGTCTTACTAAGTTACACAGGCTGCCTCTGGACTCAAACTTGCTATCCTCCTGCCTCTGCCTCCAGACTGCCACCGTGCCCAGCTGAATTATGGCATTTAAAAATAATTTCATTAACAAAACTACATGCCTACTTAAAGTCAGAATAGTGACTATCACTTAGGAGATAAGAAATAGCCTGGGAAAGGACATGAGAGAAACTTATAAGGTACTAAAAAATTTCTATATCTTGATTTAGGTGGTGGCTACATGCGTTAACGCATGTTAAAAAAAATGATTGGCCAGGCATGAAGGTGCATACCTATAATCCCAGTCACTCGAGTGGTAGAGGCAGGAGGATCACAAGCTCCAGATCAGAGGCAGCCTGCATAACATAGTGATATCTTGTCTCACAGAATAGAGAGGGGATCCTGAGGGCGAATCCCAGTGGTGTAGCACTTACAAAGTACACGTGAGGCTCTGTATTCAACCCCCAAGTACAGCAAAACAAAAAAGAAAAGAAAGATGGTTAGAACCAGGCACCACGGGGCACACTTGTAATCCCAGAGAGTTGGGAGGTTGAGGCAGGAGAGTGGCAAGTTTGAAGCCAGAGGCAGCCTGCACAACTTAGTGAGACCCTGTCCCAAAAATAAAAAATGAGAGATGGGTGTGGTGGCGCATGCCTGTAAACCCAGTGGCTGGGGAGGTGGAGGCAGGAGGAGGATCACAAGTTCGAGACCAGAGGCAGTCTGCGTAATTTAGCGAGACCCTGTCTCAAATAGTTAAAAAAAAAAAAAAAAAAAAAGGGGCTAGGGGTGCAGCTCAGTGGTCCAGCACTTGCATAGCATGCAAGCTTGAGGCCCTGGGTTCATCTCCCAGTACTGCAAAAATAAATAAACAAATAAATAAATAAATACAAATTAAAAAAAATAAAAATACAAAAGGACTGGGGGTGTGCAAAGTGATAGAGCACTTGCCTAGTGTGTTAATCAGTTGGTGAATCACTATGGCAGAGGAACCATTTGAAGCAAACTCAATGGCAGTGATGGTGTCCTGGGGGCTCACAAAGAATCTTAGTCCATTTCAACCCGGGAAGGTATACTGGCAGGGGAGGCAAGGTGGGGCCCGTGGCGGAAAACCTCACATCTTGATGGATCAAGAGCAGAGAGAATGACAGGAATTGCTGTAAAAACCTCCAAACGCCCATCCCCAGTGACCTTCCTCTGCAAAGCTAGATCCCTCCTCCCAAAGTTCATAACCTTCCAGGACAGCTCCACCAGCTGAGGACCAAACATTCAAACATATGACCTTTGGGAGACATTTTAGATTCAAATCATAGCACTCTGCCCTCAGCCCTCAAAGGTCATGGCCATCTAATAATGGAAAATACATTCAGTCCAAATTTAGGAGTCCCCAAAGTCTTAACAGTGTCAGCTGTTTTCAACAGTTCAAGTTCAAAGTCTCTACTGAGATTCAAGGCAAACTTAGCTGTGAGCCCCTGCAAAACAAAAAAACAGATTGCATACTTCCAATACAATGGTACAGTGTAAGCATTTCCAATCAGAAATGGAGGGAGGAATAGGGGCACAGAAAGGAAAGATTGGTCCGAAGCAAGACCTATAACCTGCTGGACAAACAGATCCTGTGGTTCTATGTCTGGCACATGTGATGGCATCTGGCATCATTTGGTCTCAAACAGGCTTGGGTGGCTCCACTCCTGTAGCCCTGCTATTTGCTGCACACATGGCCCTCTTGGGCTGGCTCCACTTGTTGCTGGCTGCTTCCTTTGGCAGATATTTCATGATACTGGCATCTCCAACGTCCTGGGGGGGTCTCTATTTCAGCAGAGCTTCATGCACCAGCTTTTCAGTGGCTTTCCACATGGACTTCTACCCTGGTACACATTGCCTGGCCTTGTAGACTGTTTTCTGGGTCTTTAGTAGCAGCTTCTATAACACCATAACCATTGCATTCTGCATGTCTATAAAACCAGCACCATGTGGATGATATCAGGACTTACGTTTTACTTAGGCAGTTGTTGTTAGGTGCGGTCAAGTCCAACTCATAGCAACCCTATGTACAACAGAATGAAATACTTCCTGATATTGTACTGTCCTCAGCACTATATTAGTGCTTCTCTGCTATTCATAGGGTTTTCGATGGCTGATTGTTTCGAGAGTGAGCTGTTGGGTCCTTCTCCCAAGATGAAGCAGTAGTTTCAGCCTTTTGAACTACCACTGCAGTAGTGGCCTCTATATGCTAAGTTCGAGAAGCCATTTTCCTGGGGCTGCTGCTTTGCAGCAGTGCATCCTGGAGGCACTCACTCTTTAGTCATTCTCTTTTCAAAGGAAGGCCTTTCAAATGAGTTTTCAATTTCACACCCTGGAATATTAGGTGGAAGTGGCCTGGCTATCTCTTTCTGGGGGGATTTCTATTGTCCAAAAAGTTTGATGATTCCCTTTAATGGCTTTTGTCTCTTTATCACTAACTGCCTCATTGGTCTAACTGGCCAGGTCCTCAGTAACTTTAGACAAACCATGGTTTTTTTCCTATTTTAACTGCATGTGTTCCAAATCTTTCTGTTCAGGTGTTTTTCATAAATGTGGCTAAATACAGGAAGCAACAACCAACATACTGCCTCAACATTATGCCACTCTTGTGATATTTCGTACACAAAGTTAATCCATTGCTTTTAAATTCAGCCTCACTAAAATATTTAGGACAAGAGCAGACTACAGACAAACTCTTTACTAAAATATAACACAATTGTCCTCTAGTCCAAAATCCAATGGAGTCCTCATTTTCCTCTGAAAACCCATGAGCCCTGTCATCATTTCCATCATCAGTAGCATTCTGGTCTTCTTATTACCGTGAGAACCGCTTCTCATGCTCTGTTTACAGCATTCCAGGGCTTCACTTGCCTGCATCTATAAACTCTTCCAACTTCACTTGCCTGCATCCATAAACTCTTCAAAATTCCCCCACAAGTTCCACCAGCCAAAGAACCACATAGCATCAGGTTTCTGCTCAGCAACAACTCCACTCTCGGGTACAAATTTTTGGCCCTGTGGAGGTTTTTATCTGAACCTGTGTTTCCAGTTACTCTCTCTGCTCCTGATCTGAGGTTCTCTGCCATAGGCCCTGCCATGCCTGCCCTACTACCATATCTTCCTGGCTCTGTGGACTAGGATCCTCTAACTATGAGCTTCCAATAAATCATTCTTTCTGTAAGGTTGTTTCAGTTGGTTATTTTCTTTCTTTCTTTCTTTCTTTTTTTTGGTACGAATGGGGGTTGAACCCAGGGCCTCGCACTTGCATGCTTTGCAAGTATTATACCATTGAGTTGTACCCCCGCCCCCAGCCTATTTATTTACTTTTTGAGACAGGGTCTCACTGCCTCTGGCCTCAAACTTGCAATCCTCCTGCCTCTGCCTCTCCAGTCGCTCCAGTGTGCCACTGCACCAGGCTTCAGCTGGTTTCTTTGCCACAGTGATACACCAACTGACTAATACACCTAGCATTTATGAGGCCCTGGGTTCAACAGCTAGTATCGGGGAAAAAAGATTGGGCTGTTCACTTAAGAGTAGGACATTTTGTACATTTATATGCATGCATGTTATACTTTTATTATTATTATTATTATTATTATTATTATTATTATTATTATTTGGTGGTACTAAGGGTTGGACCCAGGGCCTCGCACTTGCATGCTCTGCAAGTGCTGGACCACTTAGCTGTGCCCTCAGCCCATATTTTACTTTTTGAGACAGGGTCTCACTAAATTACGCAGACTGTCTCTAGTCTCGAATTTGCGATCTTCCTGCCTCCGCCTCCCGAGCTGCTGGGATTACAGGCATGTGCCACCGCACCCAGCTGATGTTATACTTTTTAAAAGTCACTTATCACTATCATTTTAAATTTGAAAGGCAACAGAGGCAAACACATGGGTTTAATTTATTGCCTTCCACAATGTTTTGGGCTGGGATTTAGCTCAGTTGGTAGAGCACTGCGCTGCAGTCTCTGAGGACCCAAGTTCAATTCCCAGCACCGCAAAAATGGGAGAAGGACCTGGCAATCCACTCCCAAGGCAATCCTGAAACAGTCAGCCATTGAAAACCCTAGTGGGTTGCTATGAGTCAGATACCGACTCGACGGCAGCTAACAACAACAACACAATGTTTTGGAACAACTTGGTCTTAATGTGTGAGGACTCACTCTAAGGTGCCATGAGACCAAAGAAAGAGAGGGAGACAGATCCATTATTGCACAGAGTGCAGTTTATTCTGCTGACAGTTATGGCTCCAGGTGGTAGCAAGCCCAGTTGGATCTCTAAAATTTTGGTTAGAAAGAGAGGTGTATTTATGGGTTAGGAAAAAAGTGACTTCATCCTGGCTGGAGTGTACCTGATTTATCTTAATGTTGAAGAGTTAGGTATGTGTTGGGATCCAGGGTCCAGTTGTGAAGTTCCATGTATGACTATAATGGTTTTATCTATTAGGGTTTGTTGGGAAGCTATGCAGGAAAAACTGGCTAGAATTGCTCTGAGACAATCAGGGTGATTATAAGCAAAGATGGCAAGGGTCATGTCAAGCTGAATCCATATAAACAAGAACAAGGTAGCATTGTAAAAAAGGAAAAGCATCTCATAGTTAACATAATTCAAACTCATCTAGGGTTGTATTAGTATATTTCTATTTTTTAATCTTAATCTTAACCATTAGTCATATTTTGTAAGGCTAATCAATTTGGTGCACATTATTACAGATTTTTAAAATACAATTACTAGGCTGGGTTTGGTGGCGCACACCTGTAACCCCAGCAACTTAGGAGGCAGAGGCAGGAGGATTGCAAGTTTGAGACCAGAGACAGTCTGCATAACTTAGCAAGACCCTGTCTCAAAAAGTGAAAAAATGGGCTAGGGGTGTAGCTCAGTGGTCCAGCACTTAGACAAAGCATGCAAGTGCAAAGCCCTGGGTTCAACTCCCAGTACTGGGGGAAAAAAAAGTAAATAAAATGAATAAATAAATAAATAAATACAATTTCTAACAAGTACTTTCATATATCTACTCATATGTATTATAGATACACAAAATTGATAATAAGTATTTGAAGAAAAATGTTCCTTGCAAATAAAATGTTTTTCTAATTTGCAGATGTAAAGAAAGTTCTACAGAGACACCGATTATCAGGAGATTGCCACATGATTACATTTCAACTTGAATTTCAGATTCTGGAAATTCAGGTAAATTAAGGAACATGTTATGATAACAACAGAGATGTTTCTTCTATGAGATAAACGATTCTCACAATCCAGCCTCTAATAGTGGCAGAGCTGAGGAGTTCATGAGCCAGGACTGCCTTACAACACATTTATACTGTTTGGAAAAGTTTGCCAGGTGCCCAGCTACTCTGGAGGCTGAGGCAAGAGAATCACAACTTTGAGGCCAGAAACAGTCTGTGCAACTTAGCAATATCCTGTCTCAAATAATAAAAAAGCACTTGGGGTTACAATTCATTTGTAGAACACTTGTCCTAGCATGTCCTAGGCCCTGGGTTCAGTCTTCTAGTACTGCAAAAGAAAAAAAAGTTTTTAAGAATGAATACCACATCAACTCCATATGGTGGTTGTTGCCAAGGCTGTCGCTGCTTTATCGTAGGGAAGACAGCAAGATGCTGTGCTCCCAGTTCAATCCTCTCAAATTGTAGCAGCTGTCCTAGATGCCACCTGTAGTTAGCTGATGGGCTGTTATCATTAATTATTTGTTGATTCATAATAAGTTTCCTCAACATTTATCATATTAAAATAACAAAATAATATTAACCTCACTCATTTTCTGTGGGTCAGAAATTTGAAGCAACCCAGTTATGTGTCCTTGCTCAGGAGGTTGTGGTCATCTAGAATTAGTGCCATCTGAAGGCTGTTTGGAACTGAATGATCCTGCCATTTGTACTGAACTGCTAAGGCACAACACAGGAAGGGAGATACCTTTGGCTAAGATTTTAACTTAAGATAATGAAGTAGACAGAAGGGTAATATTTAGCCCTGCTGGCTGGGGTAGGGCAGAATGGGCTCAGCTGCCTTCAAAGGCTGCTTCCGAGTAGAGTGAGATCCAGGTATAATTTAGAGAGCTAACTGAGGCTGGGCACATACTTTGATGGCCGGAAATTTTAGTTTGAGACAGTTGGTTTTGTCACCTGGAATTACAAGGAATGTGTACAAAGAAGAGGAACAGAACAAGGACAGGAAGGCTGCATTGGCTTCAGCCCTTCAGGTGAATAAAGTGACTGTAGAGCAGTTGTCATAGTTAAGTTGTGTGGACAAGCTGCCTTCATGTGCTCAGTGTCAGGTGCCAGGATTCCTAATCCTTGTCAGTGTCCTCAGCCACAATAACACCTCCAATTTGCCCCATTCTGTATAGGACAGGAGTTGGTCAGGGAGTCAGGCCCCTGTGTCCTCAGGTGTCAGATAACCACCTCATCAAAAAATCCAAGGATGAGGTCCAGGTATCTGGGCTTGGAGGTTTTGCTTCCCTTTGCCATCAGCATATCCACTTTCTGTCGCTGTCACGGATGGGCTAGGGGATGTCGAGGCCCCTTCATATGATGACAGAGCTCCTAGCTTTCACTCAACTTAGTGTCACCCTTCAGTACTGCCAAGGGGACCAAGCAAATGCAGTGTGGCATTCCAAAGCATGGTGAGCAGGGTGCAACACGTAGTTCGCACTGGCAAACAATGTTTGACTAACTTCTCTCCTTGAAACCCAACAAAATGAACAAAAATGATTAAAAAATAAGGACTTTTTAAGTGATGTAATCCCATTATCACAGGCTCCAAAGGTAATCTGTTTGTTAATGTGCTCATTATGGCATTTGAAGCAAAACGCTGAGATACCGATAGAGGATGTTTCATGACACATGTATAAATTTTGCCAAGTAAACAGGCAAAGCTCCTTAAAGATCTGTATGCACAATTCTTAAATTGTAGAGAAAATGAGAACTGCAGACTTTCATTAAATGGACCATGGAAGAAAAGAATGAGTTGCTGAGACTCGTGCAGGAATTTTGAGGTCAGGGTGTTTATAGGGTCCCTTCCCTTGTTTACCAGCTGGGGAAGAGTAACCTGGCCAGCAGTACCTCAGACAGGAGAGAGGTGGAAAAACCCTATCTTGAAGTCAGCTTTCCAGTGGCTGAATAGAATCTAAGACCTGTCAAAAGACAGAGATCTCAGTAAATCCCAAATGTTGTATTGATAGGGTTGCATGCCTATCTTTTTTATTTTGGAAGTACTTAGGGGTTTTATTTTTGGAGGTACTTAGGGGTTGAGCCCATAGCATTGCACATACTTTGCAAGTGTACCACCACTGGGTGACAATGCTAGCCCATTTTTTATTTTTTATTTTGAGACAGTTTCACTAAGTTACACAGGCTGCCTCTAGCCTGGAACCTGCTATCCTCTTGCCTCTGCCTCCTGAGTTGCTGGGATTACAGGTATATGCTACCGTGTCCAGTTTACCTGCCTATCTTAATAGGTAAAAGGCCAAAATCAAACATGCATCCACACATCTTCAAACTAGTTGTTGTTAGGTGCTGGCGAGTCCGGTTTGACTCATAGTGACCCACATACAATAGAACAAAACACTCCCTGACCCTGTGGCATGCCTGCACTGTTATCAGTGCTTCTCTGCTATTCATAGAGTTTTCAATGGTGGATTCTTTCAGGAGTGGGTTTCTAGGTCCTTCTTGACAGCCTTCAGCACCTGGTGTTCCCAGGGGGTTTCCCATCCAAGGACTTATCAGGCCAACCATGCTTAACTTCTGAGATCAGGCAGTATCGGATTCCAGGGTGCTTTGGCTGCAGACACTCAAACTAGAGAAACTAGAAATGAGACATGCTTCTGAGAGTTTTGTCTTCCTCTTTCCTTTCTTCTCCTCTTCCTCTTGTAACGGGTCTATTGAGGTAAATTATCCCCTTAAAGCATACAACAAGTCAGAGTTTTAGCATTTTCTAAGAGTTGTGTCACCACCACCACAATAAATTTTACATTTTCTTCAGCTCAAAAAGAAACCCATATGCATTAACTTGTTAGGTGCCGTCGAATCAGTATTTGACTCATAGGAACCCTATGTACAACAGGCAAAACACTATTATTAGTGCTTTTCTGCTGTTCATAGGGTTTTCAATGGTGGATTGATTTTTGGAAGTGGGTTGCCGGGTCTGTCTCCCAAGCCTACAGCACCTGGTATTCCCAGGCAGTCTCCCATCCAAGTACTAACCGGCTCTGACCCTGCTTAGTTTCCAAGATCTGACGGGATCGGATGTCACAGGACTATGGCTGGCAGGCAATGCTTTAACTATCACCCTGTAATTCCTCCTCTTTTTTCACTCAGCCCTAAGCAACCACTAATCTATTTCCTATTTCCTTATTTGGGACATTTTATATAAAAGGAATCATATAATACGTGGTCTTTTGTGTGTGACTTCTTTCATTTAGCATGTTTTCAAGGTTCATCCATGTTGTAGCATGTGTCAATACTTGTTTTTGATTGAATAATATTCCATTGTGTGAATGTACCACATTTTGATTATCCATTTCATCAGTTGATGGAAGTGGTGGTTTTCACTTTGGGGCTGATATGAATAATGCTGCTATAAACAATCACATACAAGTTTTTAAATGGACATATGTTTTTATCTGTCTTAGCTGTATCACGAGGAGTGGAATTAGTTGATATAGAACTGCTAGATGATGACTAATGATGTTGATCTTTTCTTGTGCTTACTGGCTATTTGTATATCATCTTTGGAGAAATGTCTATTCAGATCCTGTCCTCAGTTTTTAATTAGGTTGTCTTTTTTTATTGAGTTATAAGAATGCCTTTGAAATTGTTTTGATTAGATATGATGATAAGTGTCCATAGGCAGCCTACTTAAAGTGCAGCAACTCCTGACAATTCCCACTATTCCCTCAAGCAGATGAGAGATTAAACAAAGATTATAAGCTGTCAAATATCTATTTCTTCAGCAGCTAAGAATATAAGGAGACATGTCAGTTAGTGTATAGACAAATGGGGAAGAGGGTCAAGGAGTGTCCTCTCATTTTAGTCTTACAAAATAGCAAAAATTCCTGGATTTACTCCTGTTTGTAATAAATAGGAGCTACAGAGGTCATTCGTAAATTCAGTGTCAAAATAATTCCCAGAAGGATACCAGTTTATACTTTCACTGCCAGGTTAGAGTGTATGTTTACCAGCAGCAACTTTTTGTTTTCTTGTGATGCTAGTGATCAAGCACAGGGCCTGGTGCGTACTTGTTGTTGTTAGGTGCTGTTGTGTTGTGTCTAACTCATAGCGACCCTCATATGGTTTTGTTTTTTTTTTCCTTATAGGGTTTTCAGTGGCTGATTGTTTCGTTATTGCTTCAGGAGTGGATTGCCATTTCCTTCTCCTGTTTTTGCAGTGCTAGGGATTGAGCTGTGGTCCTCAGAGAGTACGGAGCAATGCTCTACCAACTGCGCTAAACTGTAGCCCCTGGTGCATACTAGGAGGCAGGGGCTTTATACTCCCAACCTCTAATAATAACGTTTATTTATTTATTTATTTATTTATTTCAATACTTGGGGGTTGAACCTAGGGCTTTGCACATACTTTGTAAGTGCTCTACCACTGGACTGCATCCTCGGCCCATTTTTTAATTTTGAAATTTTTTTTTTTTTTTTTTTTTTTTTTTTGCGGTACTGAGGGTTGAACCCAGGGCCTTGCGCTTGCATGCTCTGCAAGTGTTGGACCACTGAACTGCCACCTCCAGCCCATTTTTTACTTTTTGAGACAGGGTCTCACTAAGTTATGCAGACTGTCTCTGGTCTCAAACTTGCGATCCTCCTGTCTCTGCCTCCCGAGCCCCTGGGATTACAGGCATGCGCCTGACTCCATTTTTTAAAATTTTGAATTGGAGTTTCACTAAGTTATGCAGGATGCCTCTGGCCTTGAACTTGTGATTCTTCTGCCTGTCTCCTGAGTCACTAGAACAACAGGTGTGAGCCATTGCACCCAGTTGCAGTAACATTTTAAAATCTTTGTTCATAAGTAAAAATGTCACCTAATTGTTGCAATTTACATTTGTCTGACTAGTAGTGAGATGTAACTTTTTTTATTAGGTAAATTTCACTTCTGAATTTTTAGTTTATGTCTTTTGCGTTTTTTAATTGCTATTGTCCCTTTGTCATGTTTGCGTTAAGTATTTTTCTTAATTTATTGCTTTTATTTTCTTATAAAGTCATTTTTACTTAGACATTTTGAGTTTCATATAATTATATTTGCTAATTTTTCCTATTATTTGATTAGAAAGTTTTTTGACTTAGTAATCAATTAAATGTTTATATTTCCCATTAGTATTTATGGTTTCAATATTTAATTTAAGCAAGCAACTTATTTCGAGTTCATTTTGGAGTAAGGACCTGATTTCATTCTCTTGACAAATAACCAATATTTCATCATTTCTTAGTTATTCTTTCCTATTATTTAGCATTCATTTTGTATATTTTAAAAGTATTTGTGTCTTTTTATTTCATTCTAAAAATTACTGGGGTGCAGCTCAGTGGTCCAGCACTTGCAGAGCATGCAAGCGTGAGGGCCTGGGTTCAATCCCCAGTACCTAAAAAAAAAAAAAAATTACTGTGCTCTGATATATAAATTTTTAATTTTTATTTTAGACGAAGGAGAATTTATCTTCTGTTATTACTGACCTCAACATAATAATGGAGCCCACAGAATACTCAGAATTAAGTGAATTTGCGTCTAGGTAAGCTATTTTACAGATTTGTTGTTTTAGGAACTATTTTCACTCTATAGTTTTAAGTTTATCTTTTTCTTAGTAGGTAAGTCTCCCTAGAAAGCATAATACCATTCTTGTGGCTTATATTTCAACATGCTCTCTACCTCTGTAATTTTTTTCAGTATGTATTTTTTGCATATTTACCATATGCTGTGCATTAAAATTAAAATGTGAACAAAACCAAATATAATCCTTAATCCTCATGAATTTATAGAAAAGTCATATAGTAATTAAATAATTGCAGACATAAATATAAAATTATGCCTGTGTTAAATACTACAATGGAGAGTTACATCATACTCTTGAAGAATTTTTCAGGAATTTGACTGTAAGAGAGAACATGGAATGATTTCCTGAAGCTTAGTTGACATCTGAAAAATGAGTAGGTGTGAATTAACAAAGCAATTTTTACAGACCAGGAAAGGAGAAAAAGCAGGAATGTATTGTACCATGCAGAGGTTATATCTTTCCTTTTGTTACAGACCATGCTTTGGAGGTGGTGGTTGTTAGGTGCTGTCTAGTCAGTGTCTGACCCTGTGTACAACGGACGAAACACTATTGTTGTTGCTATTCATGGGATTTTCAATGACTGATTGCTTTTTGGGAGTGGATTGCTGGGTCCTTCTCCCAAGCCTACCGCACCTGGTGTTCCTAGGCAGTCTCCTGTCCAAGGACTAACCAGGCCCAACCTTGCTTAGCTTCTCAGTTCTGACAGGATCAGATGCCACAGTGGTGCAGCAGTTATTGCTTAGTGCTATGCTTGTCGTAGGAATAAAGAATGTTCTTCCTTTCCATGGTCCGTCCTCAGGATGGGGTAGGTCTTGTGACCCTGTGCCTCAGGGGTGGGGTTTTGTGAGTGTTTGTGCCTCTCCTCCTAGTGCAGCCAAATGGTGACTTGTGTCTGTGTTTGGTCTTTGGTGAGAAAGAGTTTCTTTACCCTCCTACAGGGGTAGCAGACTTCTGCCTGTTGTTATTGTAGGATCTGAGGGCCCATAGGTGTCTTGCTCCTCCCATGACACAGTATTTTCGCTGCTGCCTCTTTCAGAAGCAGCTGTTCTTTGTCTTGGCAGCAGAAGTGTTCTTACTGCTCTCCCAGAATCAGATAAGTTGACTTGTTTCATCCTTGGAAGCAGTGGGTTTTTTGTTCCATTGCTTTGCTGTCTGACCTTTAGGTACTTAAGGTTTTAGCTTCTGAGGGGAGAAGAGTTCAGGCTTCCTTACTGCCCCCAGCAATAGCTGATCACTTTTGGCATGCCTGTGCCACTGAGGGGAGTTCTCTCTCCACTCCTGACAGGACCCTGGCCTTTCTGGTAGAGTGCTTTTATGTGTGTGATTCTGATCTGTTCCAAACTGACATTCCTCAACACTTGCCCTTTAAGACTTTGCTAAAACTTTGGCTGACTTCTTGTTATCTACTTGTATGGCAATGCTTTTACTCCTCTGTGCTTCACCAAAGGTGAGCTATTTATGTGTCCTGAACTATTATGTCACTCAAGAAAAAAAATTAATTTGCTTAGTTGCCTCGTGGCTTTAACTCTTACAGCTCTAAGGGGGAGTGAATGTGAGCTATGTACAAGGAACACATGTATGGAAATATTATAATGAGACTCATTAAGTTGTACATTAAAATTATCAATAAAATACAAAAGTAAGAAAATAAGATTAAAAAATTAAAAACCTTTGGGCAGAAGAAAGGTTATGATTTTATAGCTTATTCAGATTATCTTTGTTGGGTTGAGAGTGACCTTATCTTGCAGTGTTTTATACATGAAGCTGCAAGCAGAACTGTCCTGCTTTTTGCTTGGTTCTCACTATAGGAGTTGAGATGTAGGTTCATCCTTATTCTCTCCTGTATCTCTTCCTTTCTGTTTCTTTATATGTGCTTATTCCTGATTATTTTTCAGATCTCTGGACAGGAGTTGAACATGGATGTTTTTTATTTTGTAAAAAACCTGTTATTAAACCCCTTCCCGTTGAACTTTCAGCTTCACTGAAAGTATTTCTCATTTGTAGATGTTCTGTATGCCTTTTTCAAATTTTTCTTTTTTTATGTGTAAAGAAAAAAGTTTAATAGTTTTCTTTTCCATGTAATTTTTCTAGATTATCTCTTTAGATATGTAGTCCAGAAAACATAACTTCTTCAATTTATATCTAATCTGCCATTAATGTCACTGTCAGTGGTAGCCACTTCTCAAAGTCCTCTGTGTGACCTCTTTTATAGCTTGCCTTTTCTTCCTTCTGAAATTTTTGTATATTTGACATATAATAAAATTAACTTTTTGTCATACACATCTTACCCACTTTAGCACAAGTATAGATTAATATAACTGCCACCATAATCAGAATAAAGAACAATTCTATCATACCAAGAAACTTCCTTTTGCCGCCCTTTGTAGATATAAAACCCTCCTATGCCCTGGCAACCATTGATCTATTTTCCATCTGTAGTGTTTGCCTTTTCACATAGCATGGAGACACATAATATGTATATGCTTAAAATTGGCATATTTCACTCAGAATAAGGCTTTTATGATTCATCCATTTAGTTACATGTATGAATAACTTTTTCCTTGTCATTGCTGGATAGTATCCCTTTGTATGAATACACAGTTTGTTTATCCATTTCTCCATTCAAGGACATTTGGGTTATTTTGGTTTTCGCTATTATGAATAGAACTGCTATAAACATTGGTATAATGGATTTTGTTTGAACATGTTTTCATTTCTTTTAGCCAGGGCTGAGCAAACTATGACTAGCAGGCCAGCTGCTTTGTTTATAAGAAATGTTTTATTGAAACACATTCATACTCATTCTTTTATATATTGTCTGTAGTTGCTTTCATGGTATAGTGGCAGAGGTGAGTTATTGTGACAGGAACCATAGAGCATTCAAGCCTGAAATATTTACTCTTTCATCCTTTAACAAAAAAATTTCTAGCTGGGAGTTGTGGAACATGCAGGAGAATTGATGTGAGTTTCAGACCACACAGCAAGACCTTTTCTCAAAAAACAAACAAACAAAAAAAACCAAAACAAAACCAAAAACCACAGAATAAAAAAAAAAGGAAAGGAAAAAGTTTGATGACTTCTGTTCTAGGTTAAGAATTTCTTTGTGAGTTTTTTTACATATTCTGGAAACAAGTTCCTTGTCATGTATGCAATCTCCCAGCATTATAGCTTATCTTTTCATTTTCTTAGCAGTATCTTTCTAAATCAAATTTTATATTATTGATGAAGACAGTTGATCTTTTTCATATTTTTTATATAGTTGCTAAAAAGTTGTATTGTCTTCAAAATACTGGGAAGTTTTTAAAATTTTACCTATTAGATTTCTGTCTACATGGGCTGAGGGAATAGATCAATGGTAGAGTGCTTACCTAACATGCACAAACCTCTGGATTTGATCCCCAGGACTGCAATAAGTAAATAAGTAAACAAATTTATGGCTGTAAATCCCAGACACTCAAGAGGCAGGAGGATTGTGAGTTTGAGGCCAGAGGTAACCTGTGCAACTTAGCAAGACCATATCTCAAACATTTACAAAGGGGTCTGGGGTACAGTTAAGTGGTAGAGCCCTTGACTAGCATGTGTGAGGAGCCCTGGGTTTAATTCCCCAGTACTGCAAAAAAACTCCACCCAATACCAAAAACAGGCTAGCACAGTGGTGCATGCCTTTAATCTCAGCAACTAGGGAAGCCAAAGTGGGAGGATTGCAAGTTTGGGGCCAGAGGCAGACTGTGTAACTTAGTGAGATCCTATCTCAAAAAAAAGAAAATTCAGGATATTTTTATTTTCTTTAGTTTTTAGTAGTTTGATTGTGATGTGTCTAGGCATGGGTTTCTTTGAGTTTATTCTTTGTAGTTCTCTGAGCTTTAGGCAGAAAGTTATGTCTTTTACCACATTTGCCTAGTTGTAGAGCACTCTCGAAGTATGTACGAGGCCCTTGGTTCCACTCCCCAAGGACCACACACACACACACACACACACACACACACACACACACACAAAATCATGTCTACAATTTATTTAAGGTTTGTGTAATTGTTGGTACGTTTGGATTGATGTTTGCCTATTTAATGGTAGCTTTCTTTTCTCTATTTTGTTCTTCAATTTTTCCTTTCTTGCCTTCTTCTGGATTATATAAATATTTTTAATATTAATTGATTTTCTTCTATGTCCTTTATATGTGTAAAAATATATATATATATATTTGTATACAAATGTATTTTGATATTTATGCATTATATGTTATATGCCTACCCCCATACCACTCTGGTGCCTGATCTTGTCAGATCTTAGAAGCTAAGCAGAGTCTGGCTTGGTTAATACTTGGATGGGAAACCAAATGGGAAGACTGGGTGCTCTAGACTTGGGAGAAGGACTTGGGAGAAGGAATTGGCAGTGCCCTCCCTAAACTATCAGCCATCAAAAACCCTATGAATAGTAGAGAAGCACTGCCAGCTACAGTGATGGGCATGGCACAGTGTGGGGCAATGTTTTGTTCTGTTATACACAGGGTCAGTATGAGTTGGACTGGACTCGACGGCACCTAACAACAACAACAACATGTTGTTGTTAGGTGCCGTCGAGTCCAACAACAACATGTTGTTGTTGTTGTTAGGTGCCATCAAGTCGGTATGCAACTCATGGCGACCCTAAGTACAATAGGCGAAATGCTATTGTCAGTGCTTCTTTGCTATTCATAGGGTTTTCAATGGTGGATTGTTTTTTGGGAGTGGGTTGCCGAGTCCTTCTCCCAAACTTCTGGCACCTGGTGTTTCCAGGTGGTCTGCCATCCAAGGACTAACCAGGCCCACCCCTGCTTAGCTTCCGAGATCTAACGGGATCGGATGCCACAGTGCTATAGCTGCAGGCTACAACATATTGTATATTAATAAATATATGTACTTACATAACTTATACTTACATGTAATATGTTTCTATATTATGTTTACACTTATTGATTGCTATAGAGAATATACTTATAATCCACTTGAAGTGGCAAAATATTCTATTAACCTTATACGACATAGATCCCTTTAGCTTCATCTCTTCATGTTGAAGCTTTCATATTATTACTAATGCATACATTGAAACCTCATCAGATAATGTTATAAATCTTTGCCTCTTTATTTATTTTAATGAACTTAAGGGGAAAAGAATCTATCCTATTTGTGCAAATTTTTACCATTTGGTTAATCTTCTTTCCTGATGTTTGACATTTTCTACTGGTTTTGTTTTCTTTTTATCTGAAGAATTTCCTTTAGCATTTAAAACAAATATTTTTGTTTTTATCCATCTGACAATGTCAGTGGTTGACTTTTTCATTTCTGAGTAGTATTTCACTATATTGAATATATCTTAGTTTATTCATTTAAGGATATTTGTGTTATTGGTTTTTTGGTCAATAGTTCACTTTATAATTTTTTATATACCAGTATATATACACCCTATGTGTCTGTCAGCTTGTCCTGCTGTGGGAGCTTGCGTGTTGCTGTGATACTGAAAACTTTACCACTGGCATTTAAGATACCAGCAGGGCCCCCAATGGTGGACAGGTTTCAGCTGAGCTTCCAGATTAAGACAGACTAGGGAGAAGGACCCAGAACCCGCTCCTGAAAATAGTTAGCCATTGAAAATCCTATGAATAGCAAAGGAGCCCACGAGGTTGGAAAGCATTCAAAAGACAACTGGGGAAGCGTTGCCTCCTCAAAGTAGAGTTGATCTTAATGATAGGAATGGAGTAAAGCCCTTGGAAGTTCCATTTGCTGATGTGGCACAACTCAAAATGAGAAGAAACACAGTGGCTACAACATTAGACTCAATCATAAAAAGATCCTGTGTATGGCAGTGTTGGGTAGTGTTTCATTCTGTTATTCCTAGGGTTGCTGTGAGTCAGACCTGACTTGATGGCACCTAACAACAGTATATGTACACATATATGTGTAGCACATTATTATGCCATATAAGATTTTATCTCTCTCTGTGTGTGTGTGTGTACATGTACATGTTTCTGTGTTGTTGTTAGGTTCTGTCCAGTCGGGTCTGACTCACAGGGACCCTATGCACAAAAGAACGAAACACTCCCTGACACTGTGCCATGCCTGGCACTATGTCAGTGCTTCTCTGCTATTCATAGGGTTTCAGATGGCCGAATATTTCAGGAGTGGGCTGCCAGGTCTTTTTCCCTAGCCTGTAGCACTTGGTATTCCCAGGCAGTCTCCCATCCAAGGACTAACCAGGCTGACTCTGCTTAGCTTCTGAGATCAGATGAGATTGGATGCCAGGGTGCTATGGCTATAGATAAGATGTTTGTGCAATAGTCTTTTTTTGTCTGCAGTTTTACTGTCTGTAGTTCCAATGACTTGCATTCAGCTGTGTTCTGAGAATGTTAATATTTGTTTTGACTCCTTCAAGAGAGAGGTTCTACATTCACATAACTTTTATTATAGAATATTGGTATAACTTTTCTATTTTATATTAGTTGTTGGTATTAATCTCTTCTTGTGCGCAATTGATAGATTTAACTTTGTTATAGTTATGTATGTATAGGGAAATAACAAAATATATGTAGGGTTTGTTATTATTTGCAGTTTCAGGAATTTACTGGGGTCTTGGAATGTATCCCCCACCAGTAAAGGAGCATATATGTATATATACATATATACATACATGCTGCTATAAACATTCACTGTAGATTTTTGTGGGAGTTTAAGTTTTCCTTTCTCTAGAGTAAATAACCAGAAGTGGCATTGGTGAGTCATATGATAAGGGTATGTTTAAGTTTATAATAAACTGCCAAACTGGTTTCCAAAGTGACCATACTGTTTTGTGTTACCACCAACAATATATGAGAATGACTGATAAAAATTTAGTGAATTAACTCCTGGGGTTTACCTAACTTAGACTTAATATTCCTAGGAATTTATTTTTTGGAGAGTACTTTAGCGTTTTTAATCCTAAATTTCTCTACTATGTTTTGCTTTATACTTGAGCAGGAGACATTTGGAGTTATTTTAGTTTTCTGACTATTTCAGTTGAAATTGAAATGTGTTACTGCCAACATTTTGTGAAAGAAATCTATAACATCTGTTTTACATTTAGTGTAGTTTGGACTTTGCTTAGGAAAAGTAGATAAATTACAACCCACAATTGTATGAGCCAATACACACAGTTTCTTCCTATAATGGAAAACTGTATGTGCTATAATAATAGTACTCTTTATGAAAATATGAATGTGGGTGCAAAAGAACTGCAAATTAGTCCACTTTTTAAAAATTCTTTTAAAAATAATGTTATATTCCTTCCTTATTGGGGTGTGTCTGTGTATATGTGTAAACTGGTCATTATTGCTTTTAAGATTTTCTTGGTTCACTCATTATATGATGAAGAACCTAGTTTTGCTCACTTGTTTGATGGAATTTAGAGTATCATGTCACTTTGGCTTGTAAGCTCTATTAAACAAATTGCTGCTTTTTTATGTCTATATTTTTTGGAGAGTAATTTGTTTACTCAGACATTAAAAAGTATTTTAATAGATATTGGACCAAGTTTAAACATTTAGTATCCATGTTCCCTGTAAAATACAGACTCACGTAGCTGTGTGTTAATTCAGCTACTCCTATATTTTCTTTGTTTTCTGTGCATTCTCTTTGTTTTGTTTTTCTGTTGCATTTTCTTGTCATCATTTGGATTATTTAAATTGTTTTCCTATTTTTTTTTAATGCAGTGCTGGGGATCAAAGCCAGGACCTAGTGTGTGCTAAGCACATACTCTACCACTAAGCTACATGCCCAGCCTTCTTTTTATTATGGCAAAATACTCATAACAAAATTTACTAGCTTAACTATATATAAGTATTTGGTAATATTAAACACATTCATAATATTGTACAACCATCATTGTTTATTTCCATAACTCTTCATCCTAAAGAACTAAAACTCTATGCCCACTACACAATAACTTGCCCTTCTTCCCTTGCTCTAGTCACTGGAAATTTTTCTCCTGATCCCTTCCACTAACTACTGTTTTGTTTGATTTTTGACTACACTAAGTACCTCACAGAAGTGAAGTCATAAAATATTTACCTTTTATAGCTGACTGACTTCACAGTTTTTAAATTTAAAATATTTATGTGGTAAAAAGATATAAATTGTACATATTAATGGAGTAACATGATGCTTTGATCATAATTACTTCATTACCATTTTTTATCTCCTTTCCCCCTTCCACTTACTTTTAACATAATTACTGTGCGGAGTGTGATGACACATGCCTATAATCCTAGTAACTCAGGAGGTGGAGGCAGGCGGATAGCAAATTTGAGGCCAGAGGCAGCCTGTGTGACTTTTAAGACCCTGTTTCATGATAAAAGAAAAAAAAATTTATTGGAAATTTTTAATGTCACCTTAATGTGATTCATTCTGATATGCTTTTCATTGACATTTCCATATACACATTTTGTTGTACATTATACAGATAAGTTCCTCCTTACCCTCTTGTGCACTTCCTCCCCCCATCCCATCCCCCCATCACAGACTTCTCTTCCATTTACTTGTCTTTTTATGGTAATGTTTTTCTATGTATCCTTGGGTTCCAGATCTGTTTAAGATAGAAACTTTTTCTGTAGTGAACTTTCTTTTTACCTTGTCAGAACCATCACATGCATTTTCTAGACCATCTGTACTAATACCATTCTTAGCTTTTTTTTCTTTTATTATGATTCGACCTTTGTATAGGATTTTTTCCTTATAATTTTGATTCAGCTCCCCCCTATAAGTGAGAACATGTGGTGTTTCTTTCTGAGCTTGTGTTCATTCACTTAAAATAATTTTCTCCAATTCCATCCATCCATTTTGCTGCGAATGGCATTATTTCAATTTTTTTGACTGCTGAATAGTATCCCATTGTGTATATGTACCATTGTTGTTGTTGTTGTTAGGTGCCGTCGAGTCGGTATCCAACTCATGGCGACCCTCTGTACAACAGGGGAAACACTATTGTCAGTGCTTCTCTGCTGTTCATAGGGTTTTCAATGGCAGATAGATTTTTTGGGAGGGGGTTGCCAGGTCCTTCTCCCAAGCCTACAGCTTCTGGTGTTCCCAGGTGGTCTCCCATCCAGGTACTAACCAGGCCCGACCCTGCTTAGCTTCCGAGATCTGACAGGATCGGATGCCACAGGGCTACAGCTGCAGGCCGTATATGTACCATAGCTTTTTTTATCCATTCTTCTGTTGAAGGGCACTTTGGTTGATTCCATATCCTTGTTATTGTGAAAAGTGCTACATTGAACATAGAGGTGCAGGTGTCTCTGTGGTATGATGACACATCTCCCTTTGGGTAAATTCCCGATAGTGGTACAGCTGGGTCATATGGTAGATCTATTTTTAGTTTTTTAAGATACCTCCAAATTGATTTCCGCAGTGGTTGGACCAATTTACAGCTCCACCAGCAACGTAAGAATGTTCCCTTTTCTCTGCAACCTCGCCAGCATTTGTTGTTGTTTTATTGATCTTGGCCATTCGTACTGGTGTAAGGTGAAATCTCAGAGTTGTTTTAATTTGCATTTCCCTAATGGCTAGGGATATTGAGCATTTTTTCATGTGCTTCATAGCTTTGCGGATCTCTTCATTTGAGAACTGTCTATTCAGTTCCTTTGCCCATTTGTCTATTGGGATATTTGTTTTTTTGGGAATTTTGTAGGAAAAATTTTTTAAAGAAACTAGAGGTGCAGCTCAGTGTTGGAGTGCTGCCAAAGTATGCTATTCTATCCATTATTGGAAGTCTCCAGGCTTTGGAGAACTATCTGTTTCTCCTTTCACTCCTGCCAATTTTTCTTATATATTTTGGTGGCCTACTTTTAGGTACCTAAATGCTTGTAACTTGCAGCTGTACCACTCTGTTGCCCTGTCTCATCAGATCTCGGAAGCTAATCATGTCAGGCCTGGTTAGTACTTGGATGGGAGACTGCCTGCGAACACGAGGTGCTGTTGACTTAGGAGAAG
This sequence comes from Pedetes capensis, assembly GCA_007922755.1. Taxonomy (NCBI): domain Eukaryota; kingdom Metazoa; phylum Chordata; class Mammalia; order Rodentia; family Pedetidae; genus Pedetes; species Pedetes capensis. Next base: position 37,270 of record VMDO01001578.1, read on the forward strand.
GACCCAGCAACCCACTCCCAAAAAACAATCAGCCGTTGAAAACCCTATGAATAGCAGAGAAGCACTAATAATACTGTTTCTTTTGTTGTATGTAGTGTTGCTGTGAGTCTGACACTGACTTGATGGCACGTAACAACAGCAGCAGCCTGAATGCTGACTGTGGAGGAATAGGCAGCCGCTACTATGCTAAGAGCTGAAATTGAAATTACCCACAACTTGCTCTCTAAGCCTTCCCCTGGACATGCAAGCCTTCACTAGACTCCAGAATTCTACAGTGGTTACATCAGACAGATTCTACTAGTGCAATTTTTCTGTAGATGGGGAGATGGAATTCTGTGATTCCTACTGTCACCTTCTCAAAATCATCCCATTTTAATATTTTTTAATATTCTGCGTTGATTTGTCCACTTTTGCACTATATCTGCTTGTATTACTTTTTATTGGCTGCTATATAGCATCCAAGATGCATAATTATATTATTGCAACATATATAACCTTTCAACAGTCTGCTTAACACTTTACCACTGCAGGTATAGTCTAAAAGCCCTATAATTGTAGATCAGTTTCTTTCCCTGCTTCATGTTATGGTTTTCATATAAACTATATTCATATGTACGCATTAAAAACCCTATTAGACATTATAACTTTACTTTCAAAAATTATACAAAATTTAAATAAGTCTAAAAATTTCTTATATTTACTCAGATTTTTACTAGATTTTTCTGTTGCTTTTCCTAATAGAACCATTATAGGTTGTTGTTTTGTTTGGTTGGTTGTTTTTTGAGAGAGGTTTGCTGTGTGGTCCAGGCTGGCCTTGAACTCCTGTTGATCCTCTTGCCTCAGCCTCCTGAGTGCTGGGATTATAGGTGTGTGCCACTATGCCCAGCTTTACAATATCCTTTATTGCTCTTTCTTTTCCCCTGTAATGCATGATACAATCTAAAGTCAAGTATTACATTTACTTGTCAGTCTATTTGTTGTTGTTGTTAGGTGCCGACTCACAGTGACCCTACGCACAACAGAATGAAACATCCCCGATTCTGTGCCAGGCACACGATTTTATTTATATGTTAACCCATAGTTGCAGACACTATGTTACTCCATCTAGTTGATGGTTTTCCCTCAACTAGATTTTTTCCATTGACCTACCACTCTCCCAAATATGATGTCTTTCTCCAGGGTTTGGTCCCTCCTGACTGTATGTCCCAAATACATAAGATGCAATCTAGCCATCCTTGCCAACCCCCAGCCTCTCAATCTGTTTAGCTTCCTTTAACCTGGAGCAGTTCCAGAGCTTTTTTTATGCCAGTGTTGATTTTGCCATTTTTAAAAAATACAATTCCTCCCATTTTTTGCTTGCCAATTGGATTTTCCTTATTTTGTCTTTTACCAATTTTTTTTCTTGTGAGAAGTTGATGGCATGCTTGGGCAAAATATTGTGTAAATGATTTACTGTCTGTACCTCATAGATGGTATCAGTTTTGATCAATCAACAAAACTGTTGCCTGGTTTCTCCACTGTATTTTTCCCTCACTTACAACTAATATTCACTCTATGACCACATAGTTACTAGTCTTCTTCAAAATTTTTCCCTTGATTTAGCATTCCCTAATGATTCTTGCATGACCAATTGTTTACTGTGATAGTTGCAAAATGATAACTTTTCAACTCTAGCATTTCCTCCACATTTTTCAATAAGTATTTGGCATTATACTTGAGAAATAATTTCCATTCTTTGCTTTGTATGTGTATGTGTACATATCTGTGTATTATAGGTGTAGTTTCATTCATTCCCATTTTTTATTGTCATTGTTTAACTACCACTCCAGCCCTGAATTTTCTTTCCCTCCCTTCCACAAACACGCCCACCCTTCCTTCTCTTCTCATCTCATCTCTTCTCTTTCTTTCCTTTCCTTTCCTTTTCTCTTCCTTCCTTTCTTCCTTCTCTCCTTCCTTTCCTCTCCTTCCTTCCTTCCTTCTTTCATATTAGGGCCTTGAACCCAGGGCCTGCCACATTCTAAGGCAAGTGGTCTACCCCTGAGCAACACCTCCATGCACCTCATTCCCATTTTTGATGATTAATAATTCCTTACTCTTCTTATTTTGGGGCTCAAAGTATCCCAGAATTGACCAGTAGAAATACTTTTCAGCTGGCTCCCACGTCCATGTGATATTACCTTGTCATATTTTTGAGCACTTTCTTTGGTTGTTGTTGTTAGGTGCTGTTGAGTCGAGTCCGACTCGTAGCAACCCTTATAGAGTTTTCATTGGCTGATTTTTTGGGGGGTTGCTTCGGGAATGGCAATCTGGCATTAAAAGATTGTCCAGAATTACAGTATACCTCTTAGGCCCAGCCTGGATTCAGCCATTTCTCTAAGGAATCAGAAGTCCTTTTAGTGGGCAATGATATTAGAGACTAAGATCTGACACAAGATATGCTCATTGTTGTTGGAGTGTCTTTGCTTCTTGGCCTTTTCAGCAGACAGAACTAGGAAATACCTGCTCATACATATACACACAAACTCTCTGTGTGTGTGTGTGTGTGTGTGTGTGTGTGTGTACATATATACACACATATATACACACACACACATACATACACACATACATACATATAAGTATAAATGTATGAGTATGAAGTCATGAGTTTATACCAGAGCTTCCACTTTCACTCCAATTCCAACCCATCCTCATACTGTCTTAAACCTACTCCTGTTTCACATTATTTGTTCCTTCTTCCACACTGAGAAACTTAGCTCCTAATAATATCAACACATTTACCTATTTCCTCAATCCTCTTTTTTTTTTTTTTCAGTAAAGATCTGCTTGTAATAGATAGTTTTAGCCTGTTTTTTTTTTTTTTTTTTTAAATTATTGGTCTCAAGCACCTTGTGTATTTATTTTTGAAAGATTTTCCTTTTGGCATTTGGTTGACTGAATGGTTTTTAAGTTTCTTTTTCTCCTGAGTACTTTAAGGATATCCGTCTGTTGTCTTAAATCTTTGACAATAAGTTTAATGTATTTCTTTTCTTTGTTTCCTGGTGTGGATGAAACTGGTTGATAATTTGTGGTGGTGGTTACACAACTCTGTTTAACAACAATCATGAGACTCTGTATCAAAAGAGTAAGTTTTGCTATATTTAAATTTTAAGATAAGTACATGTGTGTTAAAAGGATACTATATATCTTGCACTACATTAGTCTCTAAGAGTACAATAATGATTAAGATAGTTTCTGATTTCATAAAGTGTGGCCATGCTAGGGCAGTGGGGTAGGTTGCTGAGAGACCGGAGGGAACACCTGGAGGTGGTGTGTGAGATAGAAGGTTTATTGAAACTTAATAGGGTGGGTAATGGAGATAAATTTACTAACAGGGAGGGTTCACAAGGAGTGCATAAGGAACCAACAGCAGTGCTCAGAAGATGAAGGTTCAGTGGTGGCCAGCTAGACTGCTAGCATTTGTCTTTTCCATAGTCCTTCTCCACCAAAAGTTGAGCAGTGCTTATCCTTCCTCCACAGCATTGAGAGAGTCAAGCGGCAATAGACTGGACAGGACATTGACTAGGGGTCTAGTTCAATGGGCCAAACAACTTGCACCACCTTCCCTCATGGATCTTTACCCAGTAGGGCTTATCCTCTCCACAGCATTATTTATGCTGGAAGTCCAGTGGAGGCCGCACTCAAGGAGTGCGTGTGTATCTTTTTCATGGCAAGGCCTTGGCACTTATCCTCTCCAAGGTGTCATCCTGCAAGGGCCAGTGGAGGCAGCAGAACCAACAACACTTGTCCTCTCCATGGGGCCCAATTACTGCACACATTTACCATAAGGAAAGGGGTTTTATTGGTTAAATGACACAAGCATTGGAATCATCAGCTGGCTTTTGTTCCTTGTATGACCAGCATTCCAAGGAACAGTTTAGTGTACATCAGTAAAGCAGTTTTCCTTTGCAGATAATGCCAGCTTGCAGTTCCCAGTGTACTTGGGAGACGCTAACTGTATCTGGACATTCCAGTTCTGCCCTGCCTGGCCCATTTCCTTGGCTCACTTAGTTTGGCTAGCACTGTAGGAAAAGAGAATGGATGTTTCAGGGACAAGGCAGTTGATGCTATACTGTTTTTTTCAGGGATCATACATAAAGCTTACAAACAAGTAAGTGAATAAAACCAGTAATTCATGGTAATTGGTGATGAAAATATCATCAGTAACTACAGGACAGTAACAGTAAGTACATGAAGAGTCTATTTTAGGAGAAAATGAAGAATGGCACTATATCCAGGTCATGCCTTGCATGGGGTTGGTGTTCATAAAGTTGTTGAATGAATCATCCAGCAAACAGTTGAAAGCAGAAGACTGAGACTGAGCAGAGACTATGCAGACAACGCAGTGGTAATCCTTTATTTCCTGAACAGTTATTTTTCATCTGTGTGCTTACTAGGTGTATTAGTCAGCTGTCTTTGCTGTAATAGAAAAACCAACTGAAACAAACTTATGGAGGAAAGGGTTTATTGGAATCTCACAGTTAGATGAGTCCAAAATGGCAGTGGAGCAGGTATGGCAGAGACAGGAGGCAGGGACCATGGCAGATGACCAGACATCTTCATGAGCAGGAAGCAGAGATAGTTGGGCCATGGATCTGGGATAAAAACCTCCAAAGGCACACCCCCAGTGACATCACTTCCACAAAGCTAAGACCCACCTCTCAAGTTCCATGACCACCACAAACAGCACTACCAGCTGGGCACCTATCATTAAAGCCTATGGTTTTGGGGAACACTAGTGAGTACTGAACAAAGGAAAAAGCCCTGTCTTCATAGACTGAAGAGGCTTATTTTCTAGTAGAGGACACAGGCAATAAACAAACCAGGTATGTAAAAAGAATAATATACTAGATATCAATAAGGGATATGGAGAAAAATAAAGTAGGAAATGGGGGCTATTGATACACAGGGGAAGAGCAGGTATCCAGTTTTAAATAGTAATAGTACGGTTAGGGAAGCCTCACTGAGAACATGATGTGTGAATAGTTCAAGGAGGTAGCCTTGCCTGATCACACCCAGTTGATTATCAGCTCTTGACACTGAATTATATGTCTTCCTATGTAAATTATAAATTTGTGATAACAAGGATGATATTTATATAATACTTCATGGTTTATATATATGTTTATGTAATGCATTTCATTTTTTCCCCTTAAACTAATGGGTAACAGCACTGAATTAGGAAAGGTATTATTTGTGGAGCTCTTTCTTTACCTGTAAAAGAAATATACTAGATGACGTTATTTGCAAGGTTGTGCCCCCTCCCAAAGCTTATATATTTATGAATCAAAGAATAAAATATCTGAAGAATAATGTACTAGCTGGATTTGGAATGATAGAGCTCTTTTAAGAACATCCATGACGTAGATCTCTCTTTTGCAACATGGAGTGATTGCCAATATTTGGGAGGCGCTTCTTAGCAAAACCAAATCTACAAAACACTGTTCTTCTGGGGCACCCAAGAGATGAAATTACTTCTTCTTGCATATTGCTTATTGTTTGGTATTACTGTGGCAATGATTCTTATACTCCTTCATAAGTATATGTGCTCACCACTGTTTACAAAATACTCAGCTGATCTAGTTACAAAGATTCCTCAAGAATAAATTTTATGTGCAAAGTGCATTTTAAGTATTGTAACTTTTTTTTTAACACTTCTTTTTTAAAAAACACAGAAAAGTTTAGTAAGTTATTTTGGACAAAACTGGTCCTCAGATTAATGATTGTATACGTAAACTGAATGATTTTTACATATTTATGCTTATTATGCATAACTGAGGATACTGTTGGTGATGGTTAATCTTAACCTGTCAGCCAAAATAAGTGTGTCCTTCCATAAGTTGTTTGTGTTAGGCATTTTGTCACAGTAATGGGAAAATTAACTAACACAGAAAATTGGTATGAGAAAAGTGGGGTCATTGCTGTGACTAGACCTGACCTGATCATGTTGTTCTTAAGTTTTTGGAACTAGTTTGTGGGAGGACTTTGAAAGAGTTTAGAAAAGAAAGCCTGGGATGCTGTAAGCAGAGCTTACTGAGCGATTTTGGTGACAGCTCATAAGACCAAAATGCTACTAGAAATGTGAACAGTAAAGACTGTTCTCATGATCATTCAGATGGAAATATCAACTCTATTGGGAATTGGACTAGAGACCATTCTTTTTTTTTTTTTTTTTTTTTTTTTTTTTTTTTTTTTTTTTTTTTTTTTTTTTTTTTTTTTGTGGTACTGGGGGTTGAATCCAGGAGCTTGCGCTTGCATGCTTTGCAAATGCTGTACCACTGAGCTGCACCCCCAACCCATTTTTTTAATTTTTTGAGACAGAGTCTCGCTAAATTATGCTGACTGCCTCTGGTTTTGAGCTTGAGATCCTCCTGCCTCTGCCTCTGGAATCACTGGGATTACAATAGGCACCACCACGCCCAGCCATTCGTATGTTACAATCTGGAAAAGAATTTAGTAGACTCGTTAATTTGGTAGAGGAAATCTGAAGACCACATAGCATTCAGACTATGGCATGAATATTGCTGGCTGCTTTATCCAGGTTTACAGTGAGACTTGGGAACAAAAAGCAGAGTGGAAAGATTTTTAAAATGTGCAGTTTGGTAAGAAGAAGAGTGCATTTGAAGTTGTAGATGAGGGCGTAGTTGTTAAAGAGACTAGGGCCATTAAAAAGAAATCAAATACTTTTCACTGGGCCAGTAGGAAAGATGCCTTGAGGGCCTCTCAGTTATTGTTCAGACCCCACCCATGGCAGGCTCAAGAGTTTCAAAAAGTAAACTCATTTTAAAGGTTTTGCCTTGAGAGTACCTCTGGAGCATCCTACTTGTAAAGGGCTGCCTACAAAGTTGTTTCTTCAGGACTTGTTTCACCATGCTTAGCCATCCTGACACTCAAAGGCAACTGCAGCTGTGGTCCAAGTGGATCTGATTAGTGCTGAAGTGGTGGCAGAATTTGGCTCTGTCCCCCTGCTTTTGGTTTTGTATGCATATGAAATGCAAGAGTTGTGGGATCATGGATGCTTCCACTCAGATTTCAAAGGAAGGCCTGGGAGACCATGCAATGTATAGCAGAGTCATGAGGGTGCTATGTGAAGCCTAAGCTGCACCAGAGACCCCAGGATATTAGAGATGCTAGGAATGTGGAACATCTGCCAAGAAAAGCCACAGACAAAGTAGTGGAGCCAGCTTAGGAGAGGCTATGTGGATTTTAAAGAGCAAGGCACAAGGACATGGCTGCCCAAGCTCATTGGACCCCACATCATGATATTGTGTGCCCTAGATGCTGGACAAGGAGCTTCAGGATTTAGTGTTTGCCCTGCTAGGATTTAGTCTGTTTTTGGTCCAATCCACCCTTGCTATTTTCCTATTTCTTTCTTTTGTAATGGGAATGCTTATTCTGTGCCATTGTATCGTGGAAGTACGTAACTTGTTTTTGATTTTCACAGAGGCTCATAGCTAAGAGTTGCCTAAAGTCTAAGAAGAGACTTAGAATGAGGGCTTTTGAACAGTATTGGAACTATTAAAATAGTCTATGGAAACTCCTTTTTGTTGTAGTTGTTTTAGTTTATTTTCTTAAGACAGGATCTAACTATGTATCCCAGGCTTGCCTCGAATTTTCTAGCCCCCTGCCTCAGCCTCCTGAGTGCTAGGATTACAGGAACACCACCACCATACCTGGCTTCTATGGGAACTCTTGAAGTTGGACTGAAGGCGTTTTGCATTATGCATGGCCATGAGCCTTTTGGTGGCCAGTGGTGTAATGTTACGGTTTAAAGTGATGTGTTTGGGTGTCAGGTTTACGAGGGGTGGACTTGTGATGTTTGATTATAACTTTGAATTTGATTGGATTGAGTTTAGTGAAGCATACCTCTGGGTATATCTGTGATGGCATTTCCAGAGACTGTTATATCATGAGGGCTCTTACCTAATGAATGGGATAATCCCTTGCTGGATTTATAAAATGAATTATTGGGAGGTAGTGAAAGGCCTGCAGCCATAGCATTGTGGCATCTGATCCCGTCAGAACCGAGAAGTTGAGCAGCAGAATCAGGCCTGGTTAGTCCTTGGATGGGAGACCGTCTCAGAACACCAGATACCATAGGCTTGGGAGAAAGACCTGGCAACTCACTCCCAAAAATCATTCTGCCATTGAAAACCCTATGAATAGCAGAGAAACACTGACAGTAGTGTTTCTCTTGTATGTAGGGTTGCTATGAGTCGAATACCGACTGGATGGCACCTAACAACAACAAAAGTGAAGGGTAGGAGGTGGAGCCTAGTGGGATGTGGAATATCCTTGGGCTATACCTTGCCCTAGCCCCTTCCTGGACTCTCTTTTCTCTGCTTCTTGTTTGCCATGAGGTGGGAAGTTCCTCCACCACATGCTTCTGCTGCCATGATGTACTGCGTCACTATAGGCCCAAAAACATGGAGCCAAGCAACCACAGATTAAACCCTCTGAGCCTGTGAGTCAAAATAAATTATTCCTTCCTCAAGTTGTTTTGGTCACATATTTGGCCACACAATGTTTATGGTGGTGCATGCCTGTAATCTCAGCACTTAGAAGGTTGAGGGAGGATGATTGTGAGTTTGAGGCCAGGCTGGGCTACATTACAAGAACCTGTCTCAAAAAAACCAAAACCAAAAACCAGAATGTAGTATTTGGTCACAGGGATAATAAAAGTAACTAATACAGGGATGGGGATGTACTCAGTGAGAGAGTACTTGCCTAACATACCCAAGGCCCCTGTTCAATACCCAGCACCACAAAACAAGCAAACAAACAAACAAGTAACTAATACAATGTCTTAAAATTATAACAACTAAGTTTGAATTGATACCAGCTTATCTTCAACAGGACCAAAAACTGCTTCTTTATATCTCTATCCCCGTTTTTAATATTATTATCACAGATTACACCTTTATACATGTACATCTATTAACATGGGTTTGTAAATTTTATAGTTGGTTCTTTAAATTACATAAGAAAAAAGAAGGGTTGTAAGTCAAAATACAGTGATACTGTTTTTGATACTTATCTGTATAACCAGTGTTTTTTTTTTTTTTTTTTTTTTTTCCAGTACTGGAGGTTGAACCCAGGGCCTGTGCTAGACCACTGAGCTGCACCCCCAGCCCCCCCTTTTTTTTAACTTTTTGAGACAGGGTCTCGCTAAATTACACAGACTGCTCTTGGTCTCGAACTTGCGCTCCTGCCTCCGCCTCCCAAACTGCTGGGATTATAGGTGTGTGCCACCGTTCCCAGCTCCAGTGTTCTTTATTTGTATGGCTTTGAGTTACTGCCTGGTGTTCCTTCTCCTGTGCCTGAAGAATTCCCTTTAAGGTTTTTTTTTTTTTTTTTTTTTTTTTTTTTTGGGTGAGATCTATAAGTAACAGACTCCCTCAGTTTTCTTTAATCATGGACTATTTTAATTTCTCCTTCATTTTGCAGAGTGAGTTTGGTAGTTATAGAATTCTTGGTTGAGAGTCTTTTTCTTTAAGCCCTTTCAGGATTCTCTCTCTCTATTTGGCATTCAATAGATTGAATAGAATTAGTCTTGGTGTAGATCTCTTTGAGTTTATCCTCCTTGAAGTTTATGAACTTTCTAGATGTGTGTATTAACTTTCTCATCCAATTTGGAGGGATTTTACCATTATTCATTGACAGTCCCTTTCCTTCTCAACTCACCTTCTATGACTTTCATTGTGTGGATGTTGATACTCTTTTTGGCATCTCACAAGTTTCTTAGGCTCTATTTATTTTTGCTCATTCTTTTTATCTTCTTAAATGGGATAATTTCACTTGACCTGTAATAATTTTAACCTATTTCACTTGATCTATCTATATTTTATTTTGTTGAATCTTATCCCTACTCTAATCTGCTACTAAAGCTCTTTAGTGAAGTTTTCATTTTTGTTATTGTACTTTTTAATTCTAAACTTACTTTTCTTTTCTTCCTTCTTCTCATCTCTTCTCTTTTTTCTTTTCTCTTCTTCCCTTCTCTTTCTCCCTCACTCCTTCTCTCCCTTTCTTCCTTCTCATAGTGTCTGTGTACCCATGCTGTCCTCTAACTCAGGGTCACTCAGAGGTGATAACTCTTCAGGTCTGTTGTGAGCATGCATCCTGCTTTGGACACTGAAGTAGTTTTCTAGTTCCCTGGCATACTTGGGATCTATTCAAAACCTATTTTCCTCAAAGATCCTCATTCCCTACTCCTTCTTCCCTTGGTTTTTTGACATTTCGGTTGTCTCCACTGTTACTTTGTCCTGGGTAGTAGCAATGGTTCATTTACCTTTCTTTGTTTTGTGTAACAACCTCTGCATGGCCACAATTACTGCAAGAAAGTTTTTAGACGAAATCCAGGCCCCTTGAGTTATTCCTCAGGGAAAGCCAGATAAGTCAAAAGAAATAAACACTATTCTTGGGAACAATGTCCCCTTTATTGTTGTCAAGATCAGATTCTCACACTGGTATAATGGCATGCCATCTTCACAGCTGCTAAAATGGCTGGCTAAGGGTAAAGGCAGGGTTAAAATATTATAAAGCTCTCCTACTCTGTTTCAGTTGCCTTTTTCTGGTTAAGAGTTTGCTTGGTTGCTGTAAATATTTTACTCTCTCCCGAAATTCCCATAAGGGTGATTCTGTTAGCTATGCATTGGTTTTTGGTATTTCTGAAGTGGAATGACCCCTATGCTCACTTCTTTGCTGTTTTCACTGTTGTCCTTATCCATGCATTTTAATCAAAATCACCTCCTGACCCACTCTTGTGATGTGAAGATCAATGATGTTATTTTTATCTGTCCCAATCACGTACTACCTTGAGGCAAATAAGTATTCTGGGCAGGGCTTCAATCATATAAAAAATTGGGTCCATATTGAAGTGTGAGGTCAATATGTTAAAATTTAGAGGGTTTAGGTTTGATTTGGGTTTGAATTTAAAATTTTTAATCCTATGTGTAGATAGTTGAATAAATATTTTTCAATTTTTAAATAGCTAATAATATAAAAACAAAACAGAACCCACAAACAAACCTTAAAAGCTGAACCCAAGCCAAATTTTTCACTGAGTTTGGGTTCAAATATGAGTTCAGAAAAATTTTTAGAAATGTTTGAACCAGAATGGTTTCAGGGTTTAGGTATGGTTTGAAGTGCTCCTGTCTACACATAGGATTGAAACCTAAACCCAATCTGTACCTGAACCCTCTAAGTTTTAACATTTTGAGCCTGAACCCATTTTTTTTTTAAGTTTTGAAGCCCTGATTCTTCTAGGTGTTATTCTATATCATAATTTAGTTCTCAGTATTTTTGTTTCAAAGATTCTGATCAGTTTTATCTATGAGCCATTTTATAGTGATCCCAGGACTTCATTTTATTGTTGTTGTTAGGTCCCATCAAGTCGTGTCCGACTCATAGTGATCCTCATAGGGTTTTCAATGGCTGATTGTTTCAAGATTGCCACAGGAGTGGACTGCCACATCCTTCTCCCATGTTTGCGGTGCTGGGAATCAAACTCGGGACCTCAGGGACTGACTTCATTAGCAGATATAAAAGGTCCCTTTTCTGGATTCTTCCTGTCCAGTTCTTCCCTGTAGTGTAGGGTGTGGATAAGGGATGAGCATCCCCTTGCATGCAGCAGCCTTGCCAGTGAGGAATCAGAATGACGTGTTCTTTTTGCTCATACTTGTTTGATGTCAGGTGGGCTGGCTGACACAACTTCCTCCAGTCTCCCTCGCTCAGCGCGTGATTGGCAGGGGAGGACACTGCTGTGCCTGCTTTTGCTTTTTGCTGGCAGTGCCAGTTGACAGGCTTCACACTCAGTCTCTGTGGCCAGAGTGCCTAGTTGTCAGAGAAGGGAGTGCAGTCCTCTTTGGTATTAGAGCTCCATTCTACAGGGCCTCCCTCTTACCATCTTTCATAACCTACTCTGGATAGTGGTCTTTCTCTGGCCATTGTTTTTGTTTTGTTGTGTTTTATTTTGTTTGTAGTGCTGGGGGTTGAACCCCAGGCCTCACTCCTGCTAGGCAAATTTTTCACTCCTGAGCAGCTGCTTTTTTCATTTTTTAATTTTAGACAGGATCTCACTAAGTTGGACAGGCTGCCTCTGGCTTCAAACTCTTAATCCTCTGCATCAGCCTCCCCAGTCACTGGGATTATAGGGATGTACCATAGGGCCCAGCTTGTTTTGTTTTTTACTATATACCCTTTGATAGTTGTGGGTTGCAGGTGCTCTGGTGTCCAGACTGGGATATACACGCGGGAACAATAAACCTCATGAACTTATCACCAGGTTCTCCCTTCATTCAAAGACTACCATTTCTACTTTCTACTGTTCACATTTCAGATCTTCTGGTGTTTGCATTATGTATTATGTCTAGTGTTTTAAATTATAATTAATGGGAGTGTTCAGATAGAACGTGCTTACTCCATCATGGCTAGAACAGAAACTCGACTACAATAACCATTTTTTTAGTGAATGGTTAAGTGAATTCATGGATTTTGGCCTGAAATTGTTTGTAGTTTATGTGGCTAACAGTAATACAATAGGTATAATATTAAGATAAGTAAAGTAAATGGCTGTAAGAGTTCATGTGCAAAGTGAATGAAATTATATAGCCATAAGGAAATTAGATGTGAAGTGTGGCAAGGTCATTGTTCTGACACCAGTCAATTGTTCTGCAGTTCACTTCAGTTCTAACACTAACAGACTCCAAGATTATGGTAAAAATTCCCCGTAAGACTGCCCTGACGAGTCCATCTGCATTTATAACTGATGGACTGCCTATAAATTCATGAATGCCCATAACCCCCTTAGGTTCAATAATTTGCCAGAACCATCCACAGAACTTACTGAAAGAACTATATTTACAAATTACCATTTTATTATAAAGAATAAAACCCAGAAACAACCCATAGACCACAACTGGGAGAGTAGGGGCACAAAAGGGTCATAGCTTTCTTGTGGAAACAAGTTCATCACTCTCCTAGCAAATCAGTGCCTTTATCAACCAGGAATCTCCACCAAGCATCAGTGTCTAGAGTTTTTATTGGGCATAACTGCTCATGTGATGAACTCAATCTCTAGTGCCCTATCATAGCAGTTTTAGTAGCCCAAAGTTCCAGCCTTCTAATGATGTGGGTGCCTTCTCTGGTAACCATCCCCTAGCTTGCTGTTACATCAGTGGTCCACCTAAGTCCCATCATTACTATAACAAAGGTATTCCCAAACACTGAGCAGCTTCCACAAGATTGAAGCTGTGTGCCAGAAACTGGCACATGCATATTTATCAAATAAGATTTCATTTAGAATGTTGCATTTGAGTGTTTAAAAGACAGACTTAAACATTTGAAAAGCATATTCCAGGTGGAGATAGTAGCATTAGCAATGAGCATTTTCAGTCACAGGACAAACACAGAAATGCAAGGTTCAGTGTATAGAAGTATATCAGATGCTTTTAGTGTTAGTATAAGACATATAAAAAGGGAAAATAAGAAATAAAGAAGGCTGGATTGGGCCTATCATTTAATGACATTTATTAATCATAAAATCTTATTCCTACAGAGCAGAAGAAAGAAGAGATTTACTCATGTTTTTCCGAGGCCTACATTTTTTTGTGGAGTGTTATGAGTATCGTAAGCACACATTTAAGCATTTCAAGGTAAAGTCTAAAGTCTTTGAATTTAAGCAAATATGGAAAATGAAGTTGGTGTTAATTTGGGGATAATTGGTATTGGTATTATTGGTAAAATGCAATAACCACGAGGGCTGTGCCGGCATTTTATAGTAGTGAATGAATCATGTAATACTGCTGTTTCTTTATGCATGGGAGTGGCTGATGGGGTATGTAAACTCTGGTCCCCATTTCCAAAGCTAGTTTGACTTTAGGTGCATTCCAGGTGGGTGTAGAAGTATACCTGGTGTATTTTTTCCTTGGAGAATAGAGTACTCTACGAGCTGGCCTTTGTCAGTTGATAACATTACTGGGATGGAAAAAAAAATCACATTTTGTGCAACCACCATCAATAACCTTCTCTATATCTTTTTTATCATCTCAAAGTGCAACTCTGTATCAGAGATGTCCAGCCTTTTGAATTCTCAAGAAAAGAGGAATTGTCTTGGACTGTGCATGAATTATGTAGAGGGTGCCAAAAAAATCTGTACACATTCTAAGAAAGGAACACATTGTTTTAAAATTGTAATATTTCATATATATTGATAAGAAAAGATGAATACAAGTCATGTTTGACTTCTGCAATTACAAGAGGTGCTCAAAGTGGTTACCATAGCAGAAGCAGGACTTGTTGCTGTGCCAGGCCTCTTGGACCTTCCCTTATGCACACCACATACAGTACCATACACAAATGCCTACAGTTGTTAGGTGTGTTGTGTTTTCTGTTGCATACTCATGCCTTAATCGTCATTGTACTTCCACAGGCTTCTCAGATTTCAAATACCCCTTCAAAATGGTTTTGTGCTCCTTGAATGACAACTGTGCTTCCTCCATTCCCCGCCCCCCTCCCCGCCTTAGTACTGGGGGCTGACCTCAGGTCCTCACACATACTTTTTACATATGCTCTTCCACTGAGCTGCACCCTCAGCCCTTTCTTTTTTATCTTTTTTATCTTTTTTTTTTTTTTAATGGTACTGGGAGTTAATCCCAGGGTCTCACACTTGCATGCTTTGCAAGTGCTAGACCACTGAGCTGCACCCCCAATCCCCTCCCCCCTTTTTTTTCCCCACTTTTTGAGACAGGGTCTCGCTAAATTACACAGACTGCCTCTGGTCTCAAACTTGTGATCTTCCCGCCTCTGCCTCCTGAGCCACTGGGATTACAGGCGTGTGCCACCGAGCCCGGCTTTCTTTTTTATCTTGAGGTAGGGTCTCACTAAGTTATGCAGGCTGCCTCTGGCCTCGAACCTATGATCCTCCTGTGTCACTGGGATCACAGGTGTGCTCCACGGCACTCAGATGCTTCCTCCATTTTCTTTGACTGTCTTGCCTGTCTCATGATGGTGCTAGTGTTGATTGGATTAGTGCCATCTTTTAATGAATGTCATACTGTACATTGCTGCCATAATTCAACTTTTAAAATTAATACGTAGATAACATAGATAATATCTCTTAAAATGCATATACATTTCTTTGGCAACCCCACTTGTATACACTTTTTTGACATCCCTGGTATAATATAGTTAGTGCTAGTAAAGGGGGTTCATGAAGAAAATAAATGCTAAAAGATACATGATATTAAAAAATTTGTGGGAGGGCATGTGACCCATGGGCCTCGGGCTGCACATGTCTGCTTTGTACCTTTATACCTATTAAACTCTAAGTCCCCACTCCCTCCTTGGCCCAGCCCCTAGTTACTGGTATTTCTTTTCTTTGTCTTTGTTTGATTTTTTTTTTTTTTTTTTTTCCTTGCGTTACTTGGGGTTGAACCCAGGGCCTCACGCTTGCATGCTCTGCAAGTGCTGGACCGCTGAGCTGCACCCTCAGCCCATTTTTTTGCTTTTTGAGACAAGGTCTCACTAAGTTACCCAGACTGCCTCTGGTCTCGAACTTGTGATCCTCCTGCCTCCGCCTCCCCAGCCGCTGGGATTACAGGCCTGTGCCATCACGCCTGGCACCATTTTTTTCCTTTTTGAGAGAGGGTCTCAGTAAATTTCACAGACTGCCTCTGGTCTCAAACTTGCAGTCCTCCTGCCTCTGTCTCCTGAGCCACCGGGATTACAGGCATGTGCCACCACGCCCGGCTGTTTGTTTGTTTTTGAGACAAGGGCTTACTATGAAGCCAAGCTGGCCTCAAACTCACTGTCCTCCTGCCTTGCCCTTCTGAATGCTGGGATTACAGGCATGTACACTTAACTTTACATTTACTATTTCCATAAATTTGACATTGTAGGCATCTCACACAACTGGAGTGTCCTTTTTGTCTAGATAATTTCTTTTAGCATAATGACCTTAAGGTTTATCTATATTGCAGCACATCTTATTTCTTTGTTTAAGGATGAATAATGTTCCTTTGTGTGGATGTACCACATTTTGCTGATGTGTTTATGTCTTGATGGACACTTAGGTTGTTTCTACCTTTTGGCTGTTATGAACAATGAGCATAAATAGACCAATATCTCTTCATGTCTCTGCTTTTAGTTCTAAGTATGTATCTGGAAGTGGAATGGCTGGATCATGAAGTGAAGTTATAAAATTTAATTTTTTTTGGTACTGGGGTTTGAACTCAGGGCCTTGCACTTGCATGCTTTGCAAGTGCCAGACCACTAAGCTGCACCCTCAGCCCATTTTTTTGTAGTTTTTGAGGCAGGGTCTCGCTAAATTACACAGATGGCCTCTGGTCTCGAACTTGAGATTCTCCTGCCTCCGCCTCCCGAGCTGCTGGGATTACAGGCGTGCGCCACTGTGCCTGGCTGTAGAGTAGATTTTTCTGTTCTTGCAAAAAGCATTGCAACTTTCATAGGGATTATATTGAATCTGGAGATTGTTTTGCTATCTTAACAATATTAAATCTTCCAATCCACAAACACAAGATGTCTATTTACATATATCTTTAGTTTCTTTCAGAATTGTAAGTAGTAAATAATTTTTAATTTTTAGCTTGTATTTCTTTATTGTTAAAGAATGAAACATCTTTATAGCAGAATCAGTATTTTTGTTTTGTTATCTCCATTGGTACATTCTGGATCTTGGTGGTATAATTATTTCATTTGCAATTTAAGGCTATGTAGATGAAGATATAAGGTACCCATGTTCATATTTTCTTCATATCTGTTGTATGTCTAGAAGTCTCAAAATTATTTCTTTATTAAAATTATGTAATTCAGAATTTTTACCAATGTTCTTTTTCCCCTCATCTCAGCTACTGGCTTTGTTTTTAATTTGGGACTTATGGCATTTTTCTTGCTAAGTTTTATTATAAAAAGAATATAGAGGTCTGGGTATATAACTCAGTGGTAGAGCACTTGCCTAGTATGCATGAAGCCCTGGGTTCAATCCTTAGTACAGGGGCTGGAGGAGACAGAAAAAAAAAAAAAAAAAAGACTATAGGAATACGTTTTTCTTGTGACAACTATAAGCTTAACCACTCCTCCTAGCCCTAGTCTCACCACTGAACCCTCCTTTATCAGATATATATTTTCAGATAAAGTTACAATTTATTTCCATTGATTCAAGATCATGATAAGAGTCTATTTTTCCAAATAAAACAGAATTCTCCTATTTGGATGGAGTTTACAACATTTACTGTTTATTCAAACATGCTAACCATTGGATTAGGTACCATAAAAGCATAAGGATTGTGCTTGTGTTCTCAATACACTTTCATTCACAGAGAAAAGGAGGCATGCACACAAAAACAAGAAAGCATTATAATAGTTGTTATCATTACTTACAAAATAAGTGAATGAGCTAATAAGCATTATTAGAGTAATAATTGTGACCATAAGAGATCCCAGATGTGTAATGAAAATATTTCATCTTAGAGTCAGCCTTGTGACTAATGGAGATGGTCAATACAGGTAGGGGCAAAATAAATGCTTAAAAACTGGAATGAGCATGTGTTCTGGGAACAGTATACAGAGACCAACTTGATTCCAATGTATAATTTCTAAAGAAAAAGGATATTGGTACTTTTATATATAGATGAGAGTCACATTTCTAAAACACTAATAATTTTGTATGGACTATATAGACTAAAACTTTTGAGTAGAATATAAGCAAGAGGAAGGTTAATTTTAGGAACTTTAATCTGGCAGTGTTGAATTATCACCATTAGATTAAAGATCAGATTTTCACTGTTAAATGTATCCCTTCATCATGGGTGTTAAGAAAATATTGCCAAAAGGCTTCATTGTGAATATTCGGTTTGTTGGGGTGAACGTGTGTGCACAGGCAGGTGGGAAGGTGGTGTGTAGGAACACCACAGAAGACACTTTGTTTTTAGTTCTTATATTTGAACAAATTTATTGATGAGACCCTTATTCCTATCATGTACAAAGAAAATATTTTTTAATTATCTCATATTTGAAAATCTTTACAGTGGAGGAACCTTATTACCGTTCTCTGAGATGGGACAGGATTTGTTTTTTTTCTTATAAACTTACTGGATTTAGCGTGCTTGACTTTTTAAGACATTTTAAGGTAGACTTGCAATAATCCTTAGATTAAAAAAAAAACTTTAGTAATTTATTGAGCACTCACTGTGATCACAAAACAGAATACTTTGAAAATTCCTATATTATCTCTTTATTAAAATTCTGCTTTATTTGGAAACTTTTGCCTATTTCTCAGGCTAAGTGAAAAATACAGTAAAATAGCTGCCTTCAAAGGAAAAAAAGTTCCTATTTCAAAGTGAATAGTTATGAATCATAAAAGAAGAATGGGAACTCACTGGAACTATTTAGCTTTTCATAGTTTTTGGAACATGAGGCTTAAATGCTTTTGAGATATGGTAAATGCCAGGAAAGACAAACAATTGAAAGGTTCTTGGACTTCTGCTCTTACTTCATTAGTAGTGGGAAAAATTCATCTCAAATACGGATATTTATGTAAAAACATGGCATTTAATTATTAGTTATTGTAAACTAGAAGTTTTTAATGCTGTTTGAATATTTTCATATTACTTTGTTTTAAACTTAGGGATTCAGTCTTATTTTTTGCTTGTTACATATAACAATTTTGAACCTCTTTGCTTAAAACATAAAATTCCTTCAGAGTGAGATAAAAAGTTAATGTTAAACCAATACTTATGTTGCTTTAGACATTATTGAGATAGATTATAAGTATGTGTACTTGAGCCTACATACTGCCTTGATAGTGGTTAAAAGTATGCCCCTATAGGTAATCTTTTTAAGCAAATAAAACTGTTTGGATGCTTTCCCAGTATGATTGGATTGCCTTCTAGGCGAATCTCTTCAATGCGGTCCCGAATGTAACGAGTGTCATTAGCCTTACAGAATGTATCATCTGTAATTGAAGTTATGTTGTTAAACTGAAAAATAAAAGGAAAAAATTATTCAGAAGCATGAAATCAACCTTTTGTATGTCATGTAGTGGGATCCCACAGAATATTTTATCTGAAAAGTATTTTTAAAAATATTTTACATACTGTGAATCATCATGGTAATAAAACCCTCTCAGTGCAATCTGACCACCTTTTTTAACTGTACAATATTATTTTGGAAGAACAGACTGCTTTCTGTTACCCAGGATAATATCCATTTAACACATGATCCTGCATATAAATAGGAATATACTAGCGGAAGTATCGTACAGTGTTAGTTCAAAATGGTACTGTGTCCTTAAATATTAAGAACAAATTAAAATTCTTGTGATGCTGAGAGATCAATTTTAACTCATTTTCAATTCCCACTTGCATTCCCTCCTTGATGTTGTCCTATAAAGCCAGCTAAAAAGTCTCCAAAAGCAAATGTTCACTACCATATGGAGAAACATAAATCAGAGGTCTGAATGCCCCTCATTTCAAATCCATGTGTTAATATGATCTAGGATATACTTGGCTCCCCGTGTCAGCTGTTGATGGAACACCCAAGTAATTCAGCCTCTGTTGCTGTGTGACCTTCACCTACCACAGGAACCTTCAGGAGGAATCCTGGACGCTGGAAGTCAGAAATTATTTTGGCACAGAGAACCTAAACCCCTTGGAATTTCCTGGACAATAGAAGTGTCTTTTGTTGTTTATCATAATCCCTTTTCAGAATTTATGAATTTATGGTATTGAGGTAACTATAACTTCAGGATGGGAAGTAGGGACTAGACAGAACAGACTTTGGCATCTGCATTAGGCAGTGTGGTCTGCCTGAACCACGATCATATGGGGTCTCTGCTAACTCTGGGTGGTATCAGAACTGAACTGTAGGACCCAGTTAGTGTTGGAGAATTGGTTGGTATTCAACAAACACCATGCATTTGATGTCACAAGTGATGTCAGAAAAAGGCACCACAAGTCTGAACCTTCTACTTACTCTGACATCATCCATGAAATTCTGTTGCATGTGAAAGAATTGCAGAGACAATATGGCATCCATGCCTGGTCAAAATTGTCGCCCTTTGACACTATTTATACCGTCTGGCTTCTCTGCCTTCCCATAGGACCTTATGCGAGCTCTCTTCCTACTGTTCCTTCTGATGTACCTCTCCGCACTGCTGGAGAACCTGCTCATTATGGCTACCCTCTAAATCCAACACAGACTGCCCATGAGTCTTCCTGAACACCTTTTCTCTCTCTGAGATTCTGTAACTGATGTCATCAACCCCTTGTATGCTGGCTGAGCAGCTCTCTTTCCCTTACCCCATCACTCCATCTCCTTTGTGGCCTGTGGTAAGCAGGTGTGTACCCTCACTCCTGGCTGCTCATTGTCATTGGCCAGGGCCACTCTGTGGTTGTCTGCTGCCTCTTGCATTGCTCATGAGCCTTTGTGTCTGTGCCTAACTTGGAGACTGAACTAAAGCTAGTGTCTCAGTCTTGGAGATGATGTGACATTACTAATTTTCCAGTTCTACTTCTGTGAGCTAATGATAGCCACCATTTTGCCTCCCATATGTTTTCCCTCTTGAGGTGGCCTTTTGGGATAAGATGGCCTCTATCACCATGGTTGTGGTCCTTCCCTTCCCCTCTGCAGTACTGAGGGCTTGAACCCAGGGCCTTGTACATACATTGCAAGTGATCCTCCACTGAGCTGTACTCCTACCCCTGTTTGTATTTTTTATCTTGTGATAGGGTCTTGCTAAATTATGGAGGCTGCCTCTGGCCTCAAACTTGTATCCCACTCAAGAGCAGACTTTATACTTCCTTGGTCTGTCCACTCAATAAGACATGGGTAGAACCTGGGATTATGGGCAGGAGGGTCATATGACTAAATAGTTTTGATAGGCATTGAGCTCTGACTCTGCCATCGTGATGTAACCATAATTTGTATGTGAATGAGTTTCTTAGGAGTCATAAGAATGACCCCGTAGGTAGTTAAAGCCAGATATTGTGAAAGGAACAATCATACCTGAAGGTGAATTACACGCAGACTTTCTGGTAAATTAGGAGGCACAGATTCCAGGGCATTGTGGTCCAAGTAGAGAAAGGAGAGGTTATTCAATTTCTGTAAGGAAATTTTGCTTTGAATGTTACTGAGGTCTGTCTACTCCTTCACAGGAATCAGGCAATATATACATTTAAAAGGATATTGATATAAGCACATAATCAATTGTATTGATTGTTAGTAGTTTTTTGGTTTGGTTTTTGTTAGCATTTTTTTTTTGGCTTCACTAGTAGTGCACTGGGCTGGGATTTAGCTCAGTTGGTAGAGCGCTGCGCTGCAGTCTCTGAGGTCCCGAGTTCAATTCCCAGCACCACAAAAATGGGAGAAGGACCTGGCAGTCCACTCCCAAGGCAATCCCGAAACAGTCAGCCATTGAAAACCCTATGAGGGTTGCTATGAGTCGGATACCAACTCAATGGCACCTAACAACAACAACAGTAGTGCACTTTGTCACTTAAGACATTTGTGATGGTCAATAGAGTTCTGCTGCATGCTCTACATTTCTGTCCTTTCACTTCATTTCTGAATGCTTAGCCTGATGCTATCTTCCGGGCCCTTTGAATTTGTCTTGGGAATAACTAATGAGATCATTTTTGGATCTTGATGCTGCCCTAACCTTTCTTGAGCCTCTAGAATTTCCCATCCCATCTCCATTAATTTCTAGCAAAGTAAAGAAAAAAAAAAAAATTCTAGCAAAGCGGTTACTCCTAAGGGATGTGTGCTTAGGTTGCTTAGTAAGATTTTGCCTGAAGCAATTTATTAAACACTTAGATCTATGTGGCTTTTTCCATAAGGGCTTTATGTTGGATTATTCTTTGTAATCAGTAATTCATTGATTATATACTATAAATTCAGAATGTAGTTTCTCCTTACATTATTCTGTTATCTAAACTTGTTTTTTAATGTTTTTTTTTTTTTTTTGCGCTTTTTGGGGGTTGAACACAGGGCTTCGCATATACTTTGCAAGTGCTCTACCACTGGGCTGCACCCTCAGCCTATTTTTAAAATTTTGAGTTAAGGTATTGGTTTTGTAGGCTGCCTCTGGCCTCAAATTCACAATCCTCCTGCCACTGCTCCCAGCTTTACTTTAATTTTGATATGCATCCTGTTGCAGAATTTGCTATTTCTTTTCTATTCTGTAATTTTAATGCTTTCATTAGCATCCTACCTTTCCATCTTATGGGCACCATGTATGTCTCTTTCCAGTGGGCCTTGTTTGTGTGAATTACAGTAAACTGATTTTACCAGTGGCTCTTGCAGCCCTACAGCATTAAGCAAAACTATAAAGTGAACAAGTTTATCATTTTCATGCCAACTTGTCATGAATCCCTGTGTAATATATGGGTAAAACCCAAAATATTTAAATCTTTGGCTTGTTTTTAGAGGTGGGGTTTGTCTATCCTATCTTACTCAGGCTGCCCTTGAACTCCTGGTCTCAATTTTCCTGCATCAGCGTCTCAATTAGCTGAGACTACTAGTAGCATGCCACCATGTCCTGCTCTAAATGTTCTTTTATGAAATATTAGTCAGCTCTATAGCTCTTTAATATGGCTGTTATTCAAAGACTGACCTACTTAAATCCATGTATTTAAATTACAAGGTGTGTGTGTGTTGAGACAGGATCTTGGTCTGTAGGCTGGGCCAGCCTGAAACTCAAGATCCCCTGCTTCAGCCTCCCATATACTAGGGTTATAGGCATGCACCACCACACCCAGGTGTCTGCTTTATAATTCTACTAAGAGCCCCTTAACGTCTAAGTCCCTCATAAGAAACATCAGAACTCTATAACTTTAAAACATCCCTTGAAGTTAAAAAAAAAAAAAAAAGATGCCTTAAATAAAAAGGAAAGAAAAATGAAATATTTTTATCTTTTCTAACTATACATTTGTACACAGGTTATACACTTACTATCATAAAATTTATGGTAATGAGTATTTGATAATTTGGGGTTTTTAGATGTTATCTCTAAAAAATTACAAGGCTTACCTTTTGTTTGTTTGCTTGTTTGTATGTTTTGAGGTAGGTTCTAAGTATGTTGCTCAAGCTGGCCGTGGACTTTCTCTCTCTCTTTTTTCTTCAGTACTGGGGGTTGAACCCAGGGCCTCATGCTTGCATGCTTTGCAAGTGCTGGACCACTAAACTGCATCCACTAGCCCATTTTTTTTTTTTTAGTTTTTGAGACAGGGTCTCACTAAATTATGCAGACTGGCTCTGGTCTCTAACTTGCGATCCTCCTGCCTCCGCCTTCTGAGTTGCTGGGATTACAGGCATGTGCCACTGCTACTGCCAGTGCTGGCTTGGCCTTGAACTTTCAATCCTCCTGCTTCAGCCTTATGAATAGCTGAGGTATGGGCCACTGCACAATGCTAAACCTTGGCTTTTGCCTGGGGTACCTTCCAAGACTTAGGGTGATTATATTACAGCTATGGAAGTCCTGGGCTAAACTGATTCCTTTCTTTTATTAACTTCTTAAAATACTTTATTCCATTTTGAATGATTGCTTCAATAGTTCTTTACTTAACACTGCTACATTCTTGTTGTTGTTGTTGTTGTTAGGTGCTGTAGAGTCAGTATCTGACTCATAGCAACCCTCATAGGGTTTCCAATGGCTGACTGTTTTGGGATTGCCTTGGGAGTGGATTGCCAGGCCCTTCTCCCATGTTTGCGGTGCTGGGAATTGAACTCGGGACCTCAGAGACTGCAGCGCAGCGCTCTACCAACTGAGCTAACTCCCAGCCCGCTACATTCTTGTCTACCACTAATGTTAAATATAAAAGTTATCTGCTATTCCCAGTTGATAAAACACATAGAACACCACAAATCTTTTAAAACAATAAGCTAAAATGTGCTTACTTTTCTCATGTTGAAATATCTCTTTACAATTAAGAAAAAAACACTCATTTTTTCAGTCTTTGTATGAAATATATTATTAAATACACTTTGTTTTTGTTTGGTGCTAGGGATTGAATCCAGGGCCTTGAGCATGTAAAGCAAACTCTACCACTAAGGTACACCTCCAACCTGTTATCCTTGTTTTTAACCCAATGCTTCCTTGTAGAGTATAAATCAGTTTGTTTTAAGTTCTACCAATAATGATCTAGGTGTATGTCAACTGTACCTCTCTTCTTATCTTGTTAATCTAACATAGAGGAGTACAGAACTATATCTCAAAAGTAGTATGGAGAAGGAATGGAAAAAGCATAAAATTCATGCTGATCCAGTTGGCAAAGGATATCAATCATTCATTTCAGATTACTTGATTCCAATATGGTTCCTTCTAGATTTATGGGATGAATCTATTTCATTCAAGGCATCTTTTTGGATTCAGTAGCTCTTCTTTCTCCTTAGAATCTCCCTTCACCCCCACTGGGGGAGAGGCAGAGTAGGATATATTTAGGTGATTATTTCTGTAGATCATACATTTTGAGACAACCTAGCTATGTGAAGCAAAGTGGGTAACTTTCCCTTTTCCTGCATAATATTTTCTTGAATTACTAAAGTTAGAAATGTTTGTAATTCTTACTACATGTAAAATTTTGTGTAAGGTATCCTCTTGGAATTCTAAGAAAAGTCTACCTATAATTCTTTTTCTTTTCCTTTCTTTTCTTTTCTGTGGTTTTTTTTTTTTTTTTTTTTTTTTTTTTTTTTTTTTTTTTTTTTTTTTTTTTTTTTTTTTTTTTTTTTTTTTTTTTTTTTTTTTTTTTTTTTTTTTTTTTTTGTGGTCCTTGGGATTGAACCCAGGGCCTCAAGCATCTAGGCAACTGCTCTTCCACTGAGCTAACATTTCCAGCCTCCTTTTACTTTATTTTGAGGTAAGAGTCCCGCTAAGTTGCCTAGGCTGGCCTCAAATTTGCATTCCTTTGCTTCAGCCTCCAAAGTACCTGGAATTACAGGCATGTGGCACCATGCCCAACCTACCTATAGAATTTTATAATCTAATTTTTTTATACATTAAAAATCAAATTCAATGTTTATTTTTGAAACCTTATTTTTTTCCTGGCATTTATAAATTGCTAATGCTATAAGGAAAAAAGAGCCTGCAGCTGTAGCCCTGTGGCATCTGATCCCGTCAGATCTCAGAAGCTAAGCAGGGTCGGGCCTGGTTAGTACCTGGATGGGAGACCGCCTGGGAACACCAGAAGCTGTAGGCTTGGGAGAAGGACCTGGCAGACCCCTCCCAAAAATCAATATGCCATTGAAAACCCTATGAACAGCAAAGAAGCACTGACAATAGTGTTTCTCCTGTTGTACAGAGGGTCGCTGTGAGTCGGATACCGACTTGATGGCACCTAACAACAACAATAAGGAAAAAGAAACACAGTAAAAATCCCATTTTGAATTTTCATAGATTAAGAGTCATGAGGGACTGACAAGGTCTGTCTAAATATTTGCTGTGTAAACAAGTGAACAAATAGGATTCCATCTAGCACAACGAAACAAAACAAAGGGTATTGTATGTTAAGTGAAGTGCAGTCATAATCTAAACTGAATGAGCCTAATGGGATGGATATTTATTATGTAAATAATACTTTATTATATCGAAATAGTTATAAAATGTGATCAAAACAAAAGCTAGGTTTGGCATTGTGCACTTCAAATTCCAGCTCCTTGGGAGGCTAAGGCAGTAGGGTCACTTGAACCTAGCTCAAGAGTTTCAGGCCAGCCTGGGCAACATAGTGAGACTCTTGTCTCAAAAGAAAGAAAAGGAAAAAGTCATCAAAACAATTATAGACCAATGTTTCTCATTCTTTTAAAATTTTACCACCAGTACCACATTCACTCACACTGTGAAATACTTACTTTGAATGTGTTTGCTTTGATTCCTCTACTCTTGATTTTGTTATGTTTTGCATTAAACAAAGTGAGCTTTGGAGGAAGAACTGGAAGTCTCAGTAGTCGATTTTCAGCAAGTGAAAGTTCTTCTAACAGAGCAAGTTTTGAAAAAGTACTATCTTCTATATCTTCTATCAAATTTCCCGTAAAATCAAGTCTTCTTAAATTAGCTTGAAAGAAAAATATACCCCCCAAAAAAAGAGGTTAGAATCTCATTGTGCAGACCGAAGAAAAATGTTTAACACATCCCCTCAAAAATCTTTAATCCTTACTGCCTAGCAGACTGTCTGAAATTGGTTGCTCCCTAGAGTTTGTTGTTGTTTTTCTGTGGTGCTGGTCTTCATGCATGCTAGGCAAGCACTCTACCACTGAGCTACAGACCAGCCCCGTGTAAAGTCTTGTTGAACAGGGAGCATCTCTCTATGCCTAACGAATGCTGCCTTTTCGAACTGCAGTCCTAGAATCTCTGATTTGGAAGGGATCTTAAAGTTAATGGTCTTTCCATGCTTCTCAGAATTCCTCAGGATTAACAGGCAGTTTGAAATAAACTCCCATTGCAAATCATGGCAACGAATTACATTTGCTTCAATAGAATCATGTAATATTTTTTGAATTTTTCACCAGCATGTTACATTGTAATTGAAGGTATATTTTTAAATTTCTGTATGCCTTATTGCATAATATCAACAAAAGCAAAATTGTTCCCTGATTTGTTAAAGTAATGCCCACTGAGAGACTAAGAAATTCAATGTCTGTATTGCTTTTGTCAGGGATGATTAGGAAATAGACTTTCTTCTCATTCACAGTAGTCATTTTCTAAAGAGTTGTTGCAACACTATTAGTGAATACCGAACCATTGCTTCTACGGGAGTTACAGTGTTAGGTTCCCATGAGCCTCTTTTCACATATTTTTTACAACCAGTTAGTGCAACCCTTGTTTTATGTGTATTTTTGTTTAAAGAAAACTTGCTTAATATGCATTATTGAATCATTGACATTATACTATAACTCATGCCTGAATGAAACATATCCAACACATTTCTCTGTAAGGCATTGCATAACTTTGCTACTTAGCACTTCAGTACTACATTTGGTGCCATTTTCAACTATAAAATTTTCAACATATTGTACAAAAATATGAAAAACATGGTGCTAAATGTACCAAACAGGACACTAAATTACATTATGAACAGCTGAAACTAGAAGAGAGCATTGCCTTTCCAGCCATAGCTGGAATATGTGTTTGTTTGGTTGTTGTTTTTTTAATTATTTTTTTCAGTGCTTGAAATCAAACCCAGAGCCTTGTATATGCTAGGGAGGCACTCTGCCACTGAGCTACATCCCCCAGTCCATGTGTATTAATTTTGAGACTACAAATAGGTTTTAGCAAGTAGGTGAATTTTCAAATAAATCCACAAATAATGAAGATTAACTGTTCTTCAATCCATACTTGAGAGCTGCTAATAATGGGCATGAATCCAATTATAGTTAATTTCATAAATATGAAGCCAGTGTGCCATTCAACCCTTGAGAAGCTAAGAATCAAGAAAACTGACAAGAAATTTGTAATCCAGGACTGGGACCTGTTATGGCAGAAATAGGGGACAGTGATAACAGCAAAATCTTAGTTAAGTTTTGATAGGAAGACAGAAGGCCAAGATTGTTAATGACTCAGGAAGGAGTTAATCACTTCTATTCTCAACATTATTTCCACATAAGAATCATCCAAGGAGAGTGGTTGGTTTTAATGATGATGCCTGCATCTTACCTCAGGCCTGAATTAGAACTTCTGGTATCAATATTTTAAAAATACTCCTCCAGATATTTTTAATATGTAGCTAGGCTTAAGAGCTGTGAGTTAAAATATAGAAAAGTAGTTTCTGTGCTTTTATAGTAAAGGTGGAAGATAATCACACATGGTTGGAGAAGCGTCCTACTTATATTGGTGCTGCTCACTGAGGCAATATGGATCTTCAAGTATTGATCTTGAGCTGATATAGCTGCCCATATATTAGATGTCAAAATAGACACCAAAGTCACCACTAAAGCAAGATGACAAGGGAAGTCCAAATGGAAAGAAGATTTATCCACCAAAACAAAAATAAATAAAGAAATAAAAACAAAAACAAAGAAAAACAAAAACAACCAAAAACACATTTTTGTGCAGTGTGTGGGTACTTAAATACCTCAACAGTGACAACTTTAGGTGTAATAGGTCAGAAATATGTAGAAACTTGTGTGTGTGTATGTTTAATTTAAATTTAACTT
The DNA here is from genome assembly GCA_007922755.1 of Pedetes capensis. Lineage (NCBI taxonomy): Eukaryota > Metazoa > Chordata > Mammalia > Rodentia > Pedetidae > Pedetes > Pedetes capensis. Next base: position 65,467 of record VMDO01001578.1, read on the forward strand.
ACGCATGTCCGCAAAATCTTTGGAGGTCAGCTTTTTAATTTTGTTGAATCGTGCATAAAGATAAGCTGATTCCTTTGGCAAAGGTGGTACAGCATCAATGTCAACTTCTTCACAGTATACAGAGCCACTTAAACAGACACACAGCAGGCACGTGGGCATTTCTGAATTGGGAAACAAAATTGTAAGAATAAATAATAGTTTGAAATTATTTGTTTATGAGTGGTAAAATTGTTGCTATCATGAATGATACTACCAATCTGAAAAGATATTTTAAAGAATCATAGGTGATAGTAGGAAAGATAATTAGTCAGGGTAGCTCGTGACCTACATTGTTTTTGATAATTCATCAGAATTTTGTTTTAAAGTTTATAATCTTTTTATTTTCTGTTTTAGCGATGATTGCTGAATTGTTGGGTTAAGCAACAGATGTATTTCCTCATTTGAATGCTAAAAATTCACAGAATAGGAGTTAAGGTAAACACAAGCTTGATTTATCATATTTGGTGTGTCAGAAGCATATTTCAGATTGTTGACAATAGCTAATGACTTTAGAAACTGTTAAATGAGCAAAGCATTAACTTGAAAATTGGAGTCATCACTGGCACTATTTGGATTCCAAGTCCAAATCCCAGTTGGGATGACCCGACTTGGTGTTATTTGCACCCCAAGTCATCCATTGCATTTTTTTGTCACACCTTCAATCTGGAGCAATTGCTTGGTCTTTGTTTTTTGTACCTTTTGTTGTTGTTGTTAGGTGCTGTCGAGTCGGTATCCGACTCATAGCGACCCTCATAGGGTTTTCAATGGCTGACTATTTCAGGATTGCCTTGGGAGTGGATTGCCAGGTCCTTCTCCCATTTTTGTGGTGCTGGGAATTGAACTCGGGTCCTCAGAGACTGCAGTGCAGCGCTCTACCCACTGAGCCAAATCCCAGCCCATTGTACCTTTTACTATTTTTAAAAAAGTATACAGCTTTCTCCCTAGAGGCCTGAATTTATTTTGCAAATGTCTTTCTATTGGAGTCTGTCAGGTTTTCCATTTTTGACAGAAATATCATGGAAATGATGTTTTGTCCTCCCTATCTGTATTAGGAGGCACATGTCATCTGTTTGTCCCATTCCTGGCAATATCTTAGTCACTTGGTGACAAATAGTGTCTGTTGTGTTTCTCAGGCTGTAAAGTCACTGTTGTTCACCTTATAATTAATAAATATCTTCACAAGAAGTACTTTGAGACTCAAAAAATATCTGGTATGTCATCAGACTTTCACCTGCTAATTTTAGCATGCATTGATGAATCATTTATTGTTAAGATGGTTGCCAGAAATTTTTTTTCAATTTTAACAACTACTTTGGAAATCTTATGAAAACCCAATTTATAGAGATCATAGAAATTGAAGTAAAAAGAAAAGCATGAGCAATTAGTACATATCTAATGCTCAAGAAAATACACATCCTAAGAGAAATGTTATAAGGTTTAAATTGATTTTCTTCATTGAAGTTTCAGTCTTAATGTGGGTAACTGTAATGTGGATTTCTACTACTTATTTTCACAAAACATTGTTGATATAAGATTTTTTTTTTTCCTTTTTCTTTTTCTTTCTCTCTCTCTCTCCTTTTTTTTTTTTTTTTTTTTTGAGGTAAAGTCTCACTATATAGCCCAGGCTGACCTGGAAAATGCCACCCTAGGCTTCATAGTGATCTTCTTGCCTTAGCCTCTAGAGCACTGGGATTGTAGCTGTGCACCACCACACCTGTCTTAGATAAGTATTTTTAAGCAGTTCATGAGTTGAATACATAGTGTGTTCTTTTTAAATCACTTAATAAAATTTTTTGTCTCTAAGAATGCCTGCAGCCGTAGCCCTGTGGCATCTGATCCCATCAGATCTCAGAAGCTAAGCTGGGTCAGGCCTGGTTGGTCCTTGGATGGAGACTGCCTGGGAACACCAGGTGCTGTAGGCTTGGGAGAAGGACCTGGCAACCCACTCTCAAGAATCCATCCACCATTGAAAACCCTATGAACAGCAGAGAAGCACTGACAAAAAGTGTTTCACCTGTTGTATGTAGGGTCTCTATGAGTCGGATACGGACTCGAGGGCACCTAAC
>VMDO01001578.1:67671-201653 GCA_007922755.1 Pedetes capensis
TTTTTTTTTTTTTTTTTTTTTTTTTTTTTTTTTTTTTTTTTTTTTTTTTTTTTTTTTTTTTTTTTTTTTTTTTTTTTTTTTTTTTTTTTTTTTTTTAGATGGTACTTGGGAGTCAAACCCAGGGCTTCACACGTACTTTGCAAGTGCTTTTCCACTGGGCTTCACCTCGAGCCCATTTTTTAGTTTTCTCTTTTGAGACAAGGTCTTGCTAAGTTATGCAAGCTTCCTCTCACCTTGAACTCACGATCCTCCTGCCTTAGCCTTTTGAGTTGCTGGGACTTGTCCTGGGATTTCTTCGTACAATTTCTTAATCTGTCCTCAGTAGGACAGTAAAAAGTCAGTCTTCATTAATTATTTGGATTTTCTTACTGGCTTTATGTAGTATTTCTGAGTAGTCCTTATTGATCCTATATATTCCACATTTTTCTTACCGAGAAAGCTACTTTTTAATAAAATGTTACATAGAAGCTTATTACAGATTCTTGGCTAATAAGAGTTGCCATCAGTTTTTAAATATGTAAGTTTTGTCAGAGTATAGTCTCATATCATCTTTTTATTTTTTATTTTTTAAGATGGTATCTTACTCTGTTGCCCAGGATGGTCTTGAACCTCTGGGCTCAAGTAGTCCTCCTGCCTCAGTTTCCTGAGTGCTGGGACTACAGCCACCATGCCTAGCTGTCACATAAATTCTTATTTTCATCTTTTGCCCTTTCTGCTTGTCATAATTTCTGGCTGATTTTTGGGTTGAATGTTGAATGTAATAGGGAAACCTCAATAAAATCTTAGAATGGACGATTTTTTAAAATCTCTCCAATTTGAACTATGTGGGATCCATGAGTTAATTGAAATGCATTTCTAATATCCTGTTTTTGTTTTTGTTTTTTTTAATGTCATGGCTCAATAAAATCTAGAATTAAAAAAAAATAGTTGCCAAATAGTGATTTTCTGATTTCATCAACCCTTTTGTATTTGTATGTTGGTATCCTGCTGCAAGGTGGGACATTCCCTTCTTCTGTTTTGTTTTTCCTTTTCGTTTTGTTTGTGGTAGTGAGGGTTTGAACCTAGCATCTCTCATGCTAGGAAGAGCTCTACCACTGAGCTATACTCCCAGCCCCATTTTTACTTTTTGTTTTGAGACAGTCTCACTTAATTGCACAGGCTGCCTCTGGCCTCAAGCTTGTGATCCTCTGCCTTAGCCTCCCAACTTGCTGGGATTACTGTTGTGTGCCATAGTGCCTTGTTCACTTCTTTTTTTTCTTTTCAGTGTGAATTTATGGATTCTCTGTTCAATGAGTCATAATCTGCTACCATCATGTTTATTTCAATAATCAAATTGTCGCAGATTCGCTAGTGAGAGCCCTTTCAAGCTTTATTCTTCATATCACAATTTTTTGTGGTTGATATACAATAAATTCCACATATTTAAATTGTACAGTTTGTGAACCAGGTGTGGTGGTGCACACCTATAATCCTACTACTTGGGAGGCTGAGGCAAGAGGATTACCATGAATGAATTTGAGCCCAGCCTGGTCTATGTAATGTGTTCTGGGATGGCCTGTGCTACACAGTGAGATCCTGTCTATAATTAAGTAATTAATTAATTAAATTGTACAATTTTTGTATATTTATGTACCTATGAAACTTTTACTACAGTTGAGATAATTGATATATATTCATCACCCCTCAAAAATTTTCTCCTGCCCATTGGTAATCCTTCTTTCCCACTCTTGTGGGATCTGCTTTTTTTGATCACTGTATGTTAGTTTGTATTTATGAGAGTTTTGTAAGAGAAGAATCATGTTATATATACTCATTTTTTTCTGGCTTCTTTCACTCAGCATAATTATTTCAAGATTCATCCATTGTTGCATGTATCAGTAATGCATTCCTCTTTATTACTGAGTAGTATTTCATTATCTCAATATGTATAATTTATTTATCACCTCTTGTGGACATTTGGGTATGTCCAAGTTATGTCCACATCAAAGAAAACTTTATGAACTTTTATCTTACAAATCTGTATGGACTTAATGCTTTTGCTTCTCGAGTAAATACTTAATTGCACAGGTTGCCTCTGGCCTCAAGCTTGTGATCCTCCTGCCTTAGCCTCCCAACTTGCTGGGAGTACTGTTGTGTGCCATAGTGCCTTGTTCACTTTTTTGTCTTTTCAGTATGAATTTATGGATTCTCTGACAGAAGTGGCATGGCTGGGTCTTATGGATGTATGTTTTACCTTTTGACAAAAATATCCAACTTTTTCCTGAAGTCTTGTGCCATTTTTATATTCTCAACATAGTGTGTGAGAGTTCTAGTTGTTCTGTGTTCTTGAGAACAGTTGATATGGTCAGGGTGATGATTAATCTTTACTGTCAGTATGACTGAGATGAGTCAAGCACACGTCTGGGTGCATGTGTGCCAGTGTTTCTGGAGATGATTAGAGCACAAGGACTCTGACACCGTGAATGGTGTTTTTCCTTCCTCAGGCCCAGAGCAACTGATCCAGCAACCTTGGACTGAAGCCATGAGCTAGAATAAAGCCGTTTTTCCTCAGATATTGGTCACTGCAGTGAAAAAGCTAACACAACAGTCTTTTTGACTTTGGCAATTCAAATAGCATATTTTGTATCTCATTGTGTTTTATGCTTTAATTTGCATTTCCCGAATGATGAATGTTGAACATCTTTGTATCTTACTGTGTAGCCCAGTCTGACCTCGAACTCATGTTGATCCTCCTGCCTCAGGCTCCCCAGTGCTGGGACTGTAAGTATGCACCACTACACCCAGCTTGTTTTGCCTATTTGTAATCGGGCTTTTGTTTGTTAATGAATTACAAGAGTATATATCATTTGTCAGATTTGTGTTTTGTAAATGTTTACTCCAGTTGTAACATGTCTTGTTTTCTTACCAGTCTCTTTTGTTTCTGTTTTTTGTTTGTTTGTGTTTGTTTTTTGTTGTTGCTTGGTTGGTTTGCTTTTGGCAGTACTGAAGGTTGAACCTAGGGCCTCACACATGGTAGGCTAGCTCTCCACCATTGAGCTACATACACTCCAGCCCCATTTAAATTTTTTTATTTTTAAACTTACTTTGCTGTACTGGGGATTGAACCCAGGGCCTGGTTCAATGGCAAATGCTCTACCACTGAGCTACACTCCTAGCTCCTTTTGAAAAAAAAATTTTTTTAAAGAATTTTGAGACAGAGTCTTGCCAAATTACATAGGCTGCCTCTGACCTCAAACTTGGAATTCTCTTCCTTAGCTTCCTGAGTTGCTGGGATTACAGGTGTGTGTCATGGCACCAGTGTCTCTTAAGATACAAACATTTAAAATTTTAATAAACAATTGATTCCTTTACAGTTCATGCTTTTTGTATTTTAAGAAATATTTGCTAACTAATCCTTTAGTCAGCTTTCTGGTGCTCTGACAGAATAGCTGAGATAATCATCTTAAAGGAGGGAAGATTGATTTGGCTCATGGTTTCAGCCACGGTGGTTTGGCACCATTGCTTTTAGGCTTGTGGTGAGGTAGAACATCTGGACAGAGAGCAAAGCTGGTCACCTCATGGTGGGCAGGAAACAAGAGAGAGAGAAAGGACTGGGCAATATACCCCTCAAGGGCATACCCCCAGTGACCTACTTCCTCCAGCTAGGCCCCACCTCGTAAAGGTCTGCCATCTCCCAGTTAGTGCCATCAGCTGGGGACCATGCCTTCCACACATGAGCTTCTGGGGGACATTTAGGATCCAAACCATAACAGCGACTAAGAATTCATCCTTTGCTTTCCACTCCAACGTTGTATAGTTTAAGCTCTTTACATTTAGGCATAGCATATCTTTTGAGTTAACTTTTAAATATTTGGTGTCAGAAATGGTCAAGATTGTTTTTTCTCCCCTAAGGGTATTGGTTGGGCTGGGATTTAGCTCAGTTGGTAGAGCACTGCGCTGCAGTCTCTGAGGTCCCGAGTTTGATTCCCAGCACCGCAAAAATGGGAGAAGGACGTGGCAATCCACTCCCAAGGAAATCCCGAAACAGTCTGCCATTGAAAACCCTATGAGGGTCACTGTGAGTCGGATAGCGACTCGACAGCACCTAACAACAACAACAACAAGGGTATTGGTTGGTTCAGCATGATTTTTGGAAAAGATTATTCTTTCTTTGTTGAATTGTGTTGGCACATTGTCAAAAAACATTGGGCCATATTGAGTAAGCCTGTTTCTTACTCTCTTCTCTTCCATTGATCTTTAATTTTTTAAAATTTTTATGCTGATGCCACAGTGTCTTGATTTCTGCACTTTTATAATAAGTTTTGCTATCGGGTGATGTAAATCCTCCAACTTAATTCTTCAACATTGTTTTGACTATTCCAGGTCCTTTTCACTTTTATACATTTGTACATATGTATTTCATATATTTTGATCAATACTTTTAAAAATTAAATATCTCCATTATTCCTTGAGAACTTCCTTATTTGGGGCATTTGAAGATATCCTAGACAAGTCTTGCATTTTTCCCTGTCCCAATCCTGACATTGACTGTCTCTTAAAGAAGCGCTGGTTCCTTTTAGTGAAGAGTGGTGTTGGAAACCAAGGTCTAGGTGCTGAGTATGCTCATGTCTATTGGGATCTCATTGCCTCTTGGCTTTGAAAAAGAGAGGTCTAGGAAATATAAATGTGTATATTTTTTCTTCACAAATAATATACTTATGTACATACAATATGTATATATGTATATAAGTATATACTATATTCACATATATACTACATTCATATGTATAGATAAACACACACCCCTAGGGAAAAGCATATCTATATTATTGTATTTCTGTGTACATATACAACTATTAGTTGATGCTGATACCTTTCCTTCTAGTTCTTTCTAGCTTTCCACTTTTCTATATTTATCATGCTCTTCTGTAGCAATGAGAAGCCTGGCTCTCATTATGCACAGTATATTTACTCAATCTAGAACACACATTAAGTAGTTTCAATACTACTAATTCACAACATTGTGGGAAACAAACCTACTCTCTGGAATTTGTTGTTGTTGTTGTTAGGTGCCATCGAGTCGGTATCTGACTCACAGCGACCCTCATAGGGTTTTCAATGGCTGACTGTTTCAGGATTGCCTTGGGAGTGGATTGCCAGGTCCTTCTCCCATTTTTGTGGTGCTGGGAACCGAACTCAGGACCTCAGAGACTGTAGCACAGTGCTCTACCAACTGAGCTAAATTCCAGCCCCTCTGGAATTTAATAGAGTTATATGCCACATAACCATGTTTTCACCAACAAAAGACTGCATATATGATGGCGGTCCCATAAGATTATAATGGAGCTGAAAAATTCCTATTGCCTAGTAACATTGTAGCTGTCATAAAGTCACATGCAATGCACTGCTCATGTGTTTATGGTGGTGCTGCCAGTTGTATAACACTATAGTACCTACAATTAGGTGTACATAATACTTAATAACTAAATTACGAGCTTGTATATTTACTGTTATTTTTAAATTATTTTAGAGTGTATTCCTACTTATTTTCGGAAAGTTTGCTGTAAAGCAGTATGCCATGTTATACCAGCAGTGTCATACATCTTATACCTGCAGTGTCTCTGCATTCATTCATTTTCTCTTATGCTTAATTTAACCGTGTGTTGTTTTATTCATTGCTGTAGGAGCAATAGGCTATCCTAACACACATACCCCATATGGCCAAGATGTGTAGTAGGCTATAATATCTAGGTTTATATAAGTGCACTCTGTGATGCTTGCATGGGAGAAGGACATGGCAATCCATTCCTGAGGCAATCCTAAAACAATCACCCATTGAAAACCATATGAAGGTCACTATGAGTTGAACACCACTGGACAGCACCTAATAACATGACACTTACATAATAACATAATCACTTAGTGATACATTTCTCAGAAAGTATCCCCATAGCTGTTTATGGTTTGTTTTCTTTAGCCTGAAGATATGTAGTCAAAATACTGTGTTTAAGGGGTCACTTGAATTGGATTTTTCCTTCTTTAGTGTGTTATTTTATTAATTCGAAATACAATTAACTTTTTACTTTGCTGTTTATATTCCTATTTAATTTTTAGCTTCTTTGTTGATTTTATTTAAATATGCATTTTTTGCTATATAAAAATGTAGCATTGTTCTTTAAAAAAAATCAAATCTACCTAAAAGCGTATACTCAGGAAGTATGAGTACCCCACCTCCACTTCCTCTTGAGCACATTCCCATCTCCCTGTTCTATCTACCCATTATCCCAGTTACTCCCTTTAAGTAACTAGTTTCAGAGTTTTTGTTTTGTTTTTGCAGTGCTGAGGATTTAATTCAAAGCCTTGCACACACTAGGCAAGTGCTCTACCACTGAGCTGCATCTCTATCTCATCTCAGTTTTTTTTTTTTATTGTTTTATTTTGTTTGTTTTTGCAGTACTGAGGGGTTAAACTCCAGTCCTCAACATGCTAGGCAAATGCTCTACTTCTGAACTGCACTCCCAGCCCCTTTTTAAATTTTCTTTATTTTGAGACAGGCACTCATGAAGGTATGCAGACTGTCTCTTGCCTCAAACTTGCCATCCTCCTGCCTCACCTCCCAAGCCACTGGGATTACAGGCGTGCACCCTACTCCATCTAAGATTTTTTTTTTTCATCTCAGATTTTTAAATTGCCCTTCCTATGTTTTGTTTTTTCACAGAAATGAACAGGTACGTGCAAATTTTCTTACATTTCTTTGTTTCTTACATGAAAAGCTGCATAGCATAGATAATCTTTTGTACTTTCCTCTTCCATATACTGTATCACAAAAGTCCCTCCGTGTTGTTGGAACTCTTCCTCATTCATTTTCACAATTGCATTGTATTTCCTATGTAGATGTACCATTATTTATTCAGTGTTTGGACAGTTAGATTATTTCCAATATTTTACAATTGCAAACAATGCTTCAATGATCTCACATTTGTGTTTTCTTATTTTGGATGTGTGTTTTCACAGTAAAATCCCTAGAAGTCGATTGCTGTGTTAAAAAGTAAATTGGGGTTGGGGTTGTACCTCAGTAGCTCTTTATCTGTAATATATGTTGCAAATATTCTTCCCAGTTTTCTGTTGTCTTTGACTTTGTTCATGGTGTTTTATGCCATGCAAAAGCTTTTCTTTCTTTAAGTTTTATTTTCATGGAGTCAATTTTATTGATCTTTTTTATTAACATCTCAAAACAATCAGCCATTGAAAACCCTATAGATAGCAGAGTAGCATTGACAAAAGTGCTAGTCATGGCACAGTGTTGGGTAGTGTTCTGTCTGTTGTACATAGGGTTGCTATGAGTTGGACCTTACTCATTGGCACCTAACAACAACAACAAGTGGATTTGAGGCACCCTACACTAAGGGTGACTTCTAGAACTTATATGGCTTCATCTTATTTAGTTACCTAATATCTTTGGAGTTTATTTTTGTGGATAAAGTATGGATTTAATTGTATCTCTTTTCAAATGGCTACCTAGAATTCCTCACCTAGGTTTTTTAAAATACTAATTTTTGCTTCAGTGATTTGAGTTAGTATCTTAATTATGTACTAAATTTCTATATGTATTTTTGTCTGTGGCAAGCCCTTGTTTTTCCATGCACTACTATTCATGCTTTTTAATGTTTTAATGTGTGATAGGTTTAGTTACACTTTTATCTGGCCTTGTTGACTGTTTCCCTACCTATTTGTGCTTGTTTTTATTTCTTATATGAACTTTAGAGATAATTTTCTTAGCTTCACAAAAAAAACTATTGATATTGAGAGTGTCCAAAATTTATAAGTTTAGAGAGAACTGACATCTTTATGATATTGAGTCGTCCTAAGACAAGCTGTGTCTTTCCATTTGTCAAGGTCTGTTTTTACTGAAATAACAATTTTTTAAGATGTATTTTCAGTTTGGGTTCATTTAAATTTTATCGTAACAATATAGAAATTAGTGTGTGATTGTTTTCCTGCTTTCATGTGAAATAATGTTCTGTGATAGAGCAGGATAAACAATATACATAGTAACTGTTAAGTAGGATTTTGAGTTTGTTACTTTACAGTAAGTTTTCTGTTTCTTTCAATTGAAATGGACATTTGGGCAGGAAGATACATTTTGTAGAGGGTAAGCTTGCACTAAGCTTTGGTCTTGAATGTTCCTATTCCACATTTTTTTCGTTCACAATGTAGGATAGCAATTGATGTGTGTTCCTAATATGCCTTTCTGACTTTACCATTGGAGATAAAGTTCATTTGTTTTTTATCATATCTTGAGGCAAAATTTGATTGCTACAAGGAAAAAATTCCAGTATAGTTATTTTTAAAAGATCCATTTGAAAAAAATTGATGATAGAGTGTTCATACTTACCATCATTTTCTTTCTTGGGGGGCAAGGGTGTCACAGGTTCATCTCCTTGTAACTGAAGACTTTTCTCATCAGATATTATCATAGTTTTTTTTTCCTATTGGAAAAGTAAACATTTTTTATTAGGTGTGACAAAGTCTAAGTTTGACTGTCAACCTGAGGGATCACAGACAATACTTATCTTCTCATAGTCACAATTAGTGGCATTTCTTTTGAGGTCTATTAGGATTTCATACATAATTTCATTTCATCATTCATTAAATTGCAATGTGTATATGTTTTTACACTAGACTATGAGCTTCTTGGGTAAAAGAATCAGTTTTTTTTTTTCATTTTTGTATTTCTAATGGCTGAACTCAGTACTTACTAGGTAAATATTGAACATATTGAAATTCTAAATGGTAGCTAAATGGTAAGGTAATTCTCTGAATGAGAATAAAAGTTTTTCTCAAATGAAACTACTCCATGTGGTTCTTCTCTGGACTAAGTTCCTCCTATCACATTCTACTGTTTTGAGCCACACTACTCCAATATGCCACAGGGTAAAGTACTGATTAAACTCTGTTAATCTTCCAAAGGTGACCTTTTCATTACCTACATGCCTCCCTGTGCTGGCCTTGGGAGCCCTTTTATTCTAGCCTCTTTTCCTGCTGGGACCAAGGGCTTAGGCTATCAACTCTGGGAAATTGGAGTCCTTATCATTTACCCTCTCTTCTGTTTTTAGAGAGTGTGTTTTCTGCCATTAGGCTATAGTTTATTACATGGGGTCCTTTTCTCTCTACCCTTTGTAAGTTTGCTCCACTCCATCTGTCATGACTCTTGACCTTGTCTTTAGCCTTTAGTTTCCCATCTGCATGCTGGCTGAACATTTTCCCTATTCTCTGACCCATGGAATTCTTCATTCCATAAATGCTAGTCCATACATTTATGTTAAGATAGAGAAATGGCTAATGCCCTATAAAGAATAGAAGCAAAGAGAAATTCATCTTTTAACTGTTTAAAGATAAGAGAATTTTGAAAATGTTCTTATAATTGATTGATAGCTTCAGATCATCTGAGACAGTAACTTAGGTGTTGATAAGATGATTCTTTTTTTAACTTGAAGTTATGACTGGAGACACCTATTTTTTGTTGTTGTTGTTATAACCATGGGAAAAAATAATGCCAGCACATTAACTAATTCCATTGGAAAAAAGAAACTGTGCTGTTTATGTTTGTTTTGTGTGTACTAAAAGAAAACACAGTTTTAACTAGTTAATCTTAAATTTTTCACTATCTGATTTATAGTGGGGAAGAACTTTTAAAGCAGTGATATATGTATGTATTTGGCTCCATTTCTCTTTTTTCATCGTGTGTGTGTTGGGGTGGATACATAGTGGGCAGCACAGGGTTTCATGCCATGTTAACTTTCACCTTACCTAGCATTCATTTCTGTGTGTCAAGAAAACCACGAGTAATTACTTTGTTCTTTAAAATGAGAGGTAAATGACGTGGTATAGCATTCATCCCTGCAGGATGTTAACTCAAGGACAGTTACACATCCTTAGTGCAAATTGATAGAGGGTCTAAACTGTTAAAACTGATTAAAAAGCCCCACAGTAAGTAGTCTTTCATTTTTTTGATACTGTTTGTAGCTGGTATATCTAGTACTCTTCTGTTAATTTCCTTGAGCCATCTTTTTCTAAAATAATAAACCCTAATCTGATAATGCATATTTATTTCTCCTAATTTTTTGAGGCACTATAATATAATAAATGCTAGTCCATACATTTATATTAAGATAGAGAAACGGCTAATGCCCTATAAACAATAGAAGCAAAGAGAAATTCATCTTTTTACTGTTTAAAGATAAGAGAATTTTGAAATGTAAAAGAATCAGGGAGGATGAATGAAATACAGGGCACTGTGTAACATTACTTAACATATAAATGCAGCTGGTCAGAGATCATCTTAAAGTCTAATTTCCCTTAAATTTTATTTTTTGCTTACTATGGCTACTGCTTGGTTACCATAGGTGCTATTTATTAATTTAGGAGTATGCATATTTGAAAAGTATAATCTTAGAGACAATTATGATTACTTTAAATCTTAAAATGCTTTTCTTTCCCCTTATCCCATACATTCAGGAAAAACAAAAGCATGCATGCATTTAAAGGTACACTATTTTAAGACGTAAATTTAGAGTAGAAACAAAGTACCTTAATGTTTTTTTCATCTAGGTATTTATCTTCATAATCTTGGTCAAAGTTTGTTTCCTCTAAATATTCTCTTCCAAAGTCAGATGTAGGGCGTGAGTCCTGCTGAGCTGGTGGTGCTGGCTCTGTCAGAGGCACAAGCAGCAGCAGGAGAAGTGTGGAATGTGTAGTCTTCATTGCAGCAGAACTCAAGGTGACTGGAAGTTAATAAACTAGTGGCCTGCTGACTGTGGGACAAAACTGTTTTTTCCCTGGAAATAAAAATGCAGACCATCGAAGCAATATTTAAAAGCTTAGAGGACGTTTTGGCAGGATGTACGCAGTAGGGGCCAGAGAACAAGTATTTAACCCTTAGTGATCTTTAATTAGATACTAACAGTTTTATGTATCAGTGAACATTCTGCAAAATAGTTTCAGAAAGTATTTTTGTTTCTTATCTATCAAAAATGCAAGCAATGTTGATAATTTAAGCTTTTAAATAATTAAGTGCCGTGAGTAGATGTACTTGTATGCAATAGAAATCTTCTTCGGATACCTGTAGTATAAATAGTTAAAGTGAAGACCCAAGATCCTGTCTTATGTGAGTTATAAATATCATATTTCAACCTTGCTGCTTTATAAGAACTCTTGTATTGGTGTGAAAGAAACAAGTTCCAAGAAAAGTTTTAAAACTTAAACCTTAAGTTTAACATCATGAAAATAGCCATTAACGCTTAGTTTTAGGTGGTACCGAATATAGGAAGAGCCATAAGTCTTTAATTCTCTTAGATTTGTAAATTTAATAGGTTATCATTACTTTTAGTTAGCAGTCTTGTTTTCCAGCTTTAACTATGAAAATTGCAACAATAGTTTTACAGACTAGAGGAAATTTAGAACTTTAATCAAGGAACTTTGGGGCATGTGCTGGAAAGAGTCCTTTCAGGCTCATCAGTGGCTTTTATCTGGTGCGTACACATTTTGGACTTTTTCTTGACTTCAGACAGAGTCACTCACAGTTGCTGATGCTGTATTATAGATGCCAGTTTGTCAAAAATTTAGTGGTTGAAAATTAAGAATAAAGTGGGTTAGTGACTTTTGTGGTTCCTATTTCTTACTTGCATCAATATTCAAGCTATACAATGACACACAAAAGTAGTTGTTAAAAATTGGTTGTTCAAGGTAACTCAAACACATTAGAGATGAATTTGTATTTATTAAGACATCTAGAATCACACTTCAACAAACAATATTTAAAATAATGTGAAAAACAAGCTTACCGTTGTGGCAGTTTTAAGGTTTTTTTTTTTTTTTTTTTTTTTTTTTTTTTTTTTTTTTTTTTTTTTTTTTTTTTTTTTTTTTTTTTTTTTTTTTTTTTTTTGTGGTTTTCCTCAGTAGGTGTTCATGCCTTTGCATTAGCCCCAAGTGGGAGGATGAATGAAGAAAGCTATGGATAGATTTCAAAATGCTGAATTAAATTTCAGGGCCCAGCGCTTTAAGAGCAGTTTCCATGTGGTAGAGATCTTTGCCAACATTCCTTCTCTAGGGTGAAATGTAGGGTGTTGTACTAGAGAACTGTGCTGAGGATGTTTGAAACTGTTGCAATCTGGCTGCCTCACTGACTATAAACCTGTGTCCTTTTTACCTTGTGTAATAAGCACTCATCTTCAGTGAATATTGATTTATGAAAATGACATAGCTATAAAATGTGATTTTCATTTTGTTGCTTTTTTAGGATATGAAAACTGTGTTTTTATGAAATAGAACACTAAAGCATAGTCTATGCTCTTAATTTTACAAGGACTAAATATTTTGTCCTAATGCCATAATTAATATATAATTGTAAATTTACAACATAAAAGTTTTAGAACAAATTATTTTATACTTTCTCTTTTTTGTTGTTTTTGTGTTAAGGCACAACAAAACTGAGAGCCCTTAACAACAACAAAACCAGTGTGAGAAATAGTTTTTAAAAATAAATATAATTTATAATTTTGGGGTTGATAGTTAAAATATATTTTTCTGAATGAAGGGAACAGCTTAACACTTTTTTATTTTAAATTTGATTTTTAAAAGTTAAGGTAGTATTATAGATACTATGCAAACATCTTTAAAAACACACTTTTTAAAAAACATTTACTTTTGCCAGGTGCACACTTATAATCCAAGCATGTGGGAGTCTGAGGCAGGAGGACATAGAGTTCACAGCTAGCCTGGGTTACCTAGGAAGACCCTGTCTTAAAACAAAACAAAACACAAAACCACATTTGTTTGCATTGTTCTTTGATGCTTTTAGCAATCAAAGTACAATTCTTCTCTAAAGTAAGACTTTAGTAAATATGGGTAAACATTTAATTAAAATAGGTCCTAATTTAATGAAAAGGTCCTAATTGTTTTGGCAAGTAAAAATTGGTTGTAGAGCTTTTCCAAACAAGGTTTAGATAAACTAAGACTTGAATACACAATTTTTTTTTTTTTTTTTTTTTTTTTTTTGAGACACAGTCTCAATATGTAGCCCAGGCTGGCCTTGAACTCACAGTCCTCTTGCTTCAACCTCCTGAGTGCTGGGATTACAGGCATGTACCAACATGCCTGGCTTGAATATTCAAGTTCTTATTTGAATGTGAATGATCTTAAATTTAGTTGTGATAGTCTCTGATTTTGTTGTTGTTGTTGTTAGGTGCCATTGAGTTGGTATCCGACTCATAGCTACCCTGATAGGGTTTTCAACGGCTGAGTGCTTCGGGATTGCCTTGGGAGTGGATTGTCAGGCTCGTCTCCCATTTTTGCGGTGCTGGGAATTGAACTCGGGGCCTCAGAGACTGCAGCACAGTGCTCTACCCGCTGAGCTAAATCCCAGGCCAGTCTCTGATTTTAGTCAATATAAATTGTCAGTTTTATGGCTTTGAAGATACAGTAAAATCTTTTCTCTTTTTAATTAAATTGATTTTTTAACACAATAAAACTTAAGTCCTTGAAGTATATAATAATGACACAAAGATATTGATTTGTATTGTGTAGCATGTTAATGGCTGAAAAGTAAGCTGAATGTCCAGATTTAGAGAATTTTAGAGATTAATGTTCCATTAATGGTACAATTTGACACCTTGTAATACAGAAAGTTATTTTTATAATTATAATATTTTCCTTTGGAAAAATTGTGGACAGTGAACACAGTTTTATTAGCATTCATTTAATAAAAGTTTATTGAGTGTCAGATCTGTGCCAGAATGATAGGTAAGTAAATTCAGTCAAACAAAATTCAGTTTCCCTTTTCTAGGACCTTTTATAGTGTGTAAGTCAGTGGGAAAGGCAGCAGCAAACAAGTAGAATGCAGGTGGGACTTACTACACAGAAATGTGTCCAGGACTCTCTGCCACAGTCTGGGAGAAGCCACCGATCCTGACTGGTTGGGTGTAGAAAAGTACACCCCACTAACTTCTGTAGAGAGGGAAGAGGGTGGGCAGGGGTGAGATATTTCAAGTAAGGGCTGCAGCTCCTAGTGGGATGAATGGGGTAGATCATTAAGAATTCTTTTTTTTTTTTTTTTTTTTTTTTTTCCTTTTGAGAAGCACTGGAAATTGAACGCAGGACTTCAGGCATGCTAGGCAAGTGCTCTGCCACTGAACTATACCCCCAGCCCTAGAAAATTTGTGATTAGTTTCATGTGGCTGGAACTTGCAGGGAGAGAGAGGTGAGGTGGATGGACCATATTAAGATGTATGACTAAAGAGGAGACCATAGTTAGATTAAGGAGAGTCTTTTATACCCTGCTAAAGAGCTTGGCTACAGAAGGACATGGAAATCTACTCCCAAAGCAATCCCAAAACAATCAGCCATTGAAAGCCCTGAGGGTTGCTATGAGTCAGATCTGGCACCTAACAACAAGAATAAGAAAGTATTTAGCTTTCATCTGTAGTCAGTGACAGAACATTGAGAGATTATTAAGCCAGTAAGTGAAAGTGATATGATCCTATTTACATTTTAGAAACATCACTCTAATGTTGTATTTCTGAAAAAAAACACTGTTTCTTTATTGGTTATCTAGTACTATGAGGATACTACCACAAATTAGTGGTTTAAAATAACACACATTTATTATCTCACAGTTTCTGTGGGTCAGGGGTCTGACATGGCTTTGCTGATTGCCTGCTTCAGAAACTCATCTGAAAAATGCATTTAAAGGGCAGCCACCTCTCTTCAAGGATTGGGTAGGGAAGGGTCTGCTTCTAAGCCTATTTGGTCATTGGTAACATTCAGATCCTTGTTGAAAGTGGGACTAAATGCCTTGGTTTTTAACCATCTGTTGGCTGAAGCCGTCTCTCAGTTCCTTGGAAGTCACTGTGCAAGGAACTGCCATTTAGCAGCTCACAACATGGCAGCTTCACAGAGGAGGTTATCTTCTAGCTAGATGGGCATTGCAGTCTTGTGAGAGTCACGAGGACATAATTGTGTGTATGCTGACAGCTTTGCCATATTCTATTAGTTAGAAGCAAGTCCAAAGGTGCACCCACAATGAAGTGAGGAGGTGACTACACAAATCAAGAGCCTGGAATTATCCAGAATTAATTGGAAGGTAAACCTACGTTCCTGCCTAGCGTCAATCATACTATTAAGTTTGAGGACATACCACTTTGAAGGGAATACCACCCTCACTTCTGATAACAACTGTAAATTCAGGTGATTACTAAAACCACCCTCACTTTTGATAACTCTCTAGAACAGGGGTCCTCAACCTCCAAGCAAGCTGACTTCATCTGTATTTACAACCGCTCCCCATTGCTTTGGTAGCATTACTACCTGAGCTCCACCTCCTGTCTGTGGAAAACTTGTCTTCCATAGACTGGTTGCTGGTGGCAAAAAGGTTGAGGAACACTGCTCTAGAAGGACTCTAAATGCTCACTGACAGCTGTTCTGCTCATGCTTGTGACTTACAAAGGGAAGGATGCACGAAAAAATCAAAGGGAGAAATGTGTAGGGCAGAGTCTAGATTGTCCCTGTTGGTAAACTCAGGTTCCAACTTGAGTGATAACTTCATAGCCTATGTCCTTGTCTTAAACCATGTGGTGGGTCTTTTTAGCGTGGCCTCCTCAACCCTAAAACTATTGGATGTGGCTGGTCTCACTGCCTAACAAAGACAGTCCTATGACATAGATCACCTCCCTGCAGGGAAGGCAAATCTCTCTTTAGGCACATCCAAAGACCTTAGACACAATTTCCAATGTAAAATGTTTGCAACTGAGGTTATTTCCCATTCCAGAAGAAATATTATATTCTAGAAGAAAACTACTTACCTTACCTTGTACAAGAACAAAAGATGAAAACTGCCTAATGCTGTGGAGCAGTGTCAAAAATTTTCTGTGTGAAATTCTTTTTTTTCCCCCAGTACTGAGTGGCAAAACCCAGAGTCTCATACACTTTTTGCATACACTGTACCACTGAGCTGCACCCACACCCCTTTTTAATTTTTGATCTTGAGACAGGGTTTCACTAAATTACACAGGCTGCCTCTGGCTTTGAACCTGTGATCCTTCTGCCTCCGCCTCCCTGCGTACTGGGATTAGACATGTACCACTGCACCTGCGATCTGTGGAATTATTTTAGGTGACCCTCTTGCATTTTCCTTGGTGTCTTACAGGGGTTTTATTTCTTCAAAGGTGCCCATGAGTCAGTGGTTCTTCTTCCTAATTGTTTCTCAGCCATAGACCGCCCCCCAAATGTGTTGAATGGAAATGAGTTTTGGACCCAATGGTTTTCTGGGAAGAGGCCTTTTTTTTTTTTTTTTTTTTTTTTTTTTTTTTTGTGTTTTTTTTTTTTTTTTTTTTTTTTTTTTTTTTTTTTTTTTTTTTTTTTTTTATGAGATGTCTTAGTTTTCCTGATGTTTTTGTTGTTGTTAGGTGCCTTGGAGTCGAATCCGACTCATTAGCGACCCTCATAGGGTTTTCAATGGCTGATTGTTTTGGGATTGCCTCAGGAGTGGATTGCCAAATCCTTCTCCTGTTTTTGTGGTGGTGGGCATTGAACTCAGGACCTCAGAGACTGCAGAGTGGCGCTCTACCAACTGAGCTAAATCCCAGCCCCAGTTTTTCTGACAGACACCATATAATCACCAAGTAGCTTGGTTTCAGCACAGGTTATGAGTTGGAAGATTTTCTCCATCTTCAACTTCATCCTCTAACTTTAAAGAAAACAGCATGGGTTAGGTGTCAAAACATGTGCATTCTAATTCTGATTCTGTCATTAACCTTCACTTGATCTTGGGGAAGTTCTTAACTTCTTTAGGCCTCAGTTTCTTTATTGTTGTACTATGATCTAGTTACTGCAGAGGTTCTCAGTCTCCACACTACTGACATTTTGGACTTGGTAATTCTGTGTTGGGGACTGTCATGTGCACTGCAGGATATTTAGAAGCTCCTCTGCCCTCTACCCACTAGATGCCAGTAACAGCACCCCAGTTGTAAAAACCAAAAACGTAAACAGACACAGCCATACGTCAGGGCTGGGGTCAAAATTGGTGGTGTTGAGAACTTCTGAGTTAAACGTACTTATACCCTTTAAAATTCAGCATTCTAGGATTTTACAGCAAGCCTGTGGTTTGACTCCTTCTTTTAAATCTCACGCTTATGCTTGCACAGTGGTCATTTGTTCACACGGGGAAGATGAGAACTTAAGTACTTATAGACTGAAGGGTAAAATTTAAAGGGAGAGGAATTATGACTCAATGTAAGGATGAATTCATGGTAAAAATATATCTTATTTGTGAATTTAGCTTTTCTAAATTGGTGCATAAATCTCTGTATAATGAACTCACAGTATAAACAAAAGCTGTCTCCATGATTTTGTGATATTTATTACTTGACATGGTTATAGCCAAACATAGTTAGGTTATAACTAGGCATATTTATATTTCTTGAGGAAATTGGAACATATAAGGAATTTTGGATTTTTAGATGTTGCCATTTAATTTTATTTCCAGCTGCTCTTATACTTTATTCCAAGATTTAGAGAAAACAGACTTGGAATCAGGAAACCAGGGTTTTAGTTCCAGCCGTCCTTGGGGACATATGAATTCTTTGCAACAGAAAAAACATATAGGAGAGACAAGGTTTATTTATTCTACTTTCTCGCCACCTCCTGCATGGAGCTGGTTAAGTGTGTTAGTGACATGCATACATCTGTGTTTTCGTTTAGTGGCCTCAAAGTTGAGGAATAAGTGAAAATGTACGCATAGTGTTTCAGATAATATTTAAATACATGCTGAATATTCTCAGCCAGTACTGTGAGGAAATTTATGAAGGATCCTTTATTTTTATTTCCTTTCTAAAAGCTAAATGTATGTTTGTTATATATTTGTTGGTTGATTAAGCTTGGATTTATGTTATGATTTGGATTATTTTGTGAATAAATAGCTTAGCCTATTAGCTAATATAAGTAAATACTTTTGAGTGTAATGAGAATAATGACAAAATTATAGGTGAATTTTTATGTTTTTCTTTCGGTTATAAATTGGTATTTTTAACAGTTGACTTGATAGCCAACTGGTTCAGTTTGTAGTTCCATCTTGATGTACTTGATGATGAAAATACCATATTCCTCACTTTCTTAAAGGAAAACATTGGGTTTTGTTTGTTTTATGTTTAGTGAGAAATACTTGGTTGGGTTTCACTGTGGTATTTTCAAATAACAAAAAATGATTGTTAGCCTGCCTCCTTGTTGGGCCTTGATCTGAAGTGTGTTTTTGTGATGGAGTTTACTTATGCTCCTTGGGAATGAAGAGCCCGGGCAGAGTTGAGCTGTTCTTCCTGATAGGAGGAGTCTGGCCGCACTGTCGAACAGCCTTGTGAGGGGTGGAGGGAAGCCTGCGGCTAGCTCCAGTGGGCCATCTGGAGAGCTGCTTTGGAAAGCTGAGCTATCCAAGTGCCTTGCCTTTGTTTGTGGTGGGGTATAGGGTTTAAGCATCTTAATGAAACCCTTCTTAAAGTCTCTCTTGTCTACTAATTTTTTTTGCCTAAGTAGAATGTTGAAAGGTGCTCCGAGAGATTCGGACTGCTTTCCGTGAGCTCTCTGGTACAGGAAAGCCGCTGATTGCACCCCAGGGTATATCGCACTCAGGCCTGTGGGCTGCAGGGCCGGACATGCTGAGCAGGAGCTGTGGTTTACTAGATGCCTGCCCCTGGCACCCACTTGCTCTCCTCTTAACAACCAGATAGGGAGGCTTAAGGAAGCAAAGTAATTTACTCAGCGTCCCCTAGCTTAGAAGTGAAATCAGCCTTCATCCCCACATATATCTCATATCAATTGCTTTGTTTTGAATTGCTAAATTGTATAATTCTATTCTATACAAGTATGATCTTTGAAAATTAACAGCTATTTTCTTTTATCAGTTTAGGAAGAGGTGAAAAACAAGCTTCCGAATTCTGAAAATTGGGAGATTTTTACTTTTTAAACTGTGTAAGATTTCTAACGGGAACTAGAATTTAGCTCAGTTGGTAGAGTGCTGCTCTGTACTCTTTGAGGCCATGGATTCAATCACCAGCACCACAAAAATGGTAGCAGGACCTCACAGCTCACTCCCAAAATAATCAGCCATTGTAAACCCTATGAATAGAAGAGAAGCACTGACGTAGTGCCAGGTACTACACAGTGTCAGAGTGTCTCGTTCTCTTGTACATTGGGTTGCTGTGAGTCAGACCCAACTCAACAGCACCTAACAACAACAAGAGTTCAGGCAAGTATTTACTCATTGTTACTCATCTTAATCTAAGCTAGGAGCATTTCTCTGCACTTGGGCCAGTCAGTTCCTGTCAAATATCAAGGTATCCCTTCTTCCTGAAGTCTCAGCTATGTCACCAGGTCTTAGCCAGGAGTTACATTAGTGGTAACCATGCTCACATGGTTTACTGTAGTTCCTGCCACTTGAGCATTTTATTTCTTTTTTCCTTGTATTAGAATTGAGTTGTTGGATCTTACTTTCTTTTAAATTTGTAAATACCTTCGTTCTTGAGCTAAGTCATGTTGAATATAATTCACCCTTTTGAGGTGTGCAAATGAATACTTTTTTAGTATTTTCAGGCTTTTATACAACCACCACTACCACCACAATCATGTTCAAAATTTTCTTATAAAAATTTTTTGCTGTTGTTTTGTTTTTGAGAGAGTCCCACTAAATTACACAGGCTGCCTTTGGCCTCAAATTTAGAGTCCTCCTGCCTACACTTCCTGAATTGCTGGGATTATAGATCAAAGCCACCGTACCTGGCCATTGTAGAAATTTTCATCACCACAAGCATACTTTTATAATCCCAGCAACACAGGAAGCATAGGCAGGAGGATCACAATTTTGAGGCCAAAGGCAGACTGCATGACTTAACAAGACCCTGTCTCAAAACAAGAAGGAGAAAGTGGGCTGGGATTGCAGCTCCGTGGTAGAGTGCTGGCAAAGTATGTGTGAGGCCCTGGGTTCAAAGTCCGAGGACCACTGGGGGCGGGGGAGAAGAAAGATGGAAAAAAAAAAAAAAGCAATTTTCATCACCCCTAAAAGAAGCCCTGTCCCCATTAACAATCCCCACTTTTACCTTTTACCTTACCCCACTGCCCTAAGCAGTCAATAATGGTTTTTGTTTGTTTGTTCATTTTCAGTACTGGTGATTAAACCTAGGGCCTCACGCTTGCATGTTTTTCAAGTGCTGGACCACTGAGCTGCACCCCCAGCTGATTTTTATTTTATTTACTTTTTTTTTTTTTTTTTTGAGACAGGGTCTTGCTAAATTATGCAGACTACCTCTGGTGTTGAACTTGCGATCCTCCTGCCTCTACCTCCCAAGTCACTCTACCTCCCATGCGCCACCGTGCCTGGTTACAGTCAATAATGTTTTTGTGTCCACAAATATCCTGGTTCTGGATAGTTCATGTAAGTGGCATCATACAGTATGTGTTCTATGACTGATTTCTTTCACTGAGCGTGTTTTCAAGGTTCAGGTAAATTGAAGTTTGTGTCAATGCTTCATTACTTTTTGTGCCTGAATAATCTTTTGTTGTATGGATACCCCACATTTTCTTATTCATTTATCTATTGATGGATACATGGACAGTTTCTCTTTTTTTGGATCTTATGAATAATGCTGCTCTGGACATTCATGTGCAAGTTTTTGTGTGAATGTGTTCAGTTCTCTTGGGTTTATATGTCGGAGTAGAATTGCTGATTTATACTACACTCTGGCTTTTGAAGAATGACAAGATTGCTTTCCAAAACACCTGCACCATTTTACACTCCTTTCACCAGTATATGTGGGTACAAACTTTTCCAGGTCTTCTTTTTTTTTTTTTTTGTGGTACTGGGGGTTGAACCCAGGGCCTCACGCTTGCATGCTCTGCAAGTGCTGGACCACTGAGCTGCACCCTCAGACCATTTTGTTACTTTTTGAGACAGGGTCTTGCTAAATTGTGCAGACTGCCTCTGGTCTCAAACTTGCGATCCTCCTGCCTCTGCCTCCCGAGCCACTGGGATTACAGGTGTGCGCCACCGCACCTGGCTCCAGCTCTTCATTAACACTTATTTCTCTCTGTAGTAAGCAAGAAATGATATCTCATTGTGGTTCTGATTTGCATTTCTCTGGTGACTCCTTATTGGCTCTAGGTTACAAAATGGTCTGATCTTTCATCTCTCTTCAACACCCACATTATTTTCCATATGTTAATTCATAATTCATGTTTGAATTTATAACCGTTTTAAAAACTTTCAAGAGAACAAAGGTGGGTTTTAACATTTTTACTGCTGCTGAAGGTGTGCCTGGCTCATGCCACCAGCATTTTACTCTTACTTTTGTACTTGACTGTATGGTGTCACAGATGTGTACTGCACTCCATTTCTTCCACACTAAATGACTTGATGAGGTTGAACAAATGAATGACTGGAGTTTGGTTCATTCCACTCTGTATTGTCAAGGTTGTCCCTGTGCTCCTATTCATGCTAATAACCTACTCAAAGATAGAACACTGGAAGGTTCATCTTGTACTGACATCTCCAGAAAAGTAAAGACTCACAAGTTTGAATAAAAATTCCAAATCAGAGTTGCACCTGTTTTGTTATGACATATTATCTAAATGGTTATCATATGCTTTGAAGTTCCAAGGATAGGCAGCCCTAAATTTGTACTTATCCTTTATCTGAGGAGTTCTGTGAAGCATTAACCTGGTAAATAGAAAAATTCATCACAGCAGTTAGACTCTTCATTATAAGGCATACATAAAATACTTCCAAATGATAAAGAATATAAATGACTTAAATTTTTAGAGAAGGTGTTAAAACCATCTGTCCCTCAAAATTTAAAGAAACTATTCAATTTAGCACTATGTAAGTAAACATAGGGCTGGAGTGTGGCTCAGTTGGTAGAGTGCTGCTGTGCTCTCTCTGAGGCCCTAGGTTGATCCCTAGCACCACAAAAGTGGGGGGAAAATGTGGCAGCCCACTCCTGTAGCAATCTCAAAACAATCAGCCATTGAAAACCCTATGAATAGCAGAGAAGTACTAACATAGTGACAGGCATGGCACAATGTCAGGGAGTGTTTCATTCTGTTGTACATAGGGTCTCTATGATTCAGACCCAACTGGATGGCACCTAAAAACAACCACCACCACTGAAGTAAACATAAGCTGGTAAGCATATGTGTTTCTAATGTATTGCGCTAGGAAAGCAGAAGTGTTTAATAATATTTAAAGAACTGTATCTTGCCAACATTAACATAAACTTATGAATAAAGCAGTGATTTCGTAGCAAATCTTTAACAAAAAGAGACTTTTCTCTAGTTTAACTTACTATAAAAATACTTATCCTAGTAAAAATGGAATACAATAAAAATTGTTCTGGATAGTGCTGTAATTTGCTGAAATATAGGTTTTACTGAGGTCATCTGATTTTTTTTTTTTTTTTTTTTTTTTTTTTTTTTTTTTTTTTGCGGTACTGGGGGTTGAATCCAGGGCCTGGACCACTGAGCTGCACCCCCAGCCCATTTTGTAGATTTTATTATTTTCTGAGACAGGGTCTCGCTAAGTTACACTGACTGTCTCTGGTCTTGAACTTGCGATCCTCCTGCCTCCTCCTCCCCAGCCGCTGGGATTACAGGCGTGCGCCACCACGCCCGGCTTCATCTGGTGCTTTTTAAGTTATCTAGATATGGAAGTTATTATTTGGTTGCTTTGGGGCTCAGAGAGAAAGAACATTTGATTTAATGAATCTGTATGCCTTGGATTCTTAGTACAGTGGTCTCTTGAAAATCAAAAATATTGGTCTGTCCTGTGAGTGGTGGGCCAGGGGCGTGGATGGAACAGAAATATATATGTGAAAGCTTCTCCGGAGACAAAGTCACAGAACATTTCTGTTTGTTAAATGAATGGTTGCTCATTGCCTTAATGTGCCTGCCTGTTATTCACACATCCTGGTAGTGATCAAAAAGCATGGCTTCCTTATCATCACTGCTAATGCTTCTTTCTTCATCATCCTTAGAAAAATTTCTGTTATCAGAAGTGGCATGCTCACTTTTTTTTTAGCATGATATTTCTAGGTTGAAAAAGAGTATAGAAAGGTGTTAAAGCTTATTTTTATTCCTACTTGTTGTTCTAGTTCATATTTCTAAAATTCATGTCATTTTAAGTTCAAATCCTACGTAATGATGCTTTTGTCGCCAACAACTTAAATGCAATTCTTTCCTGTACTAATATATAATTCTAAATATGTTACTTTGAGCGGTGTTTTGTTAGCTTTATATTGAGTAATAAGGTTTATGAAGTCCTAAGTGGTACCTATAGAGTTTCTTGCCATTGTTGAATATCATAGTAATGAGGATTGAATTGCTCTTCTGCCCCTTCTTGTTCTTGGCCCTCGTGAGTGTTATCATGATTCTCAGGATCTTCCACATCGTCATCATCTTCATCATCTTGAAATCTCCTATAAACTTGGGTCTTCAGTTGTATTGTTTGACCATTGCTGCTTTGTTGTTCACCATAATAAATACTATGTATATGAGGGAAGCAGAAGAAGATGTAGGAACTTACTGGTTCTTTCAGCTTATTTTGGTCCACACGAATGTATGTTAAGTGGTGATGATGTAGCAAGTCAATAGAAGGACACATCACGGTCACATTGATATCTGAAAAATGCAAGTAAAAATTAATCCTGAATTATATCCATAATTCAATGTTAGGGTTTGCTATATGGGATATATTTTTTATACTAATCAAATAATAAAATGAAGAAAATAAAATTATAAATTATTTCATATTACCAAAACAAATAATGGATTCATTGGATTTTCTAATTATTTAAGTAATAAATACTTAGTAAAAATAATCTCAACCAAAAAAAGGTAAAAGTCATCCATAGTCTTTGTTGTTGTTGTTAGGTGCCGTCAAGTCAGTGTCTGACTCATAGCGACCCTCACAGGGTTTTCAATGGCTGCCTGTTTCGGGATTGCCTTGGGAGTGGATTGCCAGGTCCTTCTCCCATTTTTGTGGTGCTGGGAATTGAACTCGGGACCTCAGAGACTGCAGCACAGCACTTTACCAACTGAGCTAAATCCCAGCCATAGTCTTACTACTCAGAATATTCACATTTCCTAGTATACTCTACAGTACTATTTCCTAATATCCAATGTTGTCAAATTTAATAGAAAAGACCATAAGCTGAATGTTCTGCTTTTTTGTGTGGCCATTTTCTGCTGTTTCCTCAGCCAACTTCAAAATAGCTCTTTTCAATAATAAAGCATAGATTATCAATTATTAATTCTTCCAAGATTCAAAGTATCTTTTTTCACTCTTAAAGAATAAGAAAATTTTACGTACTTTCTATTTCATTATTTTCTAGGTATAGATGTTCCAAATTTCTTGGAATGTAGAATGCTTGCTTCAATCTGTTATGTCCAACATTGAGCTCTATAAGGTTGGAAAGATTGAAAATATCATATGGGATGTCCTGCAGTTTGTTGTGTGACATTCTTAGAGCATTAAGTTTTGGAAGTTCATCAAAGTAGTTGTCTGGTATAGAAGAAATTGAATTATTTTCCAAAGATAGATACATAAGTGAAGAAGGCAGTCCAGGAGGCATTGATTCTAATCTGTTATTACATAGGTTGAGCTGCATTAATTTTTCCATTTTGGCAAGGTTTTTTCCGTTTAACATAGAATCGTGTAGATGATTATAACAGAGATCAAGCATGGTCAAGTTTACTAGCCCATCCATGGCATTTGTGTGCAGTGTGGAGATTTCATTGTGACCAAGGAGGAGTCTTTCCAGAGATTTAGGAAGAGGAAATGGAAATTCTTCTAAATTGTTATAGTTTAGATCAAGTTGTAGTAGATTTGAAAACTTAGCAAACACACCATAATCAATCTTCTGAGATTTAATTTTGTTGTGGCTGAGGTTAATTTCTCTAAGATGAGTTGCATTGATGAATGAATTTGCAGTCACAGCCTCAATTTCATTGAACTGTAGGTAAAGTTGCTGAATGTGCATCGGAATATTTGGGATAGTCTTGAGTTTGCGATTGTCACAATACATTGATAATGGAAAGTTAGTTGGACAGAAGCATTCCCTGGCACAGCCTAAAATATGCTGATAAAAAGGGACTCCATATTCAACATTTTGATGAAATTGGAATTCTGGTTCATAATCTTCATTTAGCTCTTGGTCATAATCTTCATCCCATTGGTAAGTTTCATATTGGCAATATACTTTGACTCCAAAAAAGACGAAAAGGGCATATACTGTACTTAAAAATCCCATATTCTTTTTTTTCTTTTTTAATTTTCGTCCTGTTATAAGGAGAAAAGGAAATATATAATTCTCATATAAATTCCCATATAAAGTGTATTATACTTATATCTGCGTGTAAGAGAATATCTAGAAAGAATGAGCAATACTCAAACCAAAATTAATGTTTAGGCACAAATGAAGTGGAATTTTAAAAACAGCTACATATTGCATTGAGCCAGAGTCAAAAGTCTGGGGTTCTGGACTTGTTACTAAGTGATTGTTATCTTTTAAGAGAATCTCACTTATTTTGCTCACTAAAGTATAAATTAGCTAACAGCTATAGCACCCTAGCATCTGATCTCATCAGATCTCAGAAGCTAAGCCGGGTTGGGCCTGGTTAGTACTTAGATGGCAGACTGCTATAGGCTTGGGAGAAGGACCTAGCAGCCCACTCCCAAAAAACAAATCAGCCATTGAAAACCCTATGAATAGCAGAGAAGCACTGACAATAGTGCCGGGCATGGTACAGTGTAGGGTAGGGTTTCTTCTCTTGTACATAGGACCACTGTGACAAGGACCTGATTTGATGGCACCTAACAATAACAACAGCAACAGCAGTAGCAGTAGCAGCAGCAGCAAAAGTGTAGATTAATGATAATAGCATGACATCACTCCAGTGCATTCTGGTGCTGCCTACACTATAAGTGCTGGGTGTTCTTGCCATCTATTCCATCCTGAGGTGATAGTCACTTGCTATGAGAACAGTGACCTATATTTCACTTACAGAACTTTGCCTATTAGACTCTTAGTATTAAACCCAAATCTTCCTCCCTACAGTTTCTATTACTGATATCCTTTTCTGCCCTTTGTAAGAATGTGAAATATTCTCATGTGGTAACTTAAGATATTTAGAAATAGCTATCATGTTTCCTCTTAGTGTTTTATGCCCAAGCCTATCTGCACCTTCAAATTTTCCTCATGAAGCAGTTTTAAGAATCTAAGTATTTTATCTCTGACTCTATTTGAATAACTCCTTCAAATCTCAAATACAATATTTACATGTGACAAAGTTTTATATTCATAGATTAATCTTTATATTTTTCTTCCTGGCTTCCTTTTTCTCCCACTAATATTTTTGAGTTAAGGTCTTGATATACAAATATGAAAACCAAACTATATCTGTCTCCCGGGAGTTTAATGTCTTAGTGGAGGATAAGGGAGACATACCAGGCAATGCAGCAAAAGGACATTGCATGGGGTGGCATTGTAAGGAGAAAGGCTTCACAGACAGTTAACACTTACTTGAGCTGAAACTGAAAGTTATAAAGAAGGGGCATTATTTCCTAGATAAGGAGCCTAAACTGCCTGCAGCCATACTACTATGGCATCTGATCCCATCAGATCTTGGAAGCTAAGCAGGTTAGGGCCTGGTTAGTACTTGGATGGGAGACTGTCTGGGAACACCAGGTGCTGTAGGTGTGGGAGAAGGACCCAGCAACCCACTCCCAAAAATCAATCTGCCATTGGAAACAGTATGAATAACAGAGAAGCACTGACAATAGTGATTCGCCTGTTGTGTATAGAGTTGCTATGATTCAGACACTGACTTGACGGCACCTAAAAACAACAAAGGAACCTAAAAACTTGCTTTTCAGTCCTGTCAATTCATCTATCTGTGTCTTGCCTCATCAATAAATAAGAATTGGAATTGCTGGGTATGGTGGCATGTGCCTGTAATTCCAGCTACTCAGTAGACAGAGGCAGGAGGATCACTTGAGCCCAGGAATTTGAGACAAGCCTGGCAACATAGTGAGACACGGTCTGAAAAAAAGAAATAAGATGGGAATTATAATTATAGTTGAATTATACCTGTATCTACTTTATGTCACCTGCTTATCTTGTATATCTTACCTGATTATCTCACCTGGTAGTTGTTGGGATGACAGTAGACATTCATGTACAAGTAATCTGCCAATTGAAAACTTCTGCCCCGATAGAATGAGAATATTATTCATGAAGTTAGACAAAAAATTATGTTTCTTTTTTCCTGAGAGCTTTTTTTCTGCCCTTCTCATCCAGGATTTCATGGCAGAATGAGTGTCTTAACACATCTTTGTATGTAATGAAATTACTTGTGTCTAATTCATCTAGAATGGTACATCTTATTTTTTATCATTGATATAGTTGAGAAAATGGTTACTTACATCATTTTCTCCTATAGAACCCCATTTGAGAAATATCTGAGTTTCTCATTTCTTTTCAGAAATAATGCATAGAATATAAATAATATGTATGTTTAGGATTTGGAACAATTATTCAAGGCTCTTGGTCCCTTTTCCTTCCATGATCTTGTCCTCAATTCTTCCCATGTCCCCACATCCTGATCCTGGTCATTATTAATACTATAATCCCTTCATACTCTGTTTTGAGCATCTCACACTCTGACTGAGTAACTCCAACTGCAATAATTCTCCGGTTTCATTGGAACTTAAAATACATTGATCCTACTGTTTTCTCACTGCCTCTCAGCCATACTTCTCAATATCTTCAGGTCTCTCTGAGTCAGATCCCACAGTTCATTGCTATCATCATTCCTTTGCTCATGCCCTAAACATTCTATCCCTTTATGTCTGGCAAACTCTATGTCCCTACCTACTATCTGTCTCACTCCCACAGTTGACTGTGACTAGAGAATAACAGGACCAAGCCAACTGGTCTCACTCACAGTTCTTGACCACAACCTAAAGTGCTGCACAGTGACATTTCCTTAGTCCGTCCCCTTTCCCTCCCTCCTAGACTTCTGTTTTTTTCCTTCCTTTTCTCAGGCCTCTAAAACCTCATTCCCAATACTGTTTTTGGAGAAGGGCATTGCTTCCTTTTTTAATCAAGAAATTAGAATCAAATGATTATTTATTCGTACATATTTTCTTACATTCATCCTTACCTACAAGAAAATGCCAAAATAACAGTGGCTTGATTTCTTTAACAGTATGTGATTTTGAAACTCATGAAGTTTCTTTTTGTAAATCTAAATGTACAGCATCCGTTGTTCTTTCTTTACAATGATTCATGGAGGACAAAGCAATTTTGACTTAAGACTTTGAAGGAATGTTAAGGTTCTCATAGAACAAGGCAGGGAAGATTATTTCTACATGGAAGATATAAGTAGCAACATAGAAGCAACAAAATGTCAAGTGCCTGAGAAATGGTAGTTAACCATTGAGGGAGCAAAATAAGACTACTAAAACCAGAATCTAAAGGATCGAAATTGTGGTGTAAAGAATGTGCACTCAGAGAATGAATGCCTAATTTAGTGAATTAATGCTTGTGAGTGTTATCTTTATACTGCAGTGGTCATGGATGAAGTAGGAGAAGATCTTCAGAGAAGATAGAGTGAGTTATGATTTCGTCCCAAAGGGCAGTCATTCTGGCTAGACTGGACACTCCCCATATGTCTGCATGGGGTGTTCATTTACCCGTTGTGATCACTCTGCTAGCTACTGTATATGATACACTTTATACAATACTTATTATAAATATTTGTCATTGTATTGGGTTACTTCACTTTACAATTATTTTGAACTGTTTCTAACTGTGAGATACTATATTATATTGGTGGGAACACAGAAGAGGTCAGGGATGATGGCACATGGCTATAATCCCAGTACTTGGGAAGCAGATGTAGGAGGATTGAGAATTCAAAACCAACCTGGACTACCTTGTGAGACTCTGTCTCAAAACACAGAACAAGAAAGCAACATAGGACATGTAGACAGGGTTTCCTCTGTAAAGAGCAAACAGTTTAGGAGAGGAAAGAGATACCACTCAATGAACCCAAAGCTAAGGCAGAGGGAGATATGGCTTATAGCAGAGATAGTGCTGTGGGGCCCAGTGGTTTGACCCTGCTTGGGAGACATAGGGAGGTATTTTATAGACATCATGTGACCCAGACTTTGGGACATTAGCAAAAATGGGTATAGAAAATCTTATACATTTTACTCACTAATGATGAAATTTTACTTATAATTTTTACAAAATTGTATTATAGCATATACAACTTTTTAAAGCATTCGTCCTACTTCATTTCAGTTCCAATACAGCCATTGAAGTTGGGTCCTGTGATTCTGTCTTTCCAAAACACACAGGTGGAAGCTGAGAGGCAAAGATAGGCTACAACCCTGGGCCAAACAGGATTCTGAAGCCAACTGTCACACAGATGAACTTTCCATAGAGTGTTGCTTATGAACACTCAACCTGAATTTTATTTTTGCATTAAGACCAGTAACAGTTATCAATTAGCAACCCTTTTTTGGCAGTATGTGGGGGTCGAACCCAGGGCCTGCACATACTTTGCAAGTGTTCTACTACTAGGATACACTCTCAGCCCTTTAAAAAAAAAATTTTTTTTTGAGACAGGGTCTTGCTAAGTTACACAGGCTACCTCTGACCTAGAACCTGCAATCCTCTTGCCTCTGCTTCCAGAGTCACTGGGATTATAGGTGTGAGCCACTGCACCTTACACAACCTTACATTTGAGAATTGTTGTTGTTGTTGTTAGGTGCTGTCGAGTCAGTATCCGACTCATAGCGACCCTATGTACAACAGGCAAAGCACTATGTCAGTGCTTCTTTGCTATTCATAGGGTTTTCAAGGGCGGATTGATTTTTTTGGAGTGGGCTGTCGGGTCCTTCTCCCACATTTGAGAATTAGAGATTATTAAGCAATTATGAGAAATTATTAGGAAAAAAGGATACCTGAATAATATCTTTGATCCCATACTTAATTAAATTCTTTGGCTTAGAATAAAAATCTTGTAAGTTGAAGCTCCCTGAAAATAGATTCTTTATGTTGTTCCCTTTTGGTCTTTGTGGGCATTTAAGAGAAAAGACTTCTCCTGAAGGGCAATTTCTCTTCTAAACCTGGACTCATCTTGGATATTCCCTCCACAATTGTAACCCTGCACTGACACTTTGTCCTTCTCCCTTTTGATTAAGTGCAGGTTTCTGGTCTGAAATCCATCCTGTTTCCATCCATATGTCCATTGTCTCCTACTCCTCCTCTTCTTCCCATGTGATCATTTTCCCTGTTAAAATGATCTTATTTCATTTTGACCAATGAATCTCTTCTCAGACATTTGCTAAGCATATTTTTGTTATTTCTCATACTCTACAATCTATGTCTTGTTCTCTCTAGTATAACTGAGAACCAAACAGTACAACTGTCAATTATTCATTTCCCAACCTCTAACAGAATCTAGTACAATGCACAGTTTATAAGTGTTCAAAGATTTGTTGAATGAATACTTGAAACAATAAGTTACAGATTGTATCTTGCTAGCAATACTCCTATTAATGTTGATTTCTGTATGCATTTCACCGTGATGATTTTTTAAATATAGAGAACTTGGCCATTCTCTTTTCTGTTGAATATTTCTCCGTAACAATATACTGTGTTCCTCATTTATCTATTACATTGTCTAGTAGAAAAATAACATATGAAAAAGAAAACTATTAATGTGAATTTTTCACATGCTTGTAATCCCAGCTACTGTGAATTTTTTTATATTATATAATACAGTAATAGATTCTATGTTATAACATTTCTCTTGGAGAAAAGCACTCATTTTCATCAAGACAGGTTCTAATTAAAATTATTAATAAAGTTGAGGTATACTTTGTTCTGGAAAGTTTAAAGTAAAAGCATCATAACATTTTATTATTTTAAATATATAACTGTTTTATTGGTATGCCATAAAACCTAGGGTATAAGAAATGAAGTATTAGTATATGGTTCAGGTTGTGTCCAAAACAATTTTGAATTTAATTCTGTAAAAGTTCTTTTGCTGTTAAAAATATTGATGTCTGAATAATTTTCGGCCATAATACAATTTAAATCTTAATCAACTTAAACTCGAGTAACTAGATCCTTCAGTAAACTGGATAGTGTCCATAGCTTGCCTTTGAGAGGAGACAAATGAAAATAAAAATATTTTCTATCAGGGATTTGGCAGATAGAAAAATTTTGAGAAAATCTTAAGTGAAATTTGTACAAATGCCCATCTTCGCTGCAACCAGACTCTCTAACGTTGCTCAGACAAATGACTCAAAAGCATCAGCAAGTTCTTTGTCATTTAAATTGAAAACAGAGAAACAGACCCAAGAAAGTGATGGAGATTGATTCCTTTAACCTGAGAGTCTTTCATATATATAGATATATATAGATATATAGATACACACACACACACACACACACACACACACACACACACACACACAAAGATTGTTGAGGAATCTCAAGTTAGAAATTTAAATGCGCTATACTGATGTTTTTCCATGAATATTTTGCCTAATCAAAGTTTTAAAGCAACTTTTACCAGATTTTACATCCCCAAACTGCATTTTTATGATAGTTGCAGTCTATTTTAAGATTAAACGAATCCACTCTACTTTTTTAACAGTAGGAATACATTCTTCAAAAATTGAAAATTATTTTATCATCATACCTGTTGAATTTGCTTTAGTTTTCAGGGGTTGATGAATTTGCAAATCCTTTAAATGAATCAGAAATTCCTAAATTCTTTAACTGAGTTTCTCAATCCACAGTATCTCTGTGTCCAGACAGGGCTGTCCCTTGAATTACTGTAGCAATTTAAGCAAATACAATCTCCTTGGGAAACACTTGGGTTGAATTAAAATTTTGTATTTCTTTTCATTATACAAAACTTTGTGGATTCAAATTACGATGTTTGTGCTCTTGGTCAGATTTATGTGGCTTCTTTCTTTTCCCCTTAATTTTGGTTTGAGGTATGGCAAGAATTTCTTCTAATATGAAAGGCAAACAGAACTAAATGAAACAGCATGTACTGATTACTGTTTTTATTTTCATTTTCATGCCAAAGAATTCTTCAAATTAAGGTCCACTGTGACCTGGAGTCCAGTCTGTCAGCAGTTTAAGGTGGAACTCAAAATTGTTTTCAGTCTGTGGATTGTCTGACATTTTACGTTAACTTCAGTGCTTCCCTTTGTTAAAACAAGGAATCAAAATTATAAACATACAGCATTTCACATCTACTTTATTTTTTTTGCAATGGATTGTCATTGGTTTCACAGATTAAAGAGAAAACTTTTCCATACGAAGATACCCTCTCTTCTATCAGCTGTCCCCTTTCACACTTTACTTCCAAATCCACCCTTTAGAATGCCTAGTAATAATGGACCTTTAAAAGAAAAATGAATCCTTTGGCTATGGAAGTCATTGCCTTGAACTCTGAAGTTACAGCCTCCAATTTGCTTGTGTTTAGTTGTACTTAAAGTAATTTTATAGTATTGAATAAGATGGAGGTGGAATGAAAAACTTATGTTGCCCAGGCACTTTTGTTCTTATTTTGCAGATATAGAATTTTTCCTCATTTTACTTAGCTCTTTCTCCTTAACAGTAACTGCTAACTAGCTTGCTTAGATGCTAAATGTTTGTGCTAATGCTTTTATATTTTAAACAAAGTTAGCTTGTGTCTCTTGGCAGTAGATGTTGAGTTTATTTTGGGAGTGTTCTTTCAAGTTTAGTTTGAGCAAATAAGGTAAAGTATATCCTGGAGTTCATTTTCGGTTCCTCACCATGGTGTTTTCCGTTAAGACTTTACGAAGAACTCACAAGATTTATTTTCTTATATTTCAGACTTTAAAAAGTATACAGTGGTTCAAGTGATGCTTTGGCAATATTATAAAAATCTAGTCTATTATTTGAGACATTGGTATGTAGAACGTGGAAGACCACATTTGGGCCAAGATTCCATTTGTTACTGAGCCTTTCCATATGTTTCCTATTAGTGTCTTTATTCTTAACTCTCAAGCTTCCACACAGAGGAAATCTGTGTATTATTTTCCAAAAAAAAAAATTTTGTTTTATTTTCCTTCACAGTTCTTTTGGAAGATTGATTTAAAATCAGCTACTTCATTTTTATATAATTCAACATTAACTGTATATTTTGAACTTAGTGATTCGTGTTCCCAACAAATGTGAAAAAGTATTTATCAGTAGATAGCTAGGGCACATACAATCAGATGTGTCTAGAAATTTAAATCAGGTTGGCAGTGTGTCCAACTGGTTTGAGTGGGAGCAGTTGGAAATGGGGGAGGTGGTGGGTAGAGTCAGACCTTCAAGGAAAACAGGAGCTGTTTGTGATCAATGATTTAGTTACCTGTTTGTAATTTTAGCAGTTAATTGTGGCAGTTGTAGTTGAATTTGTGAAAAGGCTGTACGTTATATGCTAGGATTGTAATTTAAAGTAGATACAGTATCTCAAAGCTGAATGACATAGTGCTGGCTAGGAAATGTCCTCCTGAGACCTGCTTGATTAATGTAATAGGCACAAGAAATTTATTTCTTTTTACTGAGCACTTTTTAAAATTAATGTTAGTGGGGTACAGAGTAGTCAGGCTCTTGCTATTTCTATTGTGCACCTATTACATCGTTTTTGGTTACACTTACACCAGCTTACACAATTTATGAAACCCTTTGGTTAATATGTGGTAAAAATCATAGGCAATTATGGATTGTATTCTCCTGGTTTTTCCCATGTATTTCTGTAGTTGCATCATGTAACTTGAGATTGTCCTTGCCCCCTTTTTAACCCTTTGTATTATTTACCCTCCCCATCTCCTGTTCCACAATCATTGCTCCCCCCATAGGCCCGTCCTCCTCCTTTCTACTCTGCTTATATTTTCCCTTCTTAGATAAGCCTGATTGTTCTTTTTTCCTATATCTACATATTTATTTGCTTTTTTTCTTCCTTTAATTTAGCTTTAGCTACCAGAGATGAGTAAGAACATATGGTGTTTCTCTTTTTGGGCCTGAGTTTGTTTGCTTAGGATGATACTCTCCAATTCCATCCGTTTTGCGGCAAATGACATTATTTCATTCTTTTTCATTGCTGAGTAATATTCCATTTTGTATATATAGAACATTTTTATCCATTCCTCTGTTGATGGACATCTTGATTGATTCTATACCCTTGCAATTATGAAGAGGAGCACTTTGTGTAAGGCAGAATTAGGTGCTAGGGACTCAGCAGTGGAAATACTATTTTAATAGAGGAGGAAAACAGAAAACAAACACTTGTTAAGTGGTACAGAGCACAAGGGAATAGAGTAAACCAAAGTAGAAGGATAGAAGTGAATGAGGCTTGGCCAGGTGCAGTGGGGGCACACCTGTGATCCCAGTGACTCAGGAAATTGTGGGAGGAAAGTCACAAGTTCAAGGCCAGAGACAGCCTGTACAACTTAATGAGACCCTGTCTAAAAAACAAAGAAAGATAAAGGAAACAGGGGTACAGGTTAACAGTTCTGTTACTGCTGTATGTGAATGGAAATAAAATGTTAAGTTATTGTGTAGTGGATGGTGGGAGCTAGGTGTTGCATTGTTGGAGTGGGACCTTAAAGATAAGCAAGGGCAAATAGTAAGAGTCATCCATATGGTGATGGATTAGAGATTGATACAACAGCAGGACGTGGTGGCATATTCTTGTAATCCCAGCTACTCGGGAAGCAGAGGCAGGAAGATGGCAGGTTCAACATCAGAGACTGCCTATGTAATTTAGCTACTCTGTCTCAAGATAAAATTTGAACCATGGGTTGGGGGCGCAGCCCAATGGAAGAGTACTTGCAAAGTATGTACAGGGCCCTGGATTCAAGCCCCAAAACAAAACAAAACGATACAACAAAAGGCCAAAGAACCACTGACCCATATACCTTCTCTCCCTCCTCAAATTGGACCTGTGGCTAAGTCTTTTGTATCCTACATCTGAATATTTTTGGGGCTATGGTTTCTCACTATACCCAGATATTCTCAATAAGGTCTTAACTGGTCTTCCTGTGTTTACACATCTCCTTCTCCAATCCATTTTCTTCCTGTTTTATACAAAAATTAATCTGATTGTACTGTCCTCCTTAAAATCCTGTAATGATACTTCATTTTGTACATTTCAAAAATAATTGGAATAGAGGAGTTTGAATGTCCTTATCTTGAAGAAATATTTGAGGTGATGGATATGCTAATTACCCTGATTTGATTTTTACACCATGTATACATGTATCAAAATACACTTATTCCATAAATGTTGTTGTTGTTGTTGTTAGGTGCTGTCGAGTCGGTATCCAACTTATAGCGACCCTCATAGGGTTTTCAACAGCTGACTGTTTCGGGATTGCCTTGGGAGTGGATTGCCAGGCTCTTCTCCCATTTTTGCGGTGCTGGGAATTGAACTTGGGTCCTCAGAGATTGCAGCACAGAGCTCTACCAACTGAGCTAAATCCCAGCCCTATTCCATAAATAGGTACAATTAATACCTGTGAATTTTAAAACACTTTAGTTCTCATCACTGAGAACTCAGCTGGAGAGACTCTGAACTTGTATGTGCACACCATTGCTCTCTGGACTCTGCCCATGCTCTTTTTCACCAGCCTCACCTAGCCATTCACCTGCCTTTCTAAGGTCTTTGCACGAACTTCTGCTTCAGCTGAGTATGCTGGGCCTCCTCACATCTCAGCCTCCTTGCTAACTAATCCCTGCTTATCTTCAGGATATTAGCTTAAGCCAGATATAATGAATTATGAATTTGTCTTATTTCTTCTTTCTGGCTTCTTATGGCTCCTCATAGTGGGTACTCAGTAGTATCTGAATGAGTGAATTACCCACCAAAATATTAAATATTTAGGAAGCAATCTAACTAAAGACCCTGAAGCTCTCTACAACAAAAACTCCAAAACATTAAAGAAAGAAATTGCAGAGGATAGTAGAAGATGGAAAGACTGCTCATGGTTTGGGAGAATCACTATTGTAAAAGTGGCTATATTACCAAAAGCAATTTACAGATTCAGTGCAATCCCCATTAAAATCCCAATGACTTAGACTTTGTGGAAATAGACAAGATTCTAAAATTCATCTGGAAACACAAAAGACTACATATAGTCAAAACAATCTTAAGCTGCAGAAACAGTGCAGGTAGAATACCTGACTTTATACTACAGGGCTGTAGTAGCAAAAACAGGTTGGTACTGGCACAAAAATAGGCTTGAAGACCTTGAGATACACCTCTGCCACCACCTGATTTTTGACAAAGGGACTAAGGTTATTTAATGGAGAAAAGATAGCCTCTTCAACAAGTGGTGCTGGAAAAATTGGATAGCCACTTACAGAAAAGTGAAAATAGACCCATAACTCTCAATTTGCACAAAATTCAATAAAAAATGTGTAACAGACATCAGCATAAAACCAGAAACCTTAAAACTACTAGAAGAAAAGATAGGAAACAGGCTCCAACACATAAGCATAGGAAAGTATTTTCTTAATAAGACTCCAGTCATCCAGGAAATAGCACTAAGAATTGACAAATGGCATTACATGAAATTTAAAAAGTTCTGTGCAGAAAAAGAAACAATGAACAGAGTTAAGGAAGAGTCCACTGAATGGGAGAAAAATCTTTGCATCCTACACATCTGACAGAGGACTAATTTCTAGAATATACAAAGGAACTTAAGAAAGCAAATCCCAAGACAACAAATAACTCATATAAATCAGCAAAAGAAATGAACAGATGGTTTTCAAAAGAAGAAGTTCGTAGGACTAAGAAACACGTGGAAAAATGCTCAACATCCCCAGCCACTGGGGAAATGCAAATCAAAACAACTCTGAGATTCCAGTAAGAATGGCCAAGATCAACAAAACAAATAACAAATGCTGGTGAGGATGCAGAGAAAAAGGAAACTTTTACACTGCTGGTAAGAGCATAAATTAGTTCAACCACTTTGGAAATTAATGTGATATTCCAGAGAACTAAGAGTAGAACTGCCATATGACCCAGCTGTGCCACTCCTGGGAATATGCCCAAAGGGAGACTAGTCATCATATGACAGGAACACCTGCATCTCCATATTTAATGCACTGCTCGTCACAATAGCAAGTATATGGAACCAACCAAGATGTCCATCAAAAGAAGAGTGGATAGAGCTGGGCGCGGTGGTGCATGCCTATAATCCCAGTGGCTTGGGAGATGGAGGCAGGAGGAAAGGGCTGAGGATGCAGCTCAGAGGTCCAGCACTTACAGAGCATGCAGGCGCAAGGCCCTGGCTTCAACCCCCAGTACCGCAAAAAAAAAAAAAAAAAAGGATGAAAAAATTGTACATATACACAATGGAATATTACTCAGCAGTAAAAAGGAATGAAATAATGTCTTTTGCATCAAAATGTATGGAACTGGAGAATATCATCTTAAGCAAATGAACACAGGTTCAAAAAGATGAATACCATATGTTCTCACTCATATGTGGGAGCTGAATCTTAGGAAGGAAAAAACTATACATATGCAGATATATAAAAATGAACAATCAGACTTAGAAGGGAAAATATAAGCAGAGTAGAAAAGGGGGATGGGGCTAGCAAAGGGAAGCAAAGGTGTGGAAGGCGGGAAGGGGAGGAGAAACAATGTAAAGGGATAAAGGGGGAGAGGAGAATCTCAGTGTAAATGATGCAACTTTATGAATACATGGGGAATATAATACATAATTACATATGAGTTTTACTACATATTAATCAAAGAGTTCCATAAACTTAGTAAGCTGAGGAAAGTGTAAACAAAAGTAATGTAATGGTTTCACAGTGGGAATAGCAAATGCCATATTACTCTGTACCCCATCAACATTCATCAATAAAGGGAAAAATGTATCTGGCTTTGTTGTCTTTATTTTCAGCCTTCTACAGCATATTATAATAAGATTGCCTTCCCATGGTAAAATTAGATGATTTTCCAGTAAATTTGTCCAGTAAATTGAATAGGCTTATTTTGGGGGAAAATTACTTTGAACTGTGTGTATATAAATATACAGGAAATAAGAGATAAGGTAGTCTATAATTTCAAAATGGACAAAGGTGGTCAAACCCTATAGCTGGAGAGTCATAGTGGCTAATAAGTACGGAGGGCCTAGGCCCCACAATTGTCATGTATCAGTGGTCTGAGGTCACCAATTGTCTGAGGAGTTAGTTTTCATATCAAGATACAAATATGTGAGAATGCTCCACATCTAAAGTTGTATCCCTCCTTTGGCTTTCTGTGCTATCTTTTCTTTGTTTTCCCTGTGTTTTAGTGTATACCTCTATCCTCATCTTCAATCCCATGTTAAAATTCAATTCCATGTTTAAAATTCTTGGAGTTATACTTGAGAAGCATTAGTTTGATATTCTCCATATTTTCTGAGGAGTGGAATATTACTTAAGTACCCTTTTAGGGGGCTGGGACTTAGCTCAGTTGGTAGAGGACTGCGCTGTAGTCTCTGAAGTCCCTGAGTTCAATTCCCAGCACTGCAAAAATGGGAGAAGGGCCTGGCAATCCACTCCCAAGGCAATCCCGAAACAATCAGCCATTGCAAACCCTATGAGGGTCGCTATGAGTCCGATAACGACTGGACGGCACCTAACAACAACAACAACCCTTTTAGGTGAAAAGAACTCTTCAATTTCTTCAAAGAGTTTCAATGATGGGAATAGAGATAAAAGCAGGGGATAAAAGGACCCAGGAAGTATAATTTCTGCTTCTTCTATTTATTCCAGTTAATAACTGGACTGGAAGAGATCCATATTTGTGCCTATTCCCAAGAAAGGAGATCCAACTGAATGTGGAAACTATTGAATGATATCATTAATATCACACACAAGCAAAATTTTACTAAAGATCATTGAAAAGTGACTGCAGCAGTATATAGACAGGAAACTGCTGGAAAATCGAATTCAGAAGTAGGCAAGGAACCAGGGACATCATTGCTGACATCAGATGGGTATTAGCCGAAAACAGAGAATACCAGAAAGTTGTCTATGTTTTATTGATTATGCAAGGGCATTCAACTGTGTGGATCATAACAAATTATGGATAACACTGCAAAGAATGGGAATACCAGAGCACCTAATTGTACTCATGAGGAATCTGTACATGGACCAGGAGGCAGTTGTTCAGACAGAACAAGGAAACACTTCTAGGTTTAAAGTTGAGAACGGTGTGCATCAGGGCTGTACCTTTTCACCATACCTCTTCAGTTTCTGCCTGTGGCATATGATCCTGTCAGATCTCGGAAGCTAAGCAGGGTTGGGCCTGGTTAATACTTGGATGGGAGACCACCTGGGAACACCAGGTGCTGTAGGCTTCAGAGATGGACCTGGCAACGCACTCCCAAAAATCTATCTGCCATTGAAAATCCTATGAATAACAGAGAACCACTGACAAGTGCTTCACCTGTTATACATAGGGTCACTCTGAGTCGGATACTAACTCGACAGCACCTAACAACAAAAACTTCAGTTTCTATGCTGAGCAAATAGTCCACGCAGCTGGACTTTATGAAGAAGAATGCAGCATCAGGATTGGAGGAAAACTCATTAACAACCTGTGCTATACAGATGACACAACTCTGGTTGCTGAAAGTGAAGAGTATTTGAAACACTTACTGATGAAGATCAAAGAACACAGCCTCCAGGATGGATTGAGACTCAACATCAACAAAACAAAAATCCTTACAAGTGGCTCAGAATGCAAATTCATGATAAATGGAGAAAAGATTGAAGTTGTCCAAGATTTTGCTTTATTTGGTTCTACAATCCACCCCATGGAAGCAGCAGCCAAGAAATCAAAAGACACATTGCTTTGGGGAAAGCTGTGGCAAAAGATCTCTTTAAAGCATTGAGAAGTAAAGATGTCACATTGAAGTCGAAGGTGTACCTGACTCATGCCATGGTATTTTCAGTTGCATCATATGGTTGTGGAAGCTGGACATTGACCAAGGGAGACAGGAGAAGAACTGATGCTTTTGAATTATGGTGCTGGAGATGATTATTGAATATACCATGGACTGCCAAAAGAACTTACAGATCTGTCCTAGAAGAAGTGCAACCAGTGTGCTCTTTGGAAGCAAGAATGACTGGACTGTGCCTTACATATTTTGGACATGTAGTCAGGAGAGACCGATCCCTGGAGAAGGACATCATGTTTGGG
This sequence comes from Pedetes capensis, assembly GCA_007922755.1. Taxonomy (NCBI): domain Eukaryota; kingdom Metazoa; phylum Chordata; class Mammalia; order Rodentia; family Pedetidae; genus Pedetes; species Pedetes capensis. The sequence goes on from VMDO01001578.1 coordinate 107,992, forward strand.
AGAGTGGCAGGTCAGCGAAAAAAAGGAAAACCCTCCACCAGATGGATCTACACAGTGTCTGCAACAATGGGCTTAAACGTAAATAAGGTCATGTGCCTGGCACAGCATCGGGGAGTGTTTCATTCTGCTGCACGTTGGATCTCTGTGAGTTGGACCCAACTCGACAGCAGCTAACAACAGCAACAATAACAACAACAACAACAACAACAAAGAATTTTATTAAAAAGAAAATTTTAAGGGAGAATGGCAAGTTTTGTGGAATGAGTGAATAGATGGATGTTGCAAGAAATACTGGGGTGGGGTTTTGGTGAGGGAAAATGGAAGGAGAAGGCAGCCATTAGATACCATGAGGTAGGAAGGTTAGTTTTCAGACATTATCAATTCCGCAGCTTGGTTCAACTCAGAGCCTGAATTATATGTTACTAGTCATCTTAGACCATCCACCATTGAAAACCCTATGAACAGCAGAGAAGCACTGACAATAGTGTTACACCTATTGTATACAGGGCCGCTATGAGTCGGATACCAACTCGACGGCACCTAACAACAACAACAACAGTCATCTTAGACCATAGGAAGAAAAATCAATATGTATTCATTTTTTAATAATTTTGAATTTAGTTTTAAATTGATTTTGAATAAGCCAATTCAGATCCTACTACTTTGAGGAATGTTTTAATAGCTTTTAAAGAGCTTTTGTAGTTGTACACTTAACTAAAGTGTAATTTGAGCACTGATACCCATACACAGTTGCCTTTGTCCTACTGAAGATGAGAATATCATTTGCTTTCCTCATAGAAGTAAACTAAGAGTTACTATATTTTGCTCTGGTCCCTCAAGTGGCTGTGCTTGAAATCCTCCCTGGGAGGGAGAGTGGGGAGCCTACTCTCATTTGAACTGTGTAGAGCTTTCCTGAGCTTGGAAGCTCCTCTTCTAGTAGGTTAAGCAGCCTGCCCAACAGCAGCCAATCATACAGTGTGATGCTGAAGAAACTTTTAATTTTGTTCTGTCTTAAGTTTCCTCTGTCAGAAATTCCACACCCTCTTAACTTCGCTGTGAATCAGAAACTCAGAGGGAGGGTGACCAGAGCTCAGTTTCTAGACAGCACTGTCTTCAGTTATCAGGAATAAACATTTCCAGTGTTAAGTGTGATTACATTTATATAGAACTGCAACAACAAAAATAAATCCATGCTAGTAGTCAGGAGAGTGGTTGCCATTTGAAGTGGTATTGACCAGAAAGAAAGCTCAGATGCTAGAAGTATTCTTATTTTAATCTGGATGTTAGTTACATGGTGTGTTTAATTGTAAAAATTTATCAAGCTATATACTTATCATGTGTGCACTTTTCTGTTTGAATATTAATCTTCAATAAAGAGTTTTTAAAGTCAACAATATTCAGTTACTGATTTACAGGACATATAGAAGACAGAGGGACATGTGGAAAGATTTCATTGGTACCACCAGGCACGGTGGCTCATGCCTATAATCCCACCAGCTCGGAAGGTGGAGGCAGGAGAATCGCAAGTTCGAGACCAGGTGCAGTCTGCGTAACTTAGCGAGACCCTGTCTCAAAAAGTTAAAAAATGGGCTAGGGGCGCAGCTCAGTGGTCCAGCACTTGTAAAGCATGTAGGCGCGAAGCCCTGGGTTCAACCCCCAGTACCACAAAAAAAAAAAAAAAAAGGTTTCATTGGTATGCAGTTACCAAAATCTAGATTGTGAAAAATGGGGAAAAAAAGACGAAGGGCAAATATGTAGGTTAAAAAGCACTTAAGAGTTGTATCAACTTATGGCCCTCTCTGGACTGTATATGGGTACTAATTCAAACAAACCACTTAAAAAATATCATAAGACAGATGGAAAATTGAACAATTACTGGGTTTGATGACATTAAGGAGTTACTGCTAATTTTTAATGCAATAATTGTGTTTTGAAGAGTAGAAGGATGTATTTTTTATGACACCAAAATAACCCTTATCCCAAAATTTGACAAAGCCATCACAAGAAAACAATATTGTAAGTCAATAAACACAAAAATAGTAAATGAAAACATTATAAATGAAAATCTAAGTGTGAAAATCTAGAGATATATAAAAAATTACATTATAATCAAGAAAGATTTCCTCCAGAAATTTCAGGTTGATTTGAAAAATCACCATTATGATTCACAAAATTAAGAAAATAAAAAATATACAAGCATCTCAGTATTAAAGAAAAAAACTTTTGATAAAATTCAACACACTGTTTAATGATGAAAACTTTCAGCAAAGAGGGCCTAGAAAAGACCTTCAATTTGAAGAGGAGTATCTGCAAAAACAACAACAACAACAACAAAACCCAACTGCTAACATAACACAAGAAACCAGGTAGCCTGGTTATCATGTGAGTGAGAAAGTCAATACTAATGTGTTTGTGCCCAAGTTCAGAGTAAGGCAAGGATGTGCACCCTTACCTCTCCAATTCAAATTTGTACTGGAGTCCTAGCAATAAGATACGAGGTAAGAAGGCATAAACATATCAAAATAGAAGTACAGAAATAAAAACTATTTTTAGTTATACTTGACATGATTGTATTTACGAAAATCCAAGGACTCTATAAGCCAACTGCTGCTGGTCATGGCAATATGAAAAAGACAATTTTGTTCTATTAGCAATGCATAATCAGAATATAAGGCTAAAAATATTATATATAATAGTATCAGACCTGTCAGTAATCAAAGGGTGACTCTTAAAACATATGTAAAATTCTTATATGAACATTACTAAACAGTGCCAGGAAGGAAATTAAAGAATATTTAATTCATTGTTTGAAAGATTCAGTATCATGAAGAGATGCTCTCAAAAGTGATCTATAGATTCACTACAATTGCAACAAAAGTCTCAACAGGACTTTTGTGTAATTTTACAAGGTAATTCTAAGATGAATATAGGAATGCAATGGATGTAGAATAACCTGTTGTTGTTGTTGTTAGGTGCCATCGAGTTGGTATCCAACTCATAGCGACCCTCTGTACAACAGGGGAAACACTATTGTCAGTGCTTCTCCGCTGTTCATAGGGTTTTCAATGGCAGATTGATTTTTGGAAGGGGGTTGCCAGGTCCTTCTTCCAAGCCTACAGCTTCTGGTGTTCCCAGGCGGTCTCCCATCCAGGTACTGACCAGGCCCGGCCCTGCTTAGCTTCCGAGATCTGACAGGATCGGATGCCACAGGGCTACAGCTGCAGGCGTAGAATAACCTAGATCATCTTATTCTTTTAAAAACAAAGTTGGGGGACTTATACTACTAAATTTCAGGTCAAAAACTCAGACTTTAGGAATAGACATATATAATAACTTATGATGCCTGCAGCTGTAGCCCTGTGGCATCCGATCCTGTCAGATCTCGGAAGCTAAGCAGGGTTCGCCCTGGTTAGTACCTGGATGGGAGACCACCTGGGAACACCAGAAGCTGTAGGCTTGCGAGAAGGACCTGGCAACCCCCTCCCAAAAATCAATCTGCCATTGAAAACCCTATGAACAGCAGAGAAGCACTGACAATAGTGTTTCCCCTGTTGTACAGAGGGTCGCTATGAGTCGGATACCGACTCGATGGCACCTAACAACAACAATCACTTATGATAAAGACACCACTGCAATTCAGTTGGGATAAGATGATCTTGCTAATTAATGATACGGGTTGCATGTGAGGGAGCATGCCTCCAGTCCCAGCAATTTGAAAGACTGAGGCAGGAGGATTGTGAGCTTGAGGTCAGAGGCAGCCTGCATAGCTTATCGAGACCTTGTCTCAAAATAAAAAAATTAAATAAAAGTAAAAAAAATGAGCAAGGGATGCGGGACAGTGGTAGAGCACTTGCAAAGTATATGCAAGGCCCTGGTTCAACCCCCAAGTACGGGAAAAAAAAAAAAAAGACATGAAACGATTAGATGTTTATAAGATAGAAAAGTGAGTCTTCTGCATATCTTACAACAACACAAAAATTAATAGAAATTGGGTCACATGTCTTAAATGTGAAAGATAATACAATTTCATTCTAGGAGAACACAGGGACAGAGAGCTTCATGCAGTTGGGGTCAACAAAGATTTCTTTTCTTTTCTCTCTCTTTCTTTCTTTCTTTCTTTCTTTTTCTCAGTACTGGGGGTTGAACCCAGGGCCTCACGCTTGCATGTTTTGCATGTGCCGTACCACTGAGCTGCACCCTCAGTCTATTTTTTAACTTTTTGAGACAGGGTATCACTAAATTATGCAGATTGCCTTTGGTCTTGAACTTCCAATCCTCCTGCGTCTGCCTCCCGAGTTGCTGGAGCTGGGATTACAGGTGTGCGCCACTGCCCAGCTCAACAAAGATTTCTTAAACAGGACATAAAAAACAGTAATCATGAAGTGAAAATTTGATAAATTGAAGGTCATTAAAATTAAGAACTTTGGTTAATCAAAAGACAGTATGCACATAAAAAGAAGCTTAATTTCCTTAGTCATTAGGGAAATGCAAATTAAAAGCACAAGGAAATTGTACTGCTTTCCCATCAGAGGGGCTGTAATTAGAAGGAAAACAGTGTCAATTGCGGATAAGGTTGTAGAACAAAAGAATCTCTTAAACATTGGTGTGAATGTGAATTATTACAATTGTGGAAAACTTTTGGCAACATGTGTGACAGGTAAACATAGACCTGTCCTATGAACCAACTGTTCTACTCCCAGGTCCATATTCTATGGAAATGAATGCAATTGCCCTAAAACAGACTTGCACTATTATGTTTGTAGCAGCTTATTCATAATAGTTAAAAACTGGAAAAAATTCAAGTGACCTTCACATTAGAATGGATAAGTACAGTGATATATATATATGCAGTAGAATACTATTCAGCAGTAAAAAGGAATTGAACTACTGATATGCTAGAACCTTTTGTGTGTCAAAAGACACTATCAAGCAAGTAAAAAAGAAGCCACACACTAGCCAGGTGATGCACATCTGTAATCTCTGTGTCTTGGGAGGTGGAGCCAGGAGGAATGCAAATTCAAGTTCAGGGACAGAGACAGCCTGCATAACTTACTGAGACCCTGCCTCAAAATAAAAAGTAAAAGATGGGCTAAGGATGGAGCTCAATGGTAGAGCACTGGCAAAACATATGTGAAGCCCTGGGTTCAACCCCCTCATTACTGTAATAAAAAGAAAGAAAAGAAAAAGAAAAACCAAAGAAAAAAACAGGGCCAGGCGCGGTGGCACACGCCTGTAATCCCAGCGGCTCAGGAGGTGGAGGTGGGAGGATCTCAAGTTCGAGACCAGAGGCAGTCTGCATAACTTAGACCCTGTCTCAAAAAGTAAAAAAATGGGCCAGGGTGTGCAGCTCAGTGGTCCAGCACTTGCAGAGCATGCAAGCACGAGGCCCTGTGTTCAACCCCCAGTACTGCCAAAAAAAAAAAAAAAAAAAATTCAGAAGGGGCCTGAGGTGCAACTCAGTGATAGAACACTTGCAAAGTACATACAAGGCCCTGGGCTCGACCCTCAAGTACCTCAAAAAAAAAAAAAAAAAAAAAAAAAAAAAAAAAAAAAAAAAAAAAAAAAAAAAAAAAAAAAAAAGGTAAAGAATCTAAATAGACATTTGAACAAAGAAATGGTCAAATAAAGACATGAAGAGAAAGCATCACTAGTCATAAGGGAAATGCAAAGCAAAACTACAACAAGGCATCATTTGATATTTTCCAGGATGTCACAATAAAAAAAAGACAGATTGAGAGTAGAGTGTGTTTTTAGTATATGCAAGATCCTGAGTTTGGTCCCCACCACCAAAACGGGAAGAGAGGCAATAACAGGTGTTGGCAAAAATGTGGATAAATTGGATTCTGTACAAATTGCTACTAGGAATGTAAAGTGGCACAGTTTGGAAAACAGTCTGTCACACTGTAATAATTGACCCTGTGCTTCCCCTCCTAGGTATATACCCAAGAGAAATGAAAACAAATCCACTAGAAATTTGTGCACAGGTGTTCACAGCATTATTCATGATAGCTCCAAACTGAAGGAAACCTAAATGTCCATCAGCTAATGAATGTGGATAAATAAATGTCGTATATCTTTTCAATGGAACATTACATGGCAATAAAAAGCAGTGATCTACTAACATGCTACAACATGTAACCTTAAAAACCATGCTAAGTAGAAGCCAGTCACAAAATACTGTCTATTACTATTGCCGTCTATTACTACAGCAGGGAAATCCATAGAGAAAGATTTGTCAGGGAGTAAATGTGAAAGATCTTTTGCTGGGTATGTAGTTTGTTTTTGGTACTAATGAAATTGCTCTGAAATTGATTATAATGGTGGTTACACAACTTGATAAAGTAATGACCATTGAGTTATAGACTTTCGTGGTTTAATTATACAGTATGTAAATTGTATCTTAATAAAACTCTTATTTAAAAAACAGGAATGAGAATATAAAATAACTGTGGAGTAATAACTTTTGAAACTCTGAGAAGTATGTAGAAGTTGATTATGTTGTCCGCTCTTTTTCTGTTATAAATTCTCAGTAAAAAAAGGTAAAAGGAGAAAAACTCTAGCACTCAAACTGCAAGACTTCCTGTCAGAACTTTGCCTGCCTATGAAGGCAGCAATTGGCATGTGATTTTGCTCCTTGGCCTAAACTGTCCCTGTGTTCGGCCCCTCTGCAACCCTTTCTTCTTTGTATGGGTTGTTGTTTTTGTTTGCATTTTACTGTTTCACCCAGAGAGAGCTATTACTGCTGGAAACATTTTCCTTGCATATCCCTGGTCAGAGGTGATCAGGTGGGAGAATCTGTTTTAAAGCATCTTGTAGCCTATGGTAGGAACTGTAATAAATGGGAGAAAATGCCAGTTGCCCTACATCCGAGTAACGTGCAATATCGGTGCCTCTGGATACAGTAAGGTTCTGTGGCAGGGCTGCAGGGTGCATGAGCTGCTATAGTAGAGGAAGATGTGTAGGCTAAAAATACTTTATGTTCTTAGAGTTTTTTCTTTCCCTTCAGTGATTTCATTCAGCAGTATATACAGAGCCATAACAGCATTCTAGGCTTTAGGGAAGCGGGGAGAGATGGCCAAAACACCATCCTTGCAATCAAGGTGTCTGAAATCCTCTGGAAAATGTGAAAGGACCAATGTTCAAATAGCTACAATAGATTAGATCATGACAAGTGCAAAAGTAAAGCACAAAATCCTGGGAAGTTCTGGGTGTAGGGAAGGAGTGCATGTCTGTTTATGGGAATCTGGAAGAGGAGCTGAGAAAGATGTTTGAAACAGGCAGTGGAGGCTGGTTGAGGTTTTGATAGATGCAAAGGATGGCATGAATAAGGACACAGGCCAGAAAATGCAAAATGTACTTGAGAACTAGCAAAGTAGCCTTAAGCTGGAGTGTAGAATTGAAAACTCAAAAATCATAATTTGAATGTAGATGATAGTCTTAAGGTATAGGATAAGGAGTTTTTGTAATGCAATTATCAATGGAACTGTTACAAGCTTTTGATAAAAGGAGTGACATGATCAATCCATATGGCACATAGTTCAATTCGATTTGTTATATTACACTTGGATAAGCAAGGTGAGGCCAGGAGCCTATATTTATATTCCAACTAGAAAATAATGTGATTGTGATATGGTGAGTGAGAGAAAAAGAAGTGGAGATATGTGGGAAGGCAAGACAGGACTTAGTGCCAGCTTGGCTGTAGAGCTGCATGGGGGTCAGGAATAAGAGTCTCCTAGAAGTTTAGAGCCTGAACAACTGGGAGGAAGGAGTCAAGAAGGGCATTGAGAATGCGAAGGAAATTGTTTATAATATTGATTTTGATTGAGTGTTATGACACCAAATATTTGTTTTTCAAAGTTTGTTATTCATGAGAGGAAGTTGGCATCTGAAACGTAGATTTTGGGTTTTGGTAATGGTGAAATGCATAGAAACCAAATTGTCACTGGGCATGGTGGTGCACACCTGTAATCCCAGTGGCTGGGGAGGTGGAGGCAGGAGGATCCTGAGTTCAAAGCCAGAGGCAGCCTGTGTAACTTAGTGAGACCCTGACTCAAAATAAAAAATAAAAAATGAAAAATGGGCTGAGAGTGCATACTTGTAGTAGAGCACTTGCAAACTATGTGTGAGCCCTGGGTTTAACCCCCAAATACCACACATGAGGGCGGGAGAGAGCACATGTGAAAGGGAGTGAGTGAACATGTGTGAGCGAAATTGTGTAGTAGCTTAAGGGGGAACAATAGAAACTGAGGTCTCTTTTTTAAAAGCTTTAGTTATATTGACTTCAGTAAATGGTTTTCTTAAAGGATTATTTCCTGAATTCTAATGATCACTTTTCAGTGTAATCATTGGGAGGAAATATAGATGGTCATTGAGATCGTTTGTTGCTTTTAAGTCTTTAATTAAACCCTGTAAATTGTAGTAACACATTTGTTTTTAATTTTTAATAGATTTCAAGCAGATAATATTTTGTATTTACCATAAAATGTGCTTATGTCAGAAAATTTCATTTCAGTTTTAGCTGTTTGTGATTTTTATTAGTGATTTGTTTTCTTGTGAGTTTAAAACCACAAATGGCTAACAGCTGTGAGATGGTAAACACAAACATTAACTGCAGGAAGTTAAGTACAGGGATTTTGGAAAGTCATTTCCAGTATTTAAATTTTTCTTTTTTTGTCTTTCTTTTTAGTAAAAGATTAACATAGCTGCCCTAATCTCCATTATTCAGATTATAGACTAATATGTTTAGATGATTCTAACCTTAGCATTAACCTTATGATTTTATTTATTAATTTCAAGAACTGAATTTTTCCAATGTCATCAAACATTTGACTTGTACATGTGTTTTTATCAGTGCCATGATATCACAGTTTATTTTTGTTATGTTGTAGAACAATCACTTTATTAAAACAACTGGAATGTTAAAATTGTCTGAATTTTAGAATAACTACCAGTGTCACTGGGCACTGTGGGACATGCCTGTAATACCAGCAACTTGGGAGGCTGAACAGGAGAGTGCAGGTTCAAGGCCAGACACACCCTGCACAACTTAATAAGACCTTGTCTTAAAATTTAAAAAAGCAGCTAGGGGTGCAGCCCAGTGCTAGGAAACTTTAGCCTAGAATTTAAGAGGTCCTAGGTTCAACCCCTAAGTAGGAAAAGCAAGTAAACAAAATAAAACAACAAATACCACGGTAGTATTTATCTTTAAGGTCTTCATAATCTTTAATTCTTCTTGTCAGCACCTAATAGTCCACTATAATACTCACTCATTTTTTCGGAACATTTATAGTTTACACAGGGTTTCCCATCTATTTTTATTATTCAATCTTCGTAGCAACTTCATTAATCCATATTGCCATGTCTACCCGCTAGGGATGAGGAACCAGGCTCCAGCAGGTGATGGCTTGCCCTAGACTGTGAATGGACCTGGATTTCCAATGCAAAGCCCTACATCCTTTTCTCTGGATTATCACTAATAGTGATTAACCCTTACTATTTTAGTTGCACTGTGATCTTCCCCCTACAGTTTTCAGAAAGCAGCAGTTTTGTTCCAGGTTTCCTGATTTATGTCATCTTAGAAGTTAAGTAAATTTCCTACAAAGCAGCTGTTCTCAGGCAGCTGAGATTCTGCCCCATCTCCCACCACTCCCCAAAGAATACTTGTCAATATCTGGAGAAATTGTTGAGTGTCATAATGGTGGCAGGTGCGAGATGTAGGTATTATTGGCATTTAGTGGAGTAGAGACCAGGCAGCTGCTGACATTCTATAATGTAGAGGACAAAACCCACTCCAAAGAATGTTCTGATCCAAAATAATAATAGGACCAAAGTTGAGTAACACTGCTGTGAAGAATGACACTTTTTCTTTACCCATTCTTAAACACAATACCCAAACCCTCCACCTATTCCTGTGTATCTATAATAATACAGGATAATATTGTTATCCCCTCTACCAAAAAAAGTATTTAAAGTCTAGTCTTTGAGATAGTTTAAAATAAAGATGATTCTCTTTCATAACACAGGAATTACATGGTATATTCTAGTACTGTTGTTAAGAATAAACCATTATGATGCTCTAAAAATGTTACATATAAATTCGTTTTCAGAAAAAAAGCATATATTCCCAGGTAGGAAAAGAAAAACCAAAGTACAGATTCTTTATTTCACACCAATGTTTTAATGATATTTTCCAATTTTACTCAATTTATGTTGAATACCAATAGAGAATACATAGAAGTACTCTTAACTTTTGCGTAGACTTTTCAGTTTTTGTCTGTTTTGTTTGATGTTCTGCCTATTCAGTCAAGCCAAATGTCTTTCTCAGAGTTGTCTAATCTGTGCATATTTGAGGAGATGGAATTGATATGTGTCCAGACTCTTCCAAGCAAGGTCTTCCATAGGGATATCCTGAAAATATTCCTAGTTGAGGTGGCAACATTATATAGCATAACAATTAACACCCTATTACAAGCTTATAATAACTGATCTTTAAAAATGTGTGTTATAGATTTTATATAAACACTACACATTTTAAGGTTGTATAATCAAGTAATGATTTAAAAAGAAAATTATGTGCTATAGCCCCAAAACATGCTCTTATGAATAACATCTGTTGAGTTGGTAATGAATATTTACTTACAGTTTTGTTTTAAGAAGTTATTTTTAAGCATTAAACACAGGCTCTTGCACATGAGAATTTCAATATGATTATATCAAACCATAGTTCAACATGATTAGAAATTCTACAGTACTATCCAAGTTATTAAAGAAAGAATAGCATAATGTACATTTCATACAGCTGTTCTTGTCAATTTAGTTTTTTTAACAGCAAATGAAAGAGCACAAATGGTGCTAAGTCAAGCATTCCATTTACAGTACAGTTCTGTTTAAAATGACTTGGTAACAAATGGTTAAGTATTGAATTTTTATATTTCTGTTACTGAGAAAGGAATGTTCAAGCAAGAGACTTATGTATGCAAAGTCATTTGTATGCAGGAAAAATCGGCAATAGATGCTTATTTCTGTTAATCCTTATATATCAATAGTTTGGCAAAATTCTATTGAAATTTTTTGTCCTTTACCATATAAGATTGAGTTTTGCTTATGTGTTTAATACTGCCATTATTAGTAGAATTCAAGTATTCCAAATGTAAGAATTTTTAAATTTTATAGTCAGTGGACTTTGCTAATTATTATTTTCTGAAGTTCCCAAGCTGAACACTCATCCTGCTCAGAACACAACGGAATGCTGCCGGTTGTATTTCCCAGTACTTCACTGGGTTGTTGAATAAACTTATTGCACTATATAAAGATTTCTTCATCTTTGGCACTGTTGGACAGAAGTCATTCACTTCCACTTTTGTAATTGAATTAGAATGAAGGAAGATTACCTGTTGTAGTGGGGAAAAAAAAGAATAGATTTAATATACACAGTAAATGTAAAGGAAGATATTCTGTTAATAGTCAGCTGGAATTTTGTTATTATTGTTTGTTTTGTGGTACTAAGGGTTAAACTGAAGGCCTCATGCATGCTAGGCAGACATTCTACCACTGAGCTACACCTCCATCCCTTTTTGTTTATTATTTTTATGTTGGGACAGAGTCTTGGTAAGTTGTCAAGGATATCCTCAAACTTGTGATCTTCCTGCCTCAGCCTCCTGAATAACTGGGAGTATAGACATATGCCATCATGCCTGTGTATAGTCAACATTTGTTTATGGCTTTTTTCATCTGTTTGTTTTACATTGGATAGAATGTTATTTCAGCTAAAACATATACACTTGGTTATGTATGTTAAGTAGCTGTTATAACAAGTCAAGCACAGGTGTTGTACAAGAAAGTGTTCTGGGGAGGAGGTGTTCTCATAGAACCAGTGCCAGGGCCAGCTTGACCACTCTCTTGGTCTCTCTTTGACCCCCATCCTGTATATATAGTTAGGTCTACGCCATATTTACTTTAACTTGTTTAAAAAGTAGTAGAAATGAGCAGAAGAATTAAATTCAATGTTCCAGGAATTTGTTTCACATATGAATGTGAAGAAATGTTTGCTGGCATTTTCTATCATTAGTGGAGAGATGAGTAGAACTGCTTTTTTTGTGTGTTTTGTAGAAAGATCTGCCTATCAACATCTTAAATACATAATTATAATACAATATTAATAACTGAAACTTTTTTTTGTACCAGTGACCATATCACAATTTTATTGGTGGCATATATGTCTTTTAAGATTAAATATTACTCAAAGGATGGTGAATATAGACACTTTCATTTTCATTAACAGCCTTTCTATTGCTTCTCTGGCCTTTTATTGTAGCAGTGAGATTTCTGGAAAGTAAAAGCAGCCTACTTAACTGACAGCATTTTGATGTAGTGAAATGTAAGAGGCCTCTGTGGCAAAGTTGGAATATTGGCTTTGACTCTTTTTACCTTGAGATTCTCCTTTCACTTGCCAAGATTGATCTGAGCCCTGAAAACCATAGACATAACTACAATGTTGATCTTTGGTCTTCACCTCCCCTTTGTCCTGTATCAGTTTGGGTTTTTTGTTTGTTTGTTTGTTTGTTCGACAGATATTTCATATAGTTCCTCTGTATTTCCTCTGCTGCTGAGTATCGGCATAAGGTGTTGTTTACCACAGGACTACGCTCACTGTTGCCTGCAGCCGTAGCCCTGTGGCATCTGATCCCGTCAGATCTCGAAAGTTAAGCAGGGTCAGGCCTGGTTAGTACTTGGATGGAAGACCACCAGGGAACACCAGATACTGTAGGCTTGGGAGAAGGACCTGGCAACCCCCTCCCAAAAATCAATCTGCTATTGAAAACCCTATAAACAGCAGAGAAGCACTGGCAATAGTGTTTCATTTGTTGTACACAGGGTCGCTATGAGTTGGATACCGACTCGATGGCACCTAACAACAACAACGCTCACTGTGGATAAAAACATGCTGGTGTAGGTATGTTTGCTTTGAGGATGTTCATTGAATTGTACACTTGTGACTGCTGTTCTTCTCTGTGTTGTAATTCTGTGCATTGAACAAAAAGCTAAGAAGAATGCAGATAGATATAAGAGAAATGAGAAGACGTGCAAGCAAGGCTGGTGATTTGAGATAGGACATATCATGCTGTGCTCAAAGCTGACAGACGGCCACATGCAGCATTCGAAAGCATCAAAGTACAAGTGTTACCCTGAGATCCACACTTGCACACAGCAAATCCTTTTTTGGCTTGTGTCTCCAAGGTGTGCAGTGAACAAAACTTGTTTAAAGATAGATGGGAAAGAAGCGGGATGTGGTGGCACCCTGTGCCTGTAATCCCAGCATTTGGGAGGCTGAGGCAGGAGGATTATGAGTCCAGCCTGGGCTACATAGTGAGACCCTGTCTCAACAACAACAAAAACAAATTAAAAAAAAATCTATAAGAAGCTGAGTGTTCAACGCCCAGTTTTGTTTTCATTGTGTCTTTTGCTTCTTGGAAGGTAAGAGTTTACCTTTCACTTTCAAGGAAAGTCCATGAGAAAAAGGGATTAAAGTGCAATAGTATTAGGTAGGGAATCTTAATCTGAGGATCTGAGATGAGAATCAAGGAAATTATGAAAGTCCTAGAATTATGTACGGAATTTTATCTTCACTTTCAGTGACCTTTGTCACCAAGTTAAGAGTTGCAAGTTGAGAAGGGAAAGGTTACTGATAATTTAGAACCAAATTACAAACTGTGAACCTTGGGGAGGGGAGGGAAGTGCTAGGAATCAACCCAGAGCTTTGGGCATGCTCGGCCTGCCTTTGACCACTGAACTACATCTCCAGACCAGTGCAACCTTTTATGCTCCGAGTAGTGACTTTCAGGTAATTATTTTGGTTTGAATATTTAAAACAGTATTCCCACATCTGACCTAACACCACGTTGATAATGAAAATACCTGGGCCCTAGTGCTCTTGATCTGTCTTGTTTCCAAAACAAAAAGACATGTGATCCTTCTAGTTGTCCCATCAAGTTGTACATCAGAAACTTGAGCAACTTGAAATTAGCTGTGTTAGCACCATTGTTGCACTGGCTTCAGCAGGTGGAAATGTGTCCTGGGCTTCCTGGGTGATGTCTTGATAGGAACCATTCTCCTAAAACTCTGCTACTTGGTAAAGTACCTCATGAAACTGGCAGGTCCTTGTGTTTGAATTATCCTTGCTGCCTGCCTGGTCTTTGTTTGAGATATAATAATGTGTTTTATATAAACTAACGAAAAGTGCTCATATTTACCAGAAACAAGCAGAACATTTTACCTGGAGGTATTTCAACTCCTGAAATCCTGAAGGGATTTTTTTAAGTTTATTGTTTTCCAAATGTATTTCTCTCACACGTGGTATGTTAGCAAAACTTCCATTTTCGATATCTGTGATTCTGTTGTTTCCAAGACCCAGCCTACAAATGATATAAAATCCATCAACTCTAGGTAGATGCTTAGGTTTGATAGAGTTAGCTAAAAACACCACACCCCCACTTAGAATATAAACCTCTCCTCTTTTTATATATGTTCATAGAAAAGTGTTTCACGGCTTTACTTAATAACCTATTTCAGAATGTAACCATCTCCTCCCACTCTTGGAAAATTATGTGTCCTAAATCCAACACAAGAAAAATTTGGAAAAAAAAAAAAAAAGGTGTTTGTGTTTCTTCTTTCCACTTGGTTTTCCTCTCCCACTAGCATAACCATTAATAACAGTGGTTCTTTCTTGTTTTCCCTTTATACTTTCCAGGAGCAAGAGGGGTGATCTTGACTAAGGTTCCTATGCATATTCTCCAAAAAGAGTGCTATTGTCTTAATCACATGGGCTACCAATTCTAAGTTAAGATTTGGGGAACCTTTACCTTTGTAGTTCTTTGTATCGTTTAAAATCCTCAAGTTCCACAGTTGAAATTTTATTATAATCTAAATGAAGCTCCAGTAAAGTTGATGGTAGGCCTAATAAGAAAAGAAGTAAGTTAAATCAAGCAAGGCCAAGCCCCAGTATCTATTTATCAAGTTTTAAATTGTGGATTTAGGTGATTTTTAAAGTAACTAGTTTTTTAAAAAATCCTTTTATTATGGAAAATTTCAACCATACACAAAAACAAAGTATTAATTATAAACAGCCATGCTGTTGTCTAGCTTCAACAACTAGGTCTATTTTCCCGTTTCATATATACCATTTATTTATTGAAATGGGAAAAGAACATGGCAGTCCACCCCCAAGGCAACCCTGAAAACAATCAGCCATCAAAAACCCTGTG
Source organism: Pedetes capensis (assembly GCA_007922755.1). Lineage (NCBI taxonomy): Eukaryota > Metazoa > Chordata > Mammalia > Rodentia > Pedetidae > Pedetes > Pedetes capensis. Next base: position 123,252 of record VMDO01001578.1, read on the forward strand.
AGGGTTGCTATGAGTCGGACACCACTTGATGGCACCTAACAACAACAACCAATTTATTTATTGACTTCTTTATGTATTTGTTTAGTCAATTTTTCTTTTGTTAGAGCAAACTCAGATCTCATACATAATGTAATTTCAAATGTGAATACTTCAGTAATTGTCTAGCTGGTAAGGTCGTGGTTCGGTGTGGTGTGGTTTGTTTTGGTTTGGTTTGGGGGTTGATTTTTGTGACAGGGTCTATTATGTATCCTGGCTGGTCACGAGCTCTTGATTCTTGTGCCTCTGCTTCCTGAGGGCAGGTTTGCGCCACCATACCTAGGCAAGCACTCTACCACTGAGTTACATCCCCCAATCCCTTTTTAATTTTTTAAAAAAGGTCTCACTAAGTTGTGCAGGTTGCCTTTGGCCTCAAACTCAAGATCTTCCTTCTTCCATCTCCTGAGTTACTGAGATTACAGGCCTACACCATAGTGTCTGGCTCTTATAGTTTTTTAACCTGATAACCTAGGCAATATTATATTTAACAAAATTCACAGTAATTCTTTACTATCAGCTAAAATTCATCTCCCCCAGTTGTGTCATGTATATCATTTTACAGTTGATGTCTTCAAGTCAGGTTCCAAATAAATCTTACATGATAGACTTTTTTTTTTTCTTTTTTGGTGGTACCGGGGGGTTGAACCCAGGGCCTCATACATGCTTTGCAAGTGCTTTACTACTGGGCTGCACCCTCGGCCCATTTTTTTTTACTTTTTGTTTTGAGTCAGGGGTCTCGCCATGTTACTTAGGCTGCCTCTGGTATCCAACTTGCCATCCTCCTACCGCCACCTCTTGAGTCACTAGGGTTATAGGTGTGTGCCACCATGCCCAGCCAGATTTTGTTCTTATCTCTTTTACAATCTGTCTTCACAGTGCATAGTAGCACATACCTATAATATCAGCATTTGGGAGGTGGAGTCGGGAGGATTATAAATTTGAGGCCAGATTGGGTTACCTAGTGAGTTTAAAGCCTGCAGCCATAGCCCTCTGGCATCCAATCCAGTCAGATCTCGGAAGCTAAGCAGGGTTGGGCCTGGTTAGTACTTGGTGGATGGGAGACCACCAGGGAACACCAGGTGCTGTAGGCTTGGGAGACAGACTGGCAAGCCACTCCCAAAAATCAATCTGCCATCAAAAACCCTATGAACAGCAGAGAAGCACTGACAATAGTGTTTCGCTGTGAGTCAGATATCAACCCAAAGGCACCTACCAACAACAACAGTGAGTTCAAGGGCAACTTGAACTACATAGTGCAACTCTATCTCAAAAAAACAAAACACAGATAAAGCAGAACAAAACAAGATAAAACAAGAAAAAATAAAACCTAAAGGGCTGCTGCTATACGTAATTAATCATGTAAGATATTTCTGACTCAGGTAGTCATCAACACAGAGAGTGCCTTTGTCAGAGACTAGGAAAGTAAGATGTTGAGTATGAGTTCTGAGAAAGGTAATCCTATCCAGCTAATCATCAGATAGGAAGTTCAGAAGTAACAGTTTCCAAAAATGGTCATCTAGCAAAATTGAGCACTTTGAGGAGCCAGCTTCAATTCCCATGATTCTGAATGAAGAGTGTAGGGCTTCTGGTAAGGACGTTGTCATGGATGTCAAGGATATTGTCATTTACAACATGCCTCAAGCCTGTCCTCAAGCCTTTTTGTGTTTTGACACATTAATCTTTGCAGTACCCTTGGGAAGAAGCTGGCATAGAGCTGCTTGTGGCATGTCCATTCCTGCCACAGCCAGGGCTGCCCTGCCATCGGGCCTCGTAGGCTCCACCTCAACTGTAACAGCACCACTGGGCCTAGCAGTCTGGCCTTATCTGAACTTTCTTTGCTTTTTTCTCTACAGAATTCTCTACCTCTAATGCACTTCACAGAATGACAAGTGTAGATGGATAAATGTCAGAAAAGAGAAGGAAAATAAAAAGTTCATTGCTTCTTTATGTTTATTCTCACTGGGGAAAAAAGATATGGCTTAATATTGTCAAAAAATCACTATGTATTGCTCTCTATTTGTATGTGAAAAATGATAAATATGCTAGTCTGGCCAGGATTTCTAATTGTACAGTGGCTTTGACAATGTATACAATGTTTGATAGTGTTTATAGCCATACATTAAATGGTCATTGAAAGATGACAATTTTAAAAATACTGTATCTTAAAGTAAATACAAACCTTTAGGAACTGAGGTTAGTTTTGCTTCAGCAATTCTGATGTGGAATACTGTCACCCCTTCAAATGCCCCTGGCTCTATCCCATTATTGTCAAGAGGGTTTGCACTCATTTCTGTGGGAGAAATGGCATGATTTAGCACACATAGGTTGTATTCAAGGGAAACTCACAATGCAGACACAACCCACAAATGTTCCCCAAGATATGTGAGGTTCCTTGCTCACACTAATTTTCACTCAGGATACTTGTTTGTATCTACTCTGTCACCCTCAGAAAATTACTGCTTTGTAGTCTGTAAACTGGGATATATAATAGGTCACTTTTTTTTTGCTTTGAATTACTAAGAAATAACATTATCACTGTCCTCCATCCATGAGCATGATAAAGGTTTGGTTGTAGTAATTTTGCATCAGGAAAAAAAAATCACCCTTCACATAAGTCATATGTCAATTAGAAACTATGTGATTGACAGAAATATAAACTTTGAGGAAATGCCAGAAAGAGGTTGTTTGATAAGTGCCAGGATTTTGGTTGAATTAAGTGAATAAATGAACGTGAATCTTGCTTAGAAATTTTGAATGGATATTTTGGGTAAATGACATGGTTATATGATAGGTGTTAGAGTAAGGTTTAAATTACACAACAAAAAATTCTTTGTATCAGTAATCTTAAAGGAGAAAACCAAAAGTTAGGTTTGCATCCCAAATAATGTCAGAATTAACTTTGTACATTGTATTTGAGTAGTTTATACACTACATTAAAATTATTACCTTTAAATTAAATAAGAATAACAGATTTTATTCAGTAGGGTCTAGTTCAGAACACAAACCCTACTAGATACTTCCAAGGAGATTCTTGACAAAGAGACATCATCATAAAATCTTTAAGTGCTATAAATTTTGTTTCACATTTTAATTGGTTTATAAATGGTTTATCTAGGTAAAGGTTCTTAGATTCAAAAATTATTTTTGAAATTATCCTTAAAAGCAATAATAATAGCTGGATGCGGTGGCTCATTCCTGTATTCCCAGTGATTGCAGGTTCAAGAGGCCAGAGGCAACCTGTGTAATTTAGTGAGACCCTGTCTCAAGATAAATAAAAATGGTCTAGGCATGCAGCCCAGTGGTAGAGCACTTGCAAAAGTATGTGCAAGGCCTTGAGTTTTACTCCCAAGTACCACAAGTAATAATAATAACAATGACAATAATAATAATAATAGTCTTCTATACTCTCATGTTCATTATAATTTTTTTTTTTTTTTTTTTTTTTTTTTTTTTGCAGTACTCGGGGTTGAACCCAGGGCCTCGCGCCTGCATGCTCTGCAAGTGCTGGACCACTGAGCTGCACCTCTGTTCATTATAATTTCACGGTGTCCCATTCATGCAGAAAACTTACCCAAAACATGTAAAGCATTCATTCCTTTGAATGTGTCCTTGTGTATTTTCTTAACTTTATTATCATGAATTCTGAGTTCTGCTAATGATTTGGGAAGATTAAGTGGTATTTCACTTAGTTGATTGTGAGATAAATATAGCCTTCGCAGCTTCTTTGTAGTTAAAAATGTTTTGGGGTGAATCTTTGTTAGCTTGTTGTTATTCAGAATAAGAGCCTGGATAAAGCATAAAAAGTTATATAATATTAGGGAATGCATTTGGTTTACTGATAATCTACAATAATTAATCTTTGAAATCAGCACCATTTCTTCCATGGATGTACTGGTCAGCCATATAAAAAAATTTCTCTTGCCAATGTAAGCTTAAAAATTTATTTACTCCTGAGTTGGAATAGTTCAAAGATTTAAGGACTGACATGCCTTTCATTTATATACAAGCTCATCTTTTTTGTCTAAATATATATAGTCCTTCAAGAAAGTGACCAAAAATATTATCTTTATTTCATCTTAAAATCTATTTACTCTACAAAATTATGTTTAGCATACACCAAGTGTATTTTTACATCTTTTGGGGGGCTTCTTTTTGTTTTATGAGACAGAGTCTCATCATATAGACCAGGCTGGCCTTGAATTTGTGACCCTCCTGCCTCAGCCTCCCAACTGTGAGGATTCCAGATGTGCATCACCATTCCCAATTTCAATAATTCTATATACTTGGGAAGCTTTGCTTCTTTTACGTGTACTAATGTTTACCATTTCTCCCCAAGTAGAGGCCTGTAGGGAAATACCTCCATAAGGTGCCCTCAGCATTCTGGTGTATTTTCAGGCCCTGGGGAGATAGTAATGGGTCCTGAGAAGTGGTTCCACCCCTTTTCAGTTCTGTGGGCATTTCACAGGGCTACCGGGCAGCACCCTTCAGAGGGGGTTTGACCACAGAGAGTGAAGCGCTTGTATCAGGGCGGCTGTGCTCTACACGGCCAAGTCTTTCATGACATGTCTCAGGCCTCAACTATTGTGTGATTGGCTGTTTTGGTCTGCTGGGACCATGAGATTCTGGGATATGGGAATTTCAGAACCAAAACTGGAAACGTCCTGAGCAAACTAGGCCATGTTGGTCCCCCTGATAACTGTTTTCATTGAAAAATGACAATGCCCTGAGTTCTTTCCTCATTGCTGTAGTCTACCAAAAGGATTTTTGATGTTTACCAAGGGTAATAGCAAGTTGCTTAGGATCTTCAGGACCTGTTTTTTCCTCTTTCTAATAATCCAGACCAGAGGTCCGCAACCATTGAGCCACGGACCCATACTGTCTGCATTTATAGCTGTACTTACACCTGCTTCCCATCACACGCATGACTGCTTCAGCTCCACCTCCTGCTGGATCAGCATTCCCCCACCTCTGATCCGTGGAAAAATTGCCTTCCATAAAACTGGTCTTTAGTGCCAAAAGGGTTGGGGACCTCAGATCTAGACTATTTACTTCTCTCAAGGAGCAGCTTGAGATTCACTCCCTTATAAACTTTGTGCACAATTCAGTTCTACAGCAGTCTTCTGTATGTTTCCTTCCAGAGTGATTTAATATGGCTTACCCTTGTTACCTCACCCATTGCAGTTGTTTTCCTGCAGCAGAAATATATACACTTTGGCTGCCCAGTAAACTCCCTTTATCAGCATGCTTACTCATTTCACTCTCAGACCTTTGTCTCTCTCTATTGTCACCCTCCTTCCAGACATACCTGTTAAAGGTTTCACCTGAGCAAAGTTAAGCCTAGAAGAGGGCAAGCTACACCTTGTTGCCAGCTGGCAAAATACATTCCTTTCTGAGTGTATGATGCCAACTAAAAGTGCAGTCTCTTTTCCTTTAAGTAGACGGAAAATGAGGTTGGGGCAATTTAGCAACTTAGTGGATCACAGAGATGGTTTATGAACCCTCATTTGACTACATGAGGTGTGTGCCTCAGTGAGATCCAGCCACAGTATGTAGGAATTTGTTTGTTTGTTTTCTAGTTAAGACATGCAATTACTGGAGCTGCTTAAAAGGAATGGTAAAAAAAAAAAAAAAAAAAAAAAAACTAGGGTAAAAGTTTTTATTCAGTACGGTCAAATGCTGAATCACACCATGCTTGGCATGATGGGCTGGCAGAGTGATTGCAGGTCAGCTGTACTGTCGGTGTTGGCTTTTCATGAGGAACTGACCATCACAGAGCCCAGCTTCATGAACAAGCGGTTATATGTAAAGGCAGAAGCACAGTGCAGTGTGCAGAACTAGAACAAGTCAAGAATACTTGTAAAATGTAATAAAATAACGGTATGGCAAAAATCAAATTGAAAACTTTTCATAGCTCTGGTATTATATATGCCATTAGTTGTTTTTCTAGTGGTTGTTGAAGCTGAATGTGGTTTGAAGAAGTGGAAGAAGCATTCATAGGCTGTGTTTCCAAATTCTCTTTTTAAATTACACACGCACACACACACACACACATCATTTCCAACCTCTGACAATAGAATAATGGACTTGCTGTTCTCCAAAAGTTTCTGTGGTATGAAGTTAGTGGGGTGGGCCAGGTGAATCATTGGTAGAATCCATTGAGTTTTTCTTGATTGTCTTAATATTTAAGTGAGGCCTATTATAGAATAAATGTGTGGTCTTACAGTTGCTGTATGTGGAAGATATATATTTTATGGTGCCTTACCAAATCTGACCTGTCTGCATAATTTGAAACAGAAAGGAGCAGCCAAGGCCCAGCTACCTTGCAGTGCGGAGCTTAAGCACAGGCTTTACAGGAAGACCACCCCAGGCTCCAACTTCTGGGTGCAACACTTTGCTAGCCAGGCTTGACATGAGGATTGACTATCCCTCAGTGTACCCCAACATGATCAGAGTGTGGATCCTCAACCCAGGCCACAGGGAGGCAAAACAACCTCATATCTCCCAAATACAGGGTGTGTACCTGATCTGCCAGAGACAGCCAGGCCCGCACTGCAGCAAGGCACTAGTATGGTTATGGTACTTTCTGCCTTCTCTTAGTCCTGTGCCTACCTAGGGATGACAGGCTATGTTTTTGTTTTCTCCAACACCACTTGAGGGTGCAGGGAAATGGCCTGGAAGAGGCAGTCCTGGCTCACCAGCCCAGACAGAGTGGAGCCAGAACTGTTCCTCTAACACACCCCAGCTTCAGCAAGGCAAGAGCAGTGCTGAGGAGTAGAGGTTATGTCACCAGGCGTGCGGCAGTGCGAAATCAGGCTCCCCCTCCAAACTCAATCTTGTTGTTGTTGTTGTTGTTAGGTGCCATTGAGTTGGATGCGACTCATAGCGACCCTACGTACAACAGAATGAAACACAACCTGACACTGTGCCATGCCTGGCACTATTGTCAGTGCTTCTCTGCTATTCATAGGGTTTTTGATGGCTGATTGTTTTGAAAGTGGGTTGCTGGGGACTTCTCCCAAAATTCAATCTCACCTCAAGTCAAAAATTCTACTGGAAAGCCAGGCATGGTGGCACACATCTGTAGTCCCAGCGACTCAGGCGGTGGAGGCAGGAGGATTACACATTTGAGACCAGAGGCAGTCTGCATAATTTAGCGAGACCTTGTCTCAAAAGTGAAAAAATGGGCTGATGGTGCAGCTCAGTGGTACAGCACTTGCAAAGCATGCAAGCGCGAGGACCTGGGTTCAACCCCCAGTACCGGAAAAAAAAAAAAAAATTCTACTGGAATAATGGAAGCCTCACAATGTTTAGCAATCTCAGGACATTAAAATATTAGTAAACATAGTAAAGGGGAAATTCTTTTTCACCACTAAAGGTCCAAGAAAGATGCCATATATATAAATGTGTGTGTGTGTGTGTGTGTGTGTGTGTATGTGTGTGTGTGTGTGTGTGTGAATTAGATAAGCTGATATTCGCTGTGTTACAGTTAAAGATTTATGGTATCTTAAGTCAAGAGGAGGCTAGGATTAGGTCAGTTTGTAGAGTGCTGCTCTGCAGCCCCTGAGGTCCTGGATTGGATTCCCAGCACCACAAAAATGAAAGAAGGACATGGCAATCCACTCCCAAGGCAATCGTGAAACAATCAGCCATTGAAAACCCTATGAGGATCGCTATGAGTCAGACACGACTTAATGGCATCTACCAACCAACCAACAAGTCAAGAGATTTGGATGAAGATTTCTTATACACTGTGCTGATCATTGCTGTAAATAGTTGTTTCCTTATTCATTTTAGTATACAGTGATCATTGTTACCTGACTAGATTATAAACTCATTGAAGGGCCATTAAACCCTCAGCCTAGTGGTCTCCCACGTGGCTGTTATTCAATAAACATCAGTTGAATTAAATTTTTGATTGAATGAAATCTATAATTTTTAGTGGGCTAGAATCTTGCTGAATACAGGAGTTTTGTCATACTTTACCCACAGAAAAGTGAGACTTCATTACACTAATGCAATATCATCATTTCTGCAGTGATGAGATTTTCATTTAAATATTTGAAAATATGAGCATATGTGCTTACATAAAGTGAAGTGAGTCCTCTAAAATCCTTTTCCTTGATTTCCTTAATTTTGTTGTTTTGAAGGTCGACCATTCGAGTATCAAATGGAATATTGCTTGGAACTGAGGTCAATCCTGAGAAATAGATAAACATGTTATGGATACTAGACAATAATGGTGAATAGGAAGTCATTAATATAGTAGAAATGTATATTTTTAAAATCCATGGTTATCATTAAGTAACAGAGTACTTGATCATTGTAACAGATGACAAAAATGTTATTTTTTGGAAAAGCCACAGGACCTTTTCAAGTAACTCATTTATTTTTACAAGGTATCTGCTTTGGGCATGGCTGGCTCCAAAGTAAAATAAATTGGGATAGATGGAGCTGCCCTTTTAATTGTGAGATGTTGATGGGCACCTGAAGCACAGTTTACATGGTGTACTTTTGCATGAAGAATACTAGCTTTTCAGATTTTCGGGCTGTGATAGTGAGAAACTGGAGCATGTGGATCTTGATAATTTTTAAGAAGACTTGAAATGTAGAAAGTTGTGCTTAGAAAATAGATTATTTTCACATACCTTGTCAAAAACTTTACTACTTGTTTCTGATGATGTAGCCAGTTCCTCTAATTAGCTGTAAATTGTTTGATTTACAATTTACTTATTTAATCATGCATAACATATAACATATTTAATCACGCATAATCACACATATTTAAGTGTGAGACATCCCTTTACTTCCTTCATTACTGACAGTATGAGTTCAAGGGCAGAGTGATTTGACTCAGGTTTCTTTTTCCACCTTTGTGCCAAAGGTACACAGGCCTACCTGTTAATCTCCATTCCTCTTTGTTGTCTTTTGGCATCTCAAAATAAGGCATAGCTATATACGTCCTCTTTGCATAGATACACAAATACTAATTAAATGACTAAAGACTTAAACTTCTTTCCCCTTCTTATATAGAAAAAAACAAAATTATCAAGAGCTGCATGTGATGCAGCCTTTTACTTTTTTTGCTTTCTATAGGTGGCCAACCTTTAGTCTTTGGGCTGAATTTGCCACCTCCTGCTTATTGCTGAACATTCCATGCAACAATTATGCTTGATCAGCATGAGGCCTTCTTGATTTTTTCCTAATAACATTTTGTTATGAAGATGTTTACAAAATTGTAAGCATTTCACATTGTGAACCTATTCTCACTATTTGCTTCCTAACATCAACATTTTTTTGTTGTGGTAGTACTAGGGGTTGAACCCAGGGCCTTGCGCTTGCATGCTGTACAAGTGCTATACCCCTGAGCTGCACCTCCAGCACTTTTTTTTTTTTTTTTTTTTTTTTTTTTTTTGGTACTATTTGAGACAGAGTTTCACTAAATTACACAGACTGCCTCTGGTCTGGTCTCAAACTTGTGATCCTCGTGCCTCTGCCTCCCAAGTTGCTGGGATTACAGGCGTGCGCCACCATACCCAGCTCTAACATCAACATTCTACTGTAAGCCTACTGTCCATCTATTGGTTCATCTTTTTATGAGTTTTTAAGTGGATTGCTGATATTTGCACACATTTAGCAGAACCATCTTTACTCCTCAAGAGTAGTTGTATATTTTATAGCCCAAATTAAAGACTTAGCTATCCAAATACAGCACCTAACAACAACAGCAAAGCCTATATAGCCCAATGTGTTTTTCTCTCCATATTTAAAATTACCCATCTTTTTAAGAAATCTAATCATAGAAAGTCGAAAGAGGAGTGATTTGATGAATCAGTAGAGTCTTTTTTGTTAGAGTAGATTAATTTTGCTGTTTTATGAAAATAAGAGATTATTTTGGTTTTAGAAAATGAAATGGAGGTTTTATTGGAATGTGGAGATTTTGTGAAAGAATCCTCATTGTAACATGAGTTTTTGCCTTGCCCCTAATGAAGTTAAAACTCTGAAGAGAGTTGTATTTCCTAAGGGAGGGAGGTAGAGTGATGAAATGTCCAGATGCTTTCATCGCCATGTTGTGGAGGAGGTGAGGTATGCGTAGCAGCTTCTCAGATGACTTCAGGAAGTGGCCCCGATGGGGCATCAGTCCCTAAGTGGAAGCTGTGCCTAGGCCTTGGCCTGCACAGTGGGGCAAGTCTCAGTAACCCATTCCTGTGGAAATAGCTAAGTATAACTCTTGATGTGAATCCCCGTCAATCCCTACCCTGAACTGGGAGTGAGTACACTCTTGAGTGTTCCTTCATCAGAACTATTAAGAAAATAAATGTGATGGTTAATCTTGATTGTCAACTTGATTAGATAGAGAAGTACCTAGAAGATTAGTAAAGCATACCTCTAGGTATCTGTGAGGAAGTTTGCAAAGACAATTAACTGAGAGAGAGAGAGGAAAACCGGCTCTGAATGTGGATGGCACCATCCGATAGTTTGGAGGTGTGGGTGGAACAAGACAGAAAGCCATTAGTGCAGGCATTCTCTCTCTCTATGCTTCCTGGCTACCTGGATCAAAGCTGTTCCACTCTGCCACACCCTCCCCACCATTATGGACTAAAACCTCTGAAACTGAGAACCAAAATAAATCCTCCCTTGTCAAGTATTCTGTCACAGTGGTGAAAAAACTGACTAATACAGAAAATTGGTATGAGAAGTGTCATCATTGCTGGGATGATTCCTGACAATGTGGTTCAAAAGCCTTTGGAACTCATTTGTGGGAGGAATTTAGGAAAGTTTGGAAACGCAGGCTTACTTTCAGCAAATCTTAATAGGTGACTCTGGTGGAAGCTCAGAAGACCACAGTGCCAATAGAAGTGTCAACAGTAAACTCTGTGCTCATAAGGTTTCAGATGAGAGCAAAGACTCTATTCAGAACTGGACTAGAGGCCATTTGTGTTACATTCTAGCAAAAGATTTGTCTATATTTTGCCCATGCCCTGAAACTTTGTGGGAGGCTGAGTTTTTTAAAGATGTCAGACTAGTTAATACGTTGGAGGAAATTTGAAGGTAGCTTAGCGTTCAGGCTGTGGCATGAGTATGCTGGCTGCTTTTTAGGTGAGTTTACAGTGAGACTTATGAGCAAAAAGCATAGGAGAAAGGTTTGAAAAATATGCAGTTTGTCTAACAAAGAAGGGCACGTAAAGTTGCGGCCAGGAATGAAATGGCTGTTGAAAAGACCAGGGCCATTAAAAAGAAACTGAGTACTTTGCATGAGGACAATAGGAAAGATGCCTTGAAGGAATTTTAGGAATTGGCCAGACCCCACTCATTACAGGTTTAAGGATGTAAAGATTTTTACTCCTGTGAAAGACTTTGCTGTGCTAAGTAGCGCATGCCTGTAATCCCAATGATTTGAGTGGCAGAGGCAGGAGGATCGCAGGTTCAAGGCCAGAGGCAGCCTGCGTAACTTAGTGAGACTCTGTCTCAAAAATAACTTATAAAAAAGGGGCTAGGAGTATAGACCAGTGGTAGCATACTTGCGAAGTATGTGCAAGACCCTGGGTTCAACTTCCAAGTATTGCACAAACAACAACAAAACAACAACAATAACAAAAAACGTTGAGAAGAGAGCTTCAGGTCATCCTGCTTGTACAAGGCCACCTAAAGAAGTGTTTTGCTGCATTCAGCCATCCAGGCACTCAGAGGCTGCTGCAGTCTTGACACAAGGAAGCACAGCTATAAGTTGAGCTGGTAGGAGACCTTGGCATCATCCACATAATGCTGGTTTTTGCACGTTTGCAAAACACAAGAATTAGAGAGTCCTCGAGGATTCTACCCAGGTTTTAAAGGCAGGGGAGGGCAGACAATATGTTTCAGAGTTTCTGCAGGCAGCCCTCGAAAAGGTGATTCATGAAGTTACCAGGGTGAAGCCATAGATGCAATGCAACCCCAGGAATTAGAGACGCCAAAAATGTAGACTGTCTGCCAAGAAAAGCTGCAGGTAACAAGCAGAGCCAGCCCAAGAAGGAGGCCAGGTGGGCTACAAACAGCAGGACAATAGAAACAGGGCTGCTCAAGGATTTAAGAACTCACATCATGACTTCATGTGCCCTGGATACTGGACATGGATCTACAGAAATTGATGTTTGCCCCTCTGTGTTTTGATCTTACTTTGGTTTGATCCTTCCGTACTATTCTCCTATTCCTCCCTTTTAGAATGGGAATGTGTGCTCTGTGCCATTGTATCTTAGATGCATGTGGCTTGTTCTTAATTTTATGGGAGCTCATAGTTGAGAATTTTCCTTGAGGCTCAGAGGAGACTTTGCGCTTGAACTTTTGAACAATGTTGGAACTATTAAAACTATGAGGACCTTGGAGACAGACTGAATGCATTTTGCATTATGAGATGGACATGAGCCTTTTGGGAGCCAGGGTTGGAATGTCATGGTATAAACAGGTGTGTTTGGTGTCAAGTTGACAAGGTTGGACTTGGATGGTTAGTCTTGATCAACTTGATTAGATTTAGAAGCACCTAGGAATTTGGGAAAGCACACCTCTGGGTGTGTCTATGAGGGTGTTTTCAGAGAGGATTAACTAAGAGTAGGAAGACAGGCCCCGAGTGTGGGTGACACTGTCTCACAGGCTGGGGGCCCAAATGGAATAAAATGTTAAAAGGGGAAAGCCAGCTAGCACAAGCATTCTCTGTCTGTACTTGGCTCTCATGATTTGAACTGCTCTGCTCTGCTACTCCCTTCCCACTATGATGAACCAAGACCTCTGAAATCATGTGCCAAGTAAATCTTTTCCTCCCTTAATTGGTTTTGCTCATTTGTTTTCCATTGACAAAAAACTAACACAATAAGATACTTGGCAGAGAATTATAAATTTTAAAGACACTTTAGCCACTTCTTTTCTAGGCAGTTCTAAACCCAATCATTCAAAACAGAGGATTATCTTTAAAATGTCTAGATTAGAGATTTTACAAAATCTGTATGACCCATTTTACTGTTATGGAAAAGCACCTTTTTTTTATGCTAGAATTTTTAGTCTCAACCTTTTGACACCCTGAGATGAGCTGCAGTGAAGGATATTAAAATGAAGTGCTTTGATGTAGAAGAGAAAAAAAGTCCTCTATATAAGAACCTTCTTGTTTTCCTCTGTTGTCCTGAGTTTTTAAAAATAGTATTTATATTCTTTGCAGTTTGCCTTACTCTCCACTTAAATATTTATCTGTTTACTTATTTAGTGGAGCTGAGCATCAAACCTGGGGCATCAAGCATGCCTTCTACTACTGAGCTACACTCCCAGGCTTCTAATAGTTTGTACAAGTGACCTGTTCTCCGTCCTTTGCACAGGCTAACCTCAAACTCACAATCTTCCTGCCACAGCTCCCAAGTAGCTGGGACTATAGATATGGGCCACCACACCTGGTTTGCACCTGACCGTATAAATGAAAAAACATTTTATAGTTAATAAGAGCATTTTTAAAGCTTCAGTGAATGACTTTTTCTATCCTTTTAATTTTGCCAGAATAGCATTAGTCCTTTTTTTTAATTTTTAAGACAGGGTCTCACTAACTTATGCAGGCTGCCTCTGACCTCAAACTCAAGATCCTCCTGTCTCAGCCTCCTGAGTTACTGAGATTACAGGCATGTGCCATGGCACTCAGCTAACATTATTCTTCATCACAAAACTGATTTATACTCTTACCTAGATCAGAACAGTGTACAACTCGTGAGTAGCATTGACATCCAAATGGACACGTGGGAAATAGGTCAAATGGGAAAAAGGGGCTTGCAGGCTCTTTTGTTGGAAAAAGAGAGTTGTCATCATTGTCATCATCATCGTCGTCGTCATCTGCATCTTCCATATCCTTCAGCATCACATTCTTCAGTGTTATGTGAGAAGGGCCAAAGAAGGGTTTTGCAGAGCACACAGCCAAGAGGAATAGGAGCACAAATCCCTTCATGCTGTCTTGTGTAGAAGTCTGATCTTGCACTAAGTAGACATTAAGGATTAGAGTTTAAACAGCTATAATTTCTGCATGTACGCATTTCCCAGTGCTGGCAAGAATATGGAGAAATGACATTCTTTTTTTTTTTTATTTATTGGAAATTTTTAATGTACACCTTAATGTGATTCATTCTGACATGCTTTTCATTGTGACATTTCCATATATGCATTTTGATGTACATTATTCATATAGGTTACCCCTTACCCTCCCCTATGCTTCCCCCCCACCACCCTCCCCATCTAAGTCTTCTCTATCTTTTACTTGGTAATATTTTTCTATATGTCCTTGGGTTCCAGTAAGAAATGACATTCTTATCCATGGCTAAGTAGTATGATAGTAAATTTATAATGACTTTTTGGAAAGCATTTCAGCAGTATGCTCTGGGAACTCCAACAATTCTACTTTAAAAAATTTTATTTTTACAGTATTGTGGAGTTGAACTCAGGTCCTCATGCGTGCTTTTGCAGGTGCTTTACCACTGAGCCACATCCTCAGCCCATTTTTACTTTTTATTTTGAGTCAGGATCTCACTAAGTTATACAGGCTGCCTCTTGCCTCTAACTTGCGATACTCCTGCCTCTGCCTATGAGTGGCTGGGATTACAGGATGAGCCATGGTGCCTGGCTCTTAATTTTAATTATTTATTTTTAATTTTTTTAAATTTATTTTTTAGCCAGGTATAGTGGTCCATTCCTGTAATCCCAGCACTCAGAAAGCTAGGACAGGAGAGTCACAAGTTCAAGGCCAGCCTTAAAACCCTGTTTCAAAAATAAATAAATAAATAAAACTACTTTCTAGAGTCTAGACTAAGGAAATAATTCTAAATCACATAAAGCTATCCATCACAGAATTATTTATAACAGAAAACATTAAAGCTAGTTCCAGGGATTAAAGGGGAATGAGATAAAACAGGGTATTCCATGAAATATTTTGGAACCCACCAAGTGTTTGCAAAGATGTTTAAAACTATAGATTATTTTTTTGTAAAATAAAAAAAGCAAACATAAAAAGTCAATGACTAGTACACTTGTAAACACAAAGGAATGAAAAAGCACAAATATGCCTGATGATAAACTCTGGCAATAGAATTATTGGTGAGTTTTACCGTTTTTCCTTTAATTTTTATGATGAGCAACAAATATCACTTTTATAATTAGAAAATTAATTTTTTAAAAAATGTAAACAGATTACCATACCTAAGTCTCTAGTCTTCAAATCTTTCCATTGCCTACTGTCTGTCACTTGCAAAGGAACATCCTCCATGTCCCTTAGACAACATGTGGAAATTTTCCTTAGCTGATTTCTTTTCATCCTGCCCAGCCTCACTCTCATCACTGGTCACTTTTTCCACAATGTCATTGGGATCTTTTTCCTTCTAATCTATTCCATTGTCTAATACTTGATCCAAACCATCTGATGTCCAGGCTGTTCTTTTTATTCATTTTTCCATTAAGTTATGTCTGGTTGGCTGGTTGTTTCTGGTGGGGATTGAGGTATTTTTACTTGTTTGTTTTCCCCAGTACTGGGGGATTTGAACTCAGGGCCTTGAGCATGCTAGGCACGCACTTCACCACTTGAGTTGCATCCTCAGCCCCTTTTATTTATTTTATTTTTTATTTTTTCAATTTTGAGATAGGTTCTTTCTAAGTTGCACAGGCTGCCTCTGGCCTCGAACTCACAGTCCTCCTGCCTCAGCCTCCAGAGTAGCCAAGATTGCAGGCATGCACCATGGTGCCCAGTTAATTGCTTTTTTTGTGGTGGTGGTGGTGGTGGTTGTTTGGTCTTTAAAGCTTGCAGAAAACTGGACTGTACAAATGAGAACCTTCGGAGCATAGATTCACAGATTCATTGCCATTTGGTGGCTGATATTTCCACAGGTATATTTAAATATCATATAGTTTCTTCTCCCCCCACCCCCAGTTTTTGTTTTTGCAGTACTGGGGGTTGAACCCAGGGCCTCACACCTTCATGCTTTATAAGTGCTGGACCACTGAACTGCACCCCCAGCCCATTTTTTTACTTTTTGAGACAGGGTCTCGCTAAGTTACTCAGACTGCATCTAGTCTCGAACTTGCGATTCTCCTGCCTCTGCCTCCCAAGCTGCTGGGATTACAGGCATGCGCCACCGTGCCTGGCACGCCCCCCCACCTCAGTTTTTTTTGAAGATAGGGTCTTACTGTATAGCCCAGGCTGGCCTCAAACTTGCTCTGTAGCCCAGGCTGCCTTTGAACTCACCCCATAATCCAGGCTTGTCTTGAATTCATGACCCTCCTATCTCAGCCGCCTGAGAGCTGAGATTATAGATGTGTGCTACCATGCCTGGCTCCAATCATAGTTTTTAACTATCACCTGTTAAAGTTGCACATTCTTCAATTTTTTCAAGCAATAAAAACGTTATGAAATCATCCAAAATAGGTATATCCCAGAGGTGTCCATTGGCAAGACCAGGTCCTGGCAGGAGGATATCTGCTTATTGCCACAGCAGAGAATTCCACAAAACATCCCTTAGCCATAGCCACCTACCAGTCTGCTGAGCCTGCAATGCCTGAGTGCCAACAGTGACTGAGTACGAGAGAATTCTAGTCAGTCAGGGTGGCCCAGCCTCAGGGAGACCAACCGCCAGTCCCAGCTGGTTACCATTTCTGAGTCCAGAAATCAGCTTTAATGTCTCTCCATGGGTTTACTTTTTCCTGAACTTAAGAACTCATTAACTTAATTAAAATACACATCAATATATGTTGTGTTATTTTGTTTTGTTTTGTTTTGTTGAGAGGGTCTCACTGTATACCCCAGACTGTCCTGGAACTTGCGTGGATCTTTCTGTGTAAGCCTTCCAAGTGCTAGGATTACAGGCATGCAGCATCACACCCAGACTAATATATGTTAGGTCTTTTTTAATCACCAGAAAAGAGTTAGAAAATACTGTCATTAGTTATTAACCTGATAATTACTTTATATAATTTTTACATGCTTCAGAAATCTAAATGATGACATGAACATCTGCCCCCTGTGTAGCCAGATGGCCATGGCCAAGTAAGTGTATGTCTGTGATAACCTATACTTGGTTGTGCTAAGAAAAAATTACAGAACAGATCTTGGAATGGCAAGTGCTATTTGCATTTTAATCATTGTATTCTGAATCCCATTTTAAATCCCGTCCTAGCCTCCTCTATGCATACTTCGTGGAAGTGTCAACTCAGCTTATTCTAGACTCTTCTTATATGTTAAATAAGAGGAAATGGGGTTCAAAGACCTTGGTGACCTCCTCAAGATCACCAACCAGAGGGAGATGGAGCCAGAGCGAGGTCTCTTGTGTCCAAGCCTTGTGTTCTATGCCACTTGCTGATGCAGCCCATATGAGAGGACTCAGCTTCTTACCCAGAAATCTAGTAGTTTCATAGACACACACTATTTTCTCTCCTTACCCAACCAACCCATACACTGCTGTCTTGAAGCCATGGGCTCACAAGGGGACACAGGTATAACTAGAATTGGGAAGGTGTGAGGTAGGGCAGTTGTGTAGCCAGGCTTGTGTGATGTAGATTGAGAGACAATGATGGCAAGAAGGCCCAGTGGCTTCTGTTACAAGACAGCCTGGGTGAGAACCGCCCACTGCAGTAACTGCTGTCTTGTTGCTACTGTGTGGCCTCCCTGCTGGTCATTCTGGAAATCCTGAGCTTCATTTTCAATATCACTTTGTTCCTGTCTCTGCTTCTCAACTGCTTACCTATCTTTGACCCATTATGTTTTTGGACGTCAGGCTTCTGGCTCCTTCGTGTTTAGTCCCCAACTTTGTTTCAATCTCCAAAATACTCATTTCCTAGAAATTCAGCTCTTGGTCCTTAGCAACATCAAAGCTTGTCCTTGATTCTAGTCTATTTTGGGGGAGGGGGGAGTCTTAACATTGCAGCTCTATCTTCTAGGTGCATGTCTGCTCTTGACTTTGTCTGATTTTGGCAATGAGAAGCTTCAATTTACAGTGTCATTTGAAGTCCTGTTGCTAGAGTTGTTCAGTGAGCATTTCTTAAGTACCCACTGTGCCCATGCATGATGTCAGCATGCTTAATGGGTGAGGCAGAACACATCTCCCTGTCTTTCCTCTTCCCTGCTGTACTTTCTACTCAACCAGAAACAAAACAGAAAAACACCACCACCACCACACACACACACCACTCCTAATCAGCTACTCTTAGGTAACTACAGGGGGCACCTTGAATGTCAGGCGCATTGATAGAAAACCTTAAAAATAAAACCCATAAATTAGTAAAAATAGTGTCAGCTGTACATAGTAACTCTAGGGTTGGGGGAATTCTAACAGTAGATGTGATGTGAATGTCCAGAGCTTAAGACTTCTATAAAAATACATGCATGTGAAAAAAAGATTAGAGTATGCAACACTTAGTAAGAGGGAAACATGGAAGTGTTTTTCCTTCCCATGTGTAGATTTTAAAATTATGTTGCATTTAAAATATTAAAAGCTTTATTTTGTTTTGTGAGACAGAGTCTCACTATGTAGCCCAGGCTGGCCTTGAACTTGCAATCCTCCTGCTTCAACCTCCAGAGTGCTGCAGTTACAGGCATTACCATACCCAGTGATATAATATTTTAAATATCAGCCAACAAGATCTTCTTTTCTTTGGTCCTACAGATATACTTTGCCTTATCAGCCATTGAAAGCCTTATGAGGGTTGCTATGAGTAGGATATGACTTGAGGGCACCTAACAACAACCCTTCTTTAGCATTAGACTGATTCATAAGTAGTACAACCAGAGGTTTCCTGTATATGCTGTTCTGATCTGTTTACCCTAAAAGTAAAAAAAAAAAAAAAAAAAAAAAGAGTTTTGGAGTTCAGCTTCTTGAGGCCTAACCCCATTTTCTGATTTGAAGGAAATGAAGATCATAATGATGGTTTTTATTTAGTTGATTGGGTCTTTGAGTTTGTTTTCTTATGGAACCTTTGAGCTATCTGGGCTTTAGCTTCTCAGCCTAGACCAGAAAAACTGTTTAACATGTAATATACCCAAAATATAGCACTAAGAAAACTATGGAACTTTCAATGTGTATGACAAGAGGAATGTGTTAGAGTTCCACAGTGGGTGCCAAGAACACATCTTGGTTTTCCATGTGGCCTGGCAGCAGGAGTGAGGGCTGGCCCCACGCCTGTGCATGTCACATGCTGGCGACCCAGATTTGTTTCGCCCAGCTGCCTCAGTGAGCTCAATGAGAGAGGCCCCCAGGCCTGGGTGGCAGTTTGGGCTGGGGAGCAGGATCAGGTATGAGAAGCAAAATTTGGAGCCAATGTTTCATGACAGCACTTCTGCCTTCATTCAAAACTGAGGTAAAATGAAAATATGAAATTGAAACGCCTGGCTGCCAGCTTTAGCATTATCCTTCATGGTGGAGGAACACTACAGCTCCTGGTGGGTGGAGGCAGATGCCTCTGCATGGCAGTTGAGCTCTTCCCTGGTGAGAGGTGATGGCCTGCAGATGCAGCGCCTATCGGCTAGTTGAGACTCCCTCCTGTTGGTGGAGGTTCCAGAACATTCTAGACCACTCGGAATAGCTCCAGTGAAAGGACTCCTAGGGAATAGGCCATCTCAAAGCATTGTTGGCCACTGCTGCCCACCTATGGCTGTTAGAAAGTTTTTATATTGAGACCAAAAATGCCTTCTGGCCAATTCTTTTCTCTTTTCTACCTCTATCTTCTCTTGTTGTTAGGTACTGTTGTGTTGTGTCTGACTCACAGTGACCCTATGATCAACAGGATGAAACACTGTCCAACACTGTGCCATGCCCAGCACTATGTCAGTGCTTCTTTGCTATTTGTAGAGTTGTCAGTGGCGGATTGTTTCGGGAGTGGATTGCCAGGTCCTTCTCCCTAGGCTGCAGCACCTGGTATTCTGAGGGAGTTTCCCATCCAAGGACTAACCAAGCCAACCCTGCTTAGCTTCTGAGATCTGGTGGGATCAGACGCCAGGGTGCTATGGCTGCAGACTATCTTCTGTTAGCCATGTAAAATATATCTAATCTTCTTGTGTACTGTTATCCTGGTTGCTTGCAAAGAAAAGTCAGGCCAGCCTTGACTTAAGGAATTTACCATTTGCCCCCTTCGTCTGATGTTGCTGGGTCTCTGCCATAGACTTGAGGAGCCCAAGGATAGGTCCTAAACCTTTCCCTGTTCCAACTGCAAAATTGTTTCCCAGTAGATAAAAAAAATCAAGATATATATAAAGGTACACTATATAGCAGTGCTTTCTCCTCTTATTCAGAAAGAATATAAAGAATAATATTACTTAAAATGATATGACTTTATTTTTTAATTTTGAGTTTATTAAAATGATCCAAAGTTAGTTTTATTAGTTTTGGCAGCATTTGGACTGTGCTATTTTTAAAACTTTAAAAAATATTTATATCTTGTTCTCAGGAAGACTCAATATTTCCCTGATTTAGACCAGTTTTGCCAGTATTTTCTACTCATGGAAAGCTTTGGGATTTGATCTCAAATTTCTCTTAATAAGACGACCCTGGGGAGTATTATTCCAGTGCTCCTTCTGTTACTAATAAATCATAAGTGTTTAGAGCTAAGAGAGGCTTCTGAGGCATTCCTGAACCTCTGGGCATTCAGAACTCCCTGGAGGCAGCAGAGCCCAGGCAGCTTCCTCACTGTGGCTGGTGGTGCTCTCAGCTGCGCACACAGCCTCTGTGAATGCATTTTCACCTCCAAGTCACTTCCAGACAATAAACAGACTTTCCTCTGGAAATGACGAGGTGACATGGTTTGGCCAGGTTCTCAAAAGACTTCAAACAGGACTGGAAATGTAACTAAGACCTGTATAAGCTTCCTTTGTACCACTTAACTGAGCCACAAACTTGGAATGGAAAATTTGTCTAAGCAAAATGGTATTTCCTCTTAGATACTATATTAGGTGAATAAGTCACTGTGCCTTTATTTTTTTACTTTTTTTTTTGGTGCTGATGGTAGAACCCAGGGCCTCAGTGCATGCCAAGCCAAAACTCTACCAACTGAGCTAACCCCCCAGCCTGTCACTGTGCTTTTAAATCCCATGTTTAAAGGTCCACTTGACAACTTGGTTTAAATAAGCCTGTCAGTTCACAGGTACTAATTGTAGGTTTTATTGTATAAATGTGGCATAACATATCCCATGTATCTCACAGAAAGAATCCAGACTACATGTAGGTGTGATCAGGACATGGCTTTATAAACTGATAAGTTGAAAGTGCAAACATGCATTTGGAAATTTATGCACAGTATCATTTGTGGACACTGATAATTTTAAAACCAACACTTTCCTTAAGAATTAATCAATTTTCCTTCAGAAGTATAAATGGCATCTTGATTAAAAAACTTTTTCCTTTTATGCCAATTTTCCCCTTCATCAGTTTTTTAATATGTCTAGCAATCCTGCTGCTGTTTAAACAAACAAACAAAAAATGCTGCCTCTCCATTTTTCTGATATTTTCTATAGTGCTTGTAAAGTTAATCTATTTTGTCTCAAACCTCAGATCAGGTATGGTAATATTTGTTTTTATCATAATATTTTTTCTTAATATAGTGGTTAGTTATTACAGAAGACTGCATATCCTCCCTTCTTCCCCTTACTATGCTGCATTGCTTAGTATCAAAAACAAACTAAAAACATGAAGATGATTTTACATGAGTATGAGCTTGTGATTTATTTTTCCTTCTACTTTTTCTAACAACTCAGTGATTCTTGGTGGGATTACAAATAACGTCCTACACCACTTTGTTTTTAGAGAGAGATAAAATAGATATGAACCCCTCAGGTTTGTTATGACTCAGTCTTTATAGCATGTGGCCACTGTTTCTTGGCTGCCACACCTCTGAAGAGATTAACATGAAAGAATGTTCTATTTCCGCTACTAGGAAGCAAAATATTGAACACATTGTTTACTTTTTTAAATCTAAGATTTAATCCTAAATTTACTTTGGGAAAGGACAAAGGAAATGTTTGAATGTGTTAAATTCTAACTGTAGATTTTATGAAAAGTCCCTAATCCTTCATATATAACATAGACCCAATT
This sequence comes from Pedetes capensis, assembly GCA_007922755.1. NCBI lineage: Eukaryota > Metazoa > Chordata > Mammalia > Rodentia > Pedetidae > Pedetes > Pedetes capensis. The sequence continues at coordinate 145,349 of VMDO01001578.1, forward strand.
AAACTATTGCCGATATGTACTCTTTCTTGGCATTATGTGGCTTTCCATTTTCACTGTCCAGTACCATTTCATTGCACAGGACAAAGTAAGACATTTACCAAGGAAAAATATAGGTTTCAGATGTGTAAATAAAATATTTGAATAATTCACACATTTTTAAAAATTAGAAAACATGGTTTTATACTTTGAAATACTTGCTGTTTCATTTAATGTATTTGTGATATCCCCACACTTCATTAATTACTAAAGTAATGTTATTTTCCTAAAAGAACATGTAAGATGTCTATTTACATGATTTTTAAAATCATTTATGCTAACATTTATGGTAGAGCATAATGGCAAGTTTTTACTTAGCTGTAAAAAAACACATAATTACATTTAAAATAAACTTATTACATATAAGACATAAAACTAGAGTAATTTTAGGTACAAATTTGGTACAAATTTTAGGTACAAATCAGTATTTAAATACTGATTTTTAAGAAACTATAGAGATAAGCTTGAAATTTTACCATATTATTTACAAACATTAATAAAATTAATATCTCCTTAGTATTAACTATAAATTATACAGTGGCACATGCAAGATAGACATGAAAACATACCTTGTCAGAAGAGAGTAGTTTTCCTGAAAGTAGAACTTATCCACCCTGTACTATTTATCTACAATGTAAATGTTCTCAAGCACTGTTTAAGAAGAAAAGACGAGGAGGTTATACATTTAAAAGGAAAAAAAAAAAAAAAGCCCTCCAACTGCAGCCCCTGGTGTGGCTGTACCCTGGGTGATACTGGAATAAACTGCTTCCACAGATTAGTCCATGTTAGTACTGAGGAGCGAGATTAAAACTTGTTACTGCTCATATGTTTTCCATCACTGTTTGTAACGTAGCCAGAACTTCTAGCTAAACTCTAGACGTCTACTGGAAGATTGGGAAGAAGAAAAAAAAAAGGAGTTTAATAATGCATGGCAACTGGCCATTGAAGTTGCAGTCAGAGTCACTCAAGAAATACCTGATTTGAAAAAATGCTTTATGAAATTCTTAAGTGAATGCTTATAAATTATAATTTCAAAAATTAGCAGATTTTATCAGTCTTGGTAAAGAATACTAGCATTATTGAAGCATAAACCCAAACTCCAGATGTACCTCAGAAAGGAACCGTGAGTTTGTTTTATCCCAATGACTGAAGCTATTACATTAACCAGATTTCTCAAGATTTTTTTTTTTTCCAGTCTCTTAACCCTGCTGTACGCATGTCAGGGGAACTGCAGACCAAGCCCCCCGGCCCAGCATGTGGTGTGGTATAGACAACTGTGCACAGCCAGGTGATTCCTTGCAGGCTTCCCTTTGCAAGACGGTTTCAGTTGTGCCCTCACTGGTGGTTAGAAGACAGGAGAGAAAATCATTATTCATGTCCCCTTTTCCACTCACCCCAAGACATTGCCCAGTTGCCACATCCCCAAAGACATAACCCTTTAAGAGAGGCCATTTTTCTGACTCTAGGTATAAAGACTGTCTAGGATAGGTGGCCCTGGTGAATGTTCTGGTGGGTGTGGGTTTGAAGAGAGCCTTTCAAAGTGTTTTTCCTGTGGGTTAGCAGGACCTAATCTCTCCTGTCATAAACAACCTGAGCATCCATTGTTCCCACTCTCTGGAGAAGTAGCACAAGGTAATTGAAGTGATGCAGCTACACCAATAAAATACTTGTGCCCCACATGTGTAGTGCAGCTAGTCACATGTTCGTCCTCACCTGACTTCAGTAAGATACTCGTCCTTGGACCTCAAGCCTGACCATTACAGTCAGCTCCACAGGCCCTTACCACCAACCCTGAGCATAGCTCAGGTGCTGCTCTGGCCCCACAGCACCTGAGGAAATGACAGCCATTCTGTTTGGGTCAGAACGCTTGTGTTTTCAGTTACTCAATTATGTTTTAGTTGCAGATGTATCTGTTAACATGATGAATTGGGAGCATTATGAAAGTATGAACTGTATTTTATTAATCCTGTGCCTAGAGCATCCAGCACTTGCCTGAATTCCATCAGAGCACAGTCATAAACAAGGAAGCCCTTGGGTAGAATTAGTTTGTCCTGCACAATGCTTTGTTTTGTTTTGTTTTTAACACTTTTTGCAGTATATATCACAAAGATGTAAACATATCATGGCAGTACAGCTCAATTCTTATAAACTGATTCCTGATCAAGAAATCCCAACATTTCCCCAATCTCTCCTCGTTGTCATTACTGTATCCCATTGCAAGAATATGCCACAAATTATTTATGTATCCCCCTGAGTTAATTACCTCTTGAAGAACTACTGTGAACATTTTTTAGTCTTATCATTTGGGGGTCATATTTATGTGTTTTTATTAGGTGGGAATTGCTATAAATTAAAAAATATAAGATTTTAGCTTCTCTTGAGAAGTCAAGGTTTGCCAATACATGGTTCCTGTTGCATGGCAACAGTTGTCTGGAGCTCAGGCTCCTCTTGGTGGCGGGGCAGTGCTTTTACTTCTCTACTCTACACGATGTCCACGTCACCCACCCGAGCCCACTCCCCAGCCTAGAGAGATCTGAGGTAGTTGCTATGAGATTGTCTTTCTAAAGGTGTTCTACAGCTACTTTCTCTTCTCTCCACCTGTGAACAGTAAGCTAGTCTTCCTCTGACCTCTTGCTTTGCCCGTTGGTCAGTGGGTTGCAGAAAGAAATGGGCCCTGGAGGGCAATGCTGGTAGGGGGTGGCTTATTTGGCCTGTTCACCATGTTCTGCAGACAGTGTTGGGGTACGGTCCTGGGGATGTGTTTTAGAAAGTCCCACTTCACCTCTCCGAGATTTGGTACATCAGACATGAACAGAGGTGAAATTTTCCTTGCTACCCAACCCAACAATGTACCTCCTCTTTCCTAAGTTTTGTGAGGAGGAAATTTTCCACTTTTGGTTCCTTAAGGGGCCCTATGGAAGGAATTTAATCTTTTTCTAAGATTTTTGTTTTTGTCATTGAACTTTGGTCTAAATATTGAAGAACTAGTTGTATTATATCACTGTCCTTAGAAGTTGGAAATGAGATAAATTATAAAACTGAAAAAAGCAATATTTTCTGTACTGACAGTTTAAGAACAGAAGTATTGACAAAAGAGGAACATCAATGCAAATTTATTTTTCTTTTTGCCCTACATATTCCAGCCATTGTGAACATAAAAATAAGTTACTAATGCCAAGCACAAATGTGATTTCTAAGACCCTCTTTAGCTCTTCTCTTGATCTAAGTGTGGATAGCCAGGGTTAAAGTCCAAATACAAATTAAAACAGGAAAGGTCCTTAGAAACTGTCAGATGCAAATAAAAAATTAGGACTTTAATCCCATGAAAAATTGGGTTCAGGTATGAGTTCAATATGTTAAAATTTAGAGGGTTGGGATTCAGGCTTAAAATTTTAATCCTATGTATAGATAAATGAATTAATTGTTTTCATTGTTTTCCCCAATTTTTAAATAGCTAATGATACTAAATAAATAAATACAAGCTAAACCCAAACCCAGGATTTGAGATCAGGTTCAGTTTGAAGCTCTACCTACACATAGGATTTAAATATATGCACAAGTATTATTAACGTGTTTACACCACAAAAAATGAACTTGTACAGGTTCAGGACTTGGGTTCAGATTTGAAGCCCCATGAAAAGTTTAATGGGTAAGGTTGCTGCCGTGGGAGATTTGTGTGGTAGAGGTTGGCTATGGGCACATACTATACATGCCAGCAATTTATGTTTTAGTATCTGATGTCCCCTTGCCTCCTAAGAAAATTGGATCATGTAACATTCTCTTTTAGTAGTAGCTACAAGGAAAGTATTCAGCTATTCACTTGTCCAGCAAATGGTGTGAGTGCTGTGGAGGAAAGGAAGGTGGGATGAAGGGTTGAGGGGCCTCACCATTGGGTGACGGCTGTAAAGAAGCATGCCATGCAAATGCCACTTTAAGAATGTTGGATTCCGTTGAATCTTAGGATGTAAATATCCCCAGTACATTTTGCATATAGTAGAAATTCACAAAAACTTCTGTGAAGGAATAGATGGTTAATATTTCATGGATTGTTTTCATATTCAAGTGACTCTTATAGTAGACTAGGTACTTTGGTTGATAATGAATTTTATTCAGCTTGCAGCTGAGGACCTTCCATGAGCAAATGGCTTTGATATAAAATTTCCTGGTTTTAAAAAAAGTTCAAATTTATAGCATAACCTTGTCTGACAAAACTAGCCCTGAAGTCCTACATGGCAACAATTCTTAGAGCATGTATTGGGCTTCTCCCTCAATTTCTGCTCTCCTGACCTCTCATAGATTCACTGCTACAGGGTCACAGGGCCAAGCTTGCTCTTATTGTCTTATTTAGGCTTTCCACTTCTGAAACATGAATTGTTGCTGTAAATTGTCATTTAACATGAATTTAGTTGAATTTATGAATAATAAGGCACTTATATAGTTTATTGTATTATATGGATGGCAAATGTTTTTAAAGAAGTTCTCAAAAATCAGTTTGCTTTGAGGAATCAGTGTAAGTAATAGTCTTTCCAGTAGGACCAGAGAGCAGTAAGTACGTCTAGCTTCCAGATCTGTGTTTCTAAATATCATTTCCCACTAGAAGGAATGAATGCTGTTTGGAGAAGTGACCAATAATAGCCGTGGGAGCCTTGATTAGATCTTGAACTTCACATACAGCAACACAGGACATCATTGGGATAACTGAGATCTGAATGTGGACGGTATATTACATAGTTCTGAATCAGTGTTACTAGATTTCTTGGGTTTGGTAGTGTGAGTTGTTGTTGTTAGGTGCCGTCGAGTCGGTATCCGGCTCTTAGCGACCCTCATAGGGTTTTCAATGGCAGACTGTTTTGGGATTGCCTTGGGAGTGGATTGCCAGGCCCTTCTCCCATTGGTAGTGTGAGAGAAAATAATAATTGTCTCAGGGTAGTAAGAAAATGTCCTCTTTCTTAGGTGACTCATACTTAAGTATAGGAGCAAAATGTTACGATGTCTACAACATACAAAGAAATGGTCCAGACCCATTCTCCACCATTTGTTTTTAAGGTGCCATTGAATTGGGTCCAAGAAAGTGACCCTATGTACAACAGATGAAACACTCCCTAACACTGTGCCATGCCCAGCACTGTGTCAGTGCTTCTCTGCTATTCATAGAGTTTTCAATGGTTGATTACTTTAGGAGTGGATTGCCATGTCCTTCTCCCATTTTTGTGGTGCTGGAGCTTAAACCCAGGCCTCAGAGTGCAGAGCAGCACTCAACCCACTGAGCCAAACCCCAGCCATTCCCCACCAATGAATTGATGGATATAGTTAAAGATAGAAGTATACAGATAAATGATAGGTAGATAAAGATTTAGATACAAGTGTATAGATGGATAAGTGGATGGATAGATGGATAGACATGGATCTAGAAGGAGAGACATGAAACAAGTTTATAAAGTACTGATTGGTGAATATAGGTTAGGGGTATATAGATGCACATTATATTCTCTAAACTTTTCTGTAGCTTTGAAAATATTACTATGTAAATGAAATAAGTGCTAAAAAGAAAAGAGTGGGGCAAATATGGTGATATGCCTTAATTTGAATCCTTTGATTTATTCTTACTCTAGTAAAATATTATTGATAAAATTTATTTTGCTAATTTAGGTGTTACCCTAGACAGGAATTTTTAACTTGCATACATGAATCCCTAGAGGATTTGTGGAAATGTTTTATAAATCTTTTGACACATGCAAAAAAATTTTATATGCATATCTGTGCATATGCAAAAGGTTTTTCTATGTGTATTTTTCTGCAGAGAAGATCCCTCATAGCTTTAATCGTATTCTCAAATGAATCCACCTTTCAAAAAGTTAAGAACTACTGCTCTAGAATAGACTTACAATTTATAGTACATTCTTTCTTCTGGGTATTCCAAAATTAGTTGAATTAGTTTTGAAATAGTTCACATGTAAGTTTGGTACTTGTATATGTGATTCTCAATTTATGCAAAACAATGAACCACAGCAGACCCCAGCTTACAAAAAGATTTGCTTGTATCAGCTGAAGTTTAAAGTAAGTTTATTTGACCATAGAGATTCTGTTACTTAGAAACAAACCAGAACATTTTAATAACATGATGTATTCCTTTTCTTTTCCAAACTAATACTCATTTAGTGTAATCACATGTTATTTTTAATACAAGCCTGCTTTCCCTGGTGTGGGTTTCACATTCTTCACATTTTATGCAAAGGAAAAATAAGCTAGTATGTACGATGTGATTTTATCTATTTACATGTAGAAGAGGAAATATAACTTCACAGAAAAAAATAGTCATGCTTTTAGTTTTTTAGTTATGTAATCATGAAGATCTACTTACTGAGTTAGAAATATTCACCCCTTTGTAAACAATGGTGTGTCACAGACTGAATTCAAGCAGGGCTTAGGTTTTCAAATGTTCCTGTTCAGCATGTGGAACCAAATACATGTGAGTAATATGTCAAAGCCTTGTTTGAGACATGTAGAATCAAACATGCATTATATAAAACTACACAGTTTGTGGTAGATTTTTTTCTCTGAAAATATTTTACAAATGCCTCTGGTTTTATTGCATTAGGTTTAGTTGGAGCTGCTAATCATTGGGCCAGAAATGAAATGGAAAAGGAATAAACTTGCCAGGGGAACCCTCTTCCCATAGTTTGCTGCACAAGCTAGAGCTAAGGATAGCAAGGCCCTGGCTTGTCCTTGCAGACTGTCCTGTTGGAGACTAGCACGAAACTATTAGAGACTCACTCAGAGGTTAATTCTCAGTGAGGAATGCAGCTACTGGACACAGTTATTGACCAAATACTCTAGTTTAGCTGTTTTAAGTAGTGTACAGGTTTTCCCTTCTTAGATGTTATGGGTAATCACATTGAATCACACTCACTGGTTGAACTTAATTTTCTTTCCTGTCATCAGTATTTTAATTTTAAACCTATAAGCAATACTTTAGACTCTCTGAGTTCCAGCTTCCCCACCCACTCTGATCCACCAAGCCTGGGGATCCTGCTCAGGGATGCTGTACACCACGGCTCACTTTGTTCTGTCATGAACGTGAGCATACATGACAAAGTAGAGAGGTGGTCATGCTTGAGTTTTGTTGTGAATCCCCCATCTCCTCAGGAGAGCTGTGGTTAGCTGAGCTGCTGATATGGCTACAGGTTCCCAATGGAGTGTACTGTCGGGTCTGAATGGAACAGTGTGCTGAACTCTGTGATCTAGGCCCACTCTTTTCTCCACTATGTTTCACACCAACCTAAGGAACCATTACTATAATACATCATACCCCCCCCCCAAAAAAAAAAAAAAAAAAGCCTGACAGTTTTGAGCAAGTCACCTACTTTTGTACCAATTTCCTGGCCTTTATCAATGCAGCAGTACCACTGTGGCATCGGATCCCATCAGATCTGGGAAGCTAAGCAGGGATGACCTCGCTCTACTTGGATGGGAGACCACCTGGGAACACCAGGTGCTGTAGGCAACTGGCAACCCACTCCCAAAAAACAGCCATTGAAAACCCTGTGAATAACAAAGAAACACTAACAACAGTGTTTCATCTGTTGTACATAGGGTTGCTATGAGTCAGACATTGACTTGAGGGCACCTAACAACAACAATCAATCAGTGCAGACATTGACATTCATTTTTATGTAATGTCTACCTTATGCCCAACACTATCTTGGGCCATGACCTCACTTAATCTCCCATTATTTATGGGACACAGATGTTTCCCCAATCTTCTCGATGAAGATGCTGGAATCCAGCATCTAAGTAACTTGGCCAGGTCCCTTGCTGATACTGGGTCAGGGCTATAATCCTCCTTTGTTTTTGTTTTTTACTACAAGAGGTGAATCTGTATGTTTCACAAACATCTAGGGTTTAAGGGCTCCTGGTAATCATCTGTAATTAGGTTAGAGCTGGCCAGAAAATTCTCATAGTGGATACTTCTAATATTTCTTGAATTTTAGATTGATCAATAGTCTGATAACTATAAGCAGAAAAATAGGTCAATCATCTCTTAGTTTGTAAATACTTCTATGAGGAGACTTTCTGCTCTTTCTCTAAACCAGAGGAAGGGGTGAAATCGATACATAGGATTTTATCTGACCCTTTGAGGTTTCACTTCAACAGCAGAATTTGAGTATTTCATTAGTGAGCATCTCAGGAACATAGTAATTCATGGTATGTTTAAATGATGGCTTTGGAAGGACATAGTCAATGTTGCTATTATGCAGAACAACCAGATTGATTACTAAGACTTACCAGTTGTCAAAACATGACTGACTTGTTTAAAAAACATACTTCTAGCTGGGTGCAGTTGTGAATGCTTGTAAGCCCAGCTGCTTTCGAGGCTGAGGCAAGACGATTACAAGTTCGAGGCCAAAGGCAGCCTGAATAATTTAGTAAGATGGCCCTAGGCTCAACTCTCAATGTCAATCAGTCAATAACACTAAGTTTGCTTTCTGTTGTCTGTGTCAGGAAACAAGAGAAATTATTCCTAGTTAATTTATGACCCTACACATATCTTTGCCTGGAGCCATGCCACTGTGGCATCCAATCCCATCAGATCTCGGGCCTCGTTAGCACTTGGATGGGAGACTACCTGGGAACACCATGTGCTGTAGGTTTGGGGAGAAGGACCTGGCAACCCATTCCTCCCTGCCAAAAAAAAAAAAAAAAACCCAATCAACCATTGAAAACTATGAATAGCAGAGAAGCACTAGCAATACTGTTTTGCCTGTTGTAGGTAGAGTTGCTATGAGTCAGACACAGATTCGACAACACCTAACAACAACATATAAATCTTTTCCCATTTAGTTCCTCCTTTAAAAATCCCCAAATTTTGCAGATTTCTTTCTGGTTTTTGTTATTGTTGTTTTGTTTTTTGGGGGGGCAGTACTAGAGGGTTGAACCCAAGGCCTTGTGCGTGCTAGGCAAGTGCTGCACCAATGAGATGCACCCGTGCCTCTTTTTTAATTCTTTTATTTTGGAATAGGGTCTCACTAAGTTGGGCAGTCTGGCCCTAGCCTTGAACTCATGATCATCTTGCTTCAGCCTCCTGAGTCGCTGGGATTACAGGTGTGTACCAATGCACCCAGCTCTTCCTTTCTGTGTTTTTTTGTTTGTTTGTTTTTTGATTAGTATTTATATCAACTTTGGTCTAGTTTATACTGGGTACTAGGGAGACAGAACTCTTTATTTAACAGCCATTTTCGCACTTAACTTTGCATAGAATGCAAGGGTCCAAAAATTGATTTTTCTATTTTCTCCTAAGTTTTACAATTTTTTTTGAGAAACAATGTATACTCCTCTAATTAGCTATTGTGCAACATTGACATACATAAAGATAAAAGCTCAGTAACAATACTGGAAAATCAGTCAAATCTAGTAGTAAACTCATATCTGCCCCAATGTCATGGCACAGGAATCGAGTGCTGTGTGAGGCTTCCTGAGGAGCTGGTCTTTTTGCATGGCTTCTCCTATGCTTGGAAACTGGCTCTGGAGGCTAGAGGCTCATCATGGAGACTGGTGAACTTGACTTCTCCCTTTGTTTGAAAGGAGGGTCAGCTTCCCTCCTGTTGGCAGGTCTCTTTAGGCACGTATCCTTGCTTGTGCATTCGGCTCCAACCTTGTGCCTTCCTTTTTACCACCCTTCCATCTTCTGACCTGTACCGCCTGATGACACCCTAGATTCAGCCTGTCCTCTTGCAGATGGCCTCTTTCAACTTTGCAGCAGATCACAAAACTCTGCAAGGATGCACTCTCTGGTCACTTCTTTGTGTGCCCCTTCTCTGGTCAGAATGCCACTCACTGAACTCCTTTTAGAGTCCCCCTTGTACCTGTCCTCTGTAGGTTCCCACCCACTGTTTCTGGATTTTTGCAGTGCTTGGTTCTTTTCCCTGACACCATTGCTGTCACAGCACACTCCCTCATCAGAGCATTTTAGTGGCATGCTGCGCTTTATATCACATTGAAGATGGCGTCTTCTTCCTGGCCTTAGCAGCTCTCTCCTTGGCTCTCTGGCCAGACTCCTATGGACTGGTGAGCCCAAACCTAAGACACTCTTGCCTTATGCCACCTTCATGCCCTTCTCTCAGCTGATTCACATCCCGTTCCAGACCCAGCTCAAACCTGTTGTTGTCCTTGAACTGCTTATGTGTGTTGTATGAGTAGATGTTAATTATAACCCATACCTTATCATAGGCGTCCCCATCTAAATTTGTCAGTTCCAGGAAACATTTTTGCTTAGTGCATTATGTTTAATATGGGGTGAACTACTAGTAAAAATTTGAGATTTTATCCTTTTGCCATATACCTGTTTGTGGCTCGTATTACTTTTCTCATCTCTGTGACAGAAACAACTTAAGGAAGGGAAGGTTTATTGGCTCCCTGGTTCCAGAGGCATCAGTCCGTCATAACATGGAGGGCATGGTGGGGCAGTGAAGTTTATGTCAGGGTGGGCCGGGAAGCAGAGAAAGGGAGCATGCCATCTCTTGCTGGCTTTCTCCTTTTCCCCTTTTATTCCATCTGGAGCCCCAGCCCGTGGCATCATGTCACCCACATTCAAGGTGGGTGTTTCCTATTCAGTTAATCTGCTCTGGAATTGCCCTCACAGAAACACCCAATAGTGAGTCACCATCTAAGTGACTCTGAATCCAGTCAAGTCGACAATGAAAACTAAGCATCTCTTGGTTTACATTTTCATATATTTACCAAATCTGAACTCTTGCAAGAAGCATTAGCATAATCCACTTCCAAGTGGATTCAGAGGTTTACACTGCATATTGTTAAAAATAGGCTGAGTTTGGTGGTGCACGGTTGTAATCCCAATACTCTAGACACTGAGGCAGGAGGATAGCTGCAAGTCTCAGGTCCCAAGAGGGGACCTGAGTAATTATGTGTGAATGGGAATAATTTTTCTGTCCTCACAACTCTTAGAGGCGTCCATGCCAACCAGAGAATACAGATTTTCAGTTATACAACATTATGAATGGTTTTGTTTGTTTGGTGGGTTAGTTTATTTGTTGTTGAGGTTTTAATTTTTACTTTAATAAAAGCAGTCATTTGAAGTTTAATTCTGACTCAATGAGGATGACTTCTAACATGTTAGGTGATGCCATTGAACAATATCAGCTCAAGGAGAAGTGGTTTTGAGTATTTTCTACCTCTCTGTTGGCAACAGCTGTCACATCACATACCCAGTGCTCACGAGCTGAGCATCAGCTGCCCGTTTTGGCTCTGTGTTGGGCTATACTCTCAGGTTCTCTAGATGAACACCAGAGAGTTTTTATCCAAACTTTCAGGGAGATGGCTCAGTCCAGCAGGAAAAGCACAGAGTCCAGAGTTGGAAAATGCAGGTGAAGTCCAGAATCAGCCATGGACTTCCTGTCACTCTTGCATGCCACCTGCAGTTGCTCAGCCCAGGGTCACCACCTGCCTGCTCCGCAGGGATGTCTGTGAGTTCTGCGGCACTGTGCCCCTCCCTACAGAGGAGCACTGAAAGACTAAGAGTCTGCAATCTGGTCAGGGATAACCCTGCCCCACTCTGCTGGACCTTTGAAGGAACAACAAGCAGCCTCTGCTGGAGGCCACTTCTCTCCAGCCTCGTCTCGGAGTATAGACAGGGCTGGGGAAAGCACAAGGAGGAAGGCTACAGGTTGTTCATGGATTGTTAAGCCTGGTTTGCCACTTAGAGAGTACCTAGTCCATTAGTTTATGAGCAACAGACGAGGGGAGGGAGGAAGCCAAGCCTTTCTAACTAGAGCAGAGCTGCTTGCTTTGGAGGCAGAGGTGTTCTCACTTCCTAATAAATGACATGGAACCTCCAGTGAGCCTTGTGTGAAAACTACTGATCTTTTCCAAACATATTATTTTATAATTGAATAAAATGACTCCCAGAGAAGCAAGATGACTACATAATTAGTCACTGGAGAACAAAATAGGCTTGCAGTCTCCTGCTTCCTGGTGTAGTTATTTCTTCATAACATCAAGCTATAGATGTCTTTCCTATACTGTGTCTATGCTTTTTAACATTCATATGTATAATAAGCTAAATCTCAAAATACAGTTAACATTCCTTGTACATATATGCAAAGATGAGACACACCGTTAATATTTTCAGATCGTGGCTAGGCTGCGACTTCCTTAGCTCACATATGTGTTAGTAATTACAGCATATTTATGAGGCCAAACTGAACATCTGTTTGTTATAACATTATATCATGAAGAATGTTTACTATAAGGACATTTATCACTATTTTTATGCAATTGAAACATCTCATTCAGAACATGATGAAATTTCAAGGCTGAACAAGTTCCTTCCTGGAAATGTTTTTAAAACTATGAAAACAGTCGAAACAAATGAATCTTCCTATTTAAGAACAAAGTTCCAACAGTCATTCTGATTTTTGGCTCTCTGAAGGGTCCTGCTACTACCTTTGTAGAGTTGAGGAAAGATGTGCACAGCAGGCCTTGAGGCTCCTGCTCCCCATGCGCTAGCCTTGCCTGCTACCCTTGCAGACTATGAGGGGTGGCGGCGTCCTTCCTGGGAGCCCCAGGCTTGGGCAGATGAGGCCCCAGCCCAGTGTGCTCACTGCACCATCACCTTTCAACTGACTCACAGCTCTTGATGCTTATTTGATTTCCTGCTTATTGCTCTACTAGAGAGGAGATCTTGGCTGATCTGTTTTTCATTCTCTCTCTCCAAAAAAGCATCTGAAATGCAGCTGAATAAAATCAGAATAAGAAATTAATTAAGGAATAGTTCAGTAACTCTCTTTGTCATCCTAAGGTGCTAATTCTATCAATTCATCTTATTCAGTTTGATTCCCCTTGACACTAATTTTATTTATGTCTTAGAAGGCCTTAAACCATTTATGTCAATGCACTTATATCCATACAGCAAAGATATTGCACAAAGATTCTGTTAAATGATGTATAGCCTTATCTTCTTATTTTTACCTGTTATCTTAAATTCAGTTTGGCTGGTTTAAATTAGTGGTGTTCTTGCCTTCCTAAGCTGATAATGAAATTTAACTTTTTGTTTCCAGAAGATTCTATTTATGTTCTTAACCATCTGCAGTAAGCCTTTGACACTTGAATCTAACGATCATCCTCATTATACTCTTGCTCTTATTGAAATCTCAGGGTCTTGGATATTAAAAGGGCGCTTAGAAATAACATTAGCTCAAATAAAGTAAGTCAAACTTTCATGCCTTGACAGTTACCCCTGATAATGAAAATTGTGGTTGAATATGCATCTCAGTTTTACATGAAATATTGGTAATACTAACGTACTCATTGTGGACACTAGACTTTCCCAGATGCTTTACATTCCTGTCTGATTCTCATAACAATCTTAGGAAGTGGGGTTAGAAGATTGCTAGGGTGATGGGAAAGCTATTACAAGAGAATATAACTAAAGCCTGGAAATTAGAGGAAGCTGCCCAAGGGAGCCAAGACTGGAATTTCAGTTTTGAGTCTGGTGTTTCTTTAAGACATAAAACTAAGAATAACAAAAGTCAACATAGTTTCTAAATATATCTTATACATTTTTAACACTACAAAGATCAAAGTTCATTACATAATGAAAACATTAATACATGCTTTTGGTAGGGTTTACCTAGTACATAGTATACTCATAACTTTTGCGTTCAGTTGAACTGAATAAAGGGATACATTTCAGCAAATTAGGGCAAAGGAGATGGAAGATAATTATGACCAATGGAGCAAAAATTTTCAAAAGTTGAATGCATTAGATTTATATTTAACTGAGGTGATACTCAAGAATAATTAATTTGTATTTTTAGCCAACTCTATTGCTTTCTGTAATCGTTTGATCTTACTTGAAAAATAATGAAGGTGATATTAAAATCCTGTTTGCTAACTTTACAAAATAATTTTAGACTTAAAGAAGTTTCAAAAATAGTCTAGAATCAATGCATACACTTCTTTTAGTTTCCCTTAATGTTAACAATGTACATAACCACAGCATAACAATCTAAACCAAGAAGTTGTCATTACAGTAGTGCTTTAACTTCAGATGTGTGATTAACAGAAGGAATTAAAGCTAACCCAATACTGAGGTATATTTATACCAGTAATTATAGCACAGGATGTTACAGAAGATGAATAAATTATTTTAACAGAAGAATAAACAATACTAGTTCACAAATTCTTCCTGTTTTTTTTTTTTGTTTTTTTCCTGTCAATATGCTCCTTGGTCTTCAACTATAAAACACATAATTTCTAAAATGACTTGGGACCTCCTCAGCTAATAGTAGGGGTTAGACCAATTGTAAAGGACGTGTTTACTTTGTTTCAGATTCTCCTAGCTCTAGCTCAGCGTGCATAACATGCTATTGTAGTAAGATGACTTCTTGCTAGGTGTGGGAAACGGAATAGTTTCCGCCTTCACTAAAATTCCTAGAAGACTATATATACCTTTTATGTATATTTTTGGCTGTTCATCTATGGATTGGCAAATCAGGTTGACTAGCATAATAATACTGAGTATAGCATGAAAAGTATGAGTCTTTTATTAATGAGAAATGCTCCTACAAATGCATGAGTAAAATTTATAAATGACAAAGGAAAACTTGGAATTACTTGATGTTTTGTGGTTTAAGAACAATACTGGAATATGATCTTATGCATGAAAATACATAGGATGATATTTCTCTTGTATTAATATAATTGTTTTCAAGATGAAGATGTTCGAGAGTTGAGTCATCATCCTCTTCAATATTGCAAATTTCTTCTGGAAGAATATTTCTGAAGAAAAACAGGCATGTAAGTCATAAATGGATCAAGTAATGATCTTATAATCTTCCTTCACAAACTAAGAGTTAAATTTTACATTTGTTTTTAAAAATGCTTTTGCTCTTGGGCTGGGGCGTGTGTCAGTGGTAGAGCACATGCCTAGCCTGCATGAGACCCTGATTTGAACCCCAGCATCACAAAAAATGTAATATATATATATATATGTATGTGTGTGTGTGTGTGTGTATATATATATATATATATATATATATATATATATACACATATATATACATATACATATATATATATAACATACTTATATATATATTACACTGGGTGCAGGGCACACACCTGTAATTCCAGCAACTTGGGAGGTGGAGGCAGGAAGATCTTGGGTTCTAGGCCAGAGGCAGACTGTGCAATTTAGCAAAATTCTATCTCAAGATAAAAAATAAAAAAGAGGAATTGGGGGTGCAGGTCAGTGGTGCAGTACTTGCAAAGTATACACAGGCCCTGGATTCAACCACCTAGTACCGCAAAAAAAATAAATTAAATAAATAAATAAATATTTTGCTCTTAAGGTTGGATCCTTTTCTTATATATCACAATAAATTCCAACAACATCAGAGATCAAAACATGAAAAATGAAGATATAAATGCACTTGAGCATGGTCACTCCCCAGAAGTGAGGAAAAATCTTCCTGTCTGTAATTTGAGAACCAGAAACACTGTGCTATGGTTTGGGTATGGTTTGTGCTCCAAGGGTTTGTGTGCAGAAGGTTTGGTAGGACTTTTAAGAAGTGGAACCTAGTGGGAGTTGATTGTCATTGGAGACATCACCACTGGAAGGGATTAATGCAGGTCTTTTCAAATGAGTTAGCTCCTCCATGAATGGGTTGTTATAAAAAGGCAAAGGCTGTCCCTTCCCCAGTCATTGGTTCTCTCAACATGCGGTCTCTTGCAGCTAGTCTTGCCATTTTGATACTCTCTGCCTTGAGGCTCCCACCAGAGCTGGCACACAGGCGCTAGATGGAAAGGCTGCCCTTGGCTAGATGAAATGGTTTTGGAATGATGATTGCGGTGGATCAAAACACTGAGTACATAAGAGCATAAGCATATATTGATTTCTCAAAAGAAAGAGAAAACTCCAAAACAAAATAATAGAGGAGAAACACACAGGCACCAACTTCTTATTCTGACTGGTTGTTGGTGTTAGGTGTTGTCAAGTCCTGTTCAACTCATAGCGACCCTCACAGGGTTTTCAATGGCTGATTGTTTCAGGATTGCCTTGGGAGTGGATTGCCACGTCCTTCTCCCATTTTTGTGGTGCTGGGAATCAAACCCAGGACCTCAGAGACTGCAGAGCAGTGCTCTACCAACTAAGCTAAATCCCAGCCTGCATTCTGATTGGCAGTTTGTTTTTATTCATTATTCCTTCCTCAAGATAGAGTCTTGCTATGTAACCTCAAGCTCCATAGCTCCAAGCCTCAAGGTTGGCCTTGAGAAGGGAAAAGGTACCCTTCAGAAACAGAGCAGAGCTTAGTTCCCTGTCTTTCTCATTGTCAGTGGTAAAGATGGCACTCACGAAGAGTCCCAGATTAATACTGCAATCACTAATGCTGTCTAAGCAGGGGAATGACAGAACACATAAAAATATGTCCTCCCAAGTGAAGAAAGTTGAGTCTCAATACATTGGTTTAGAATTTTGACTTCAGAAAAATCTAAATACAAGCCATTTTAATTTTAGCATATATTTAGGTTTGTACTCCGCAGAGCAATTTCTTTAAAACTAGGTAGGTAGACGGGAATGGTAGCATAGTCTATTGCTTTGCAGCTTTAATAGAATCTATCTCCAAGGTTCTTAGTATTGTTTAATAATATTCTACTTAATAATACTATGAAAATTTGCAAACATATACAAAAGTAGAAGAAACGTATAAAATATCACTTGCATAGCTTGCACAAGGCACTGAGTTCAAAACAAAAACAAAACACCGATAATGAACCATCATGTACCTGTCAGTCTGCCTTAACAATTATTAACACTGCCAATCTTGTTTAATCCTACCCCTTACATCCCACAATTCATGGTTGTTTAATCATATATTTTATCAGCCACAATTTGATACTTGAAAAAGCCAAAATTTACCTAATCTTATTGTTGTTCAGCCTCAGAAAATGTAGTGATTTCATTTCTTGTATCCCAGGTGGTACAGATTTTAAGTCATTGTGATCTAGAAATAACTCTCTCAGAGAATGATATGCCCCATAGAATGAGACTCGGTCCACGCTATCATCAGAGAGTCTGTTAAACGACAGGTACAGGTATTCCAGGCCTGGCTCCATATGGCCAAACACATAGCCAGGGATCCGTTCGATCTTGTTCCCAATAAGTACCAGGTGCACCAGAGACTTGGGTAGGTAGGAGGGGACATGGTAGAGCTTGTTGTAGGAGAGATCGATGGACTCTAGGTTTCTGCAACAAAGAAAAAAAGAGGATGGGAAACCTTGGGAAATTGAGTAGCAGCTCTCAATTTTGACAAGGGCAGCTATGTATGCTGTTGGTCTGTTTTCTGACAAGCACCAGATTATCAGCGATAGTTCTAAACAGAAGCTTGACTTGACTTTGTGTTGGGACTCTCTAGTGCCAACAAGGATACATGTTCTTACCAGCACCCACACTGCCTCCTAACTACTGATGTGCATCAGAGGACGGGTCAGAGTCCAAGAGGGAAAATTTAGATTCGTGCGAGTAATGGGGAGGCACAAAGATGTCGAAATATTTCTAAGTTCAAACTGTTGAATCCAATGAAATACAAGAGTCCCTGGTTCCTTCAAGGAAGCTTCTTGATTTTATTTTTATTTTTATTTTATTTTATTTTATTTATTTTATTTATTTTTGCTTGTTTTGCTTTTCCCCCACAACATTTCCATTCCACATTCAATTTGATGATCTGGCACACTTGGGACTTGGGGTAAGATGGAGGGATCTAGAAGTGTTCATGTGCCATAGGGATGCAGTGAACTCCTTGCATTCTTTCAGGAGCTTCTGTGTACCCCTTTTTACCTGAGAAAGACTCCTCCACTCATCAGGAACTCAGTTATCCTCCAGCTGGCCCCACAGGCCTCTTTTTCCCTGACCCTGTTGTGCTTCTGAGCAGCTGTATCCCAGGCTGTGCTAGCTGGGAACATGTTTCCTGGGACACATAGCCTGTATCTGGCTCATCTGGTGGGCATACTGCAGGGCTCACCTCTGAGACCCTCTACCTTCACTGATGACTGCAGCAAGTTTGCTGATTTCTGTCTAGGAAGGTGGATTCTACTTCCTGCCTCCACCATTAGGCCAAGCTATCTTTACTCTGTTTTGTGAGTCTTGACGTAGAAAAATAGTTTGAAAGAGAGAATGCAATGTGGTGTAGGCTAATAGGTCTGGCCTTTAGAGCCTGGTGCTTCCACCTAATGATGAGGGGGAAAGACAACACATTTCCCTTTTTTGTTGTTTTTGTTTTTGTTTCGAGATAGGGTCTTGCTATATATAGCCTAGGCTGGCCTAAAACTCAGATCAATCCTGCTGCCTCAGCTTTCCTCAGCTAAGGTTGCAGGTGTGTGTCACCACACCCAGCTCATATTTCTTCATCTCTGTGTGCAGAGGATTAGCCATTTAAATGTCCTGACAGCCTGTGAGGTAGGCAGAGGTAGGGTAGCATTTGACTGGTATGGTCAGAACTCAGTCCTCATTCACTTAGCACAGGGCAGGGTATTCATTAGGCAGCAGTTACAAAATGAACAATTTAGAAACTCCATGATGTAGCCAGGTTTAGGCAGGGTAAGGGTTCACTAAGAAAGGGTGCTAAGAAAATCGAATAGTAACATATACTTACTCTTGATTTATCCAGGCTAAAGGAGCAATCCTGTTTTCTTCTATTTTATTATAACGCAAAACAATCACATTGATCTTTTTGGTACGATTGAAACAAATTTCAGTTATTTCTTCAATTTGGTTATTTTCTAGGTGTAATTCCTATAATTAAGAGAAAAGGCTATTATTTTTCTTCCATTTGTCTTCAATAATAAATGTATTCAATTTCATAGAGACTAAACATCTAATGTGGGCTGGGATTTAGCTCAGTTGGTAGAGCACTGCTCTGCAGTCTCTGAGGTCCTGAGTTCGATTCCCAGCACTGAAAAAATGAGAGAAGGATGTGGCAACCCACTCCCAAGGCAATCCCAAAACAATCTGCCATTGAAAACCCTGTGAGGGTCGCTATGAGTCGGACACGACTCTATGGCACCTAACAACAACAAACATCTAATGTAGCCTGCAGCTGTAGCCCTGTGGTATCTGATCCCATTAGGTCTCGGAAGCTAAGCAGGGTCAGGCCTGGTTAGTATTTGGATGGGAGACCACCTGGAAACACCAGGTGCTGTATGCTTGGGAGAAGGACCTGGCAACTCACTCCCAAAAATCAATCCACCATTGAAAACCCTATGAACAGCAGATAAGCACTGACAATAGTGTTTTGCCTATTGTACGTAGGGATGCTATGAGTCAGATAGCGACTCGACGGCACCTAACACCACCACCACCAATAAACATCTAATGTAGACTATTCTCATTAGTAGTATCTGAAGAGTGGGGTTTTTTTGTTGTTGGTGGTGGTGGTGGTAGTTGTTTTGTTTTTTTGGGGTTTTTTGTTTTGTTTTTTTGAGATAGGGTCTTGCTACGTAGCCCAACTTAACCTGGAACTTTCGATCCTCCTGCCTCTACTTCCTGAATGCTGGGATTACAAGTGTGAACCAGCACTCCTAACTCTAAAGGGTCTTTTTACTGTTTTTTTCAAGTGAATTTATACTTTTAAGTTGTCAATTTTTATACCAATTGAAAAGAAAGTACTACCTCCTGATTTTGTAATTAAATGAATTTAATATGTTACAAAATACAGTATACCACTTAATTGTATAAAGCTTTGTAATTGATAAAATTTATTCACATGAATTATCTTGTTTGGGCTCCAAAACTCTGGAAAGTAGGTGTAAATCATTGTCGCCACTCACCAGTGAGAAACTCAGGCCTAGAGAGGCCACAGTTCTTGCCCAAGTTTCCAGGACTGATACCTGAGGGGCTTGTCCTTGTTGACCCTTACCTCTAGGACAGCTTCCCCCTGTCCATGCATTCTGTAATCTTTTAGGTTTGTGTTTTTAGATTTACTTGTATTATAATTAATTTAATTAAAAAGTTAATTTAAGCTCATTAAGAGCCTTAATTTAGGATCAGAGTAAAGTTGCTAGTAATAAGTTTTTAATAGCTAGCTGCCTTCAAACTAAATATAAATGGTATTAGAAGGAATTTTTTACTAAAGGATCTGAATTATTAAAATTCTCCTTGTTTTTATTGGAATGCAAAAGTAGAATTGGCATATATCTTCAACATAACTTTCTATTCCTATTGTGGTAATTTCCCCCTTTATTACTTGATATTTATTGGAAATGAATAAAACAAATTTCAGCTTTTTGCTTTTACCTTCGTACATATTTAAGGGGTAAGTTAGATCAGGGGTTTCTAAACTTAGTTGCACATTAAAATCACCTCATGAGCTTTCTGAAGTATAAATTCCAACCTAAGTGGACCTCAGTAAAGGACTAGGTAAGTAAGTCCTGACATCCCCATTCATACATTAAAACCACTGCAGCTATGGGAAAGAATAATGTGAGACCCTCTTCAGATGTGGAGTTAAGTGAGGCTGGCATGCTGCAGCAGCTTTAGAAGGATTTTTGCTCCCACTGCCCTTGTACACTGTGTGCCCAGCACTTCTCAGGTTGGTGCAGAGAGGTCTCTTTGGAGACAGAGAAACCAGGATGGGAAGTTCAGGCGTGAGGAGGGGCACATTGTTCTTTTGTATTATCCAACTTGTATGTATATGTATGTATGTGTATGTGTGTGTTTTGCCTGTTGCATGTATTTATATAAAATTTTGCAATACTGAGAACTGAACCCAGAGACTCCCATTTGCTGGGCAAATCCTCTACCACTGATCTACATCCCTAGCCATAAAATTTTGATTTAAAACAATTTCAGTCTCTGCCCCTCCTCTCTAAAAAATCTGACTTGGTTTGTCCAGGGTAGGTATAGAAGTCTATATGTCTGAAGAACCTAAGTGATTCTAATATAAAGTTGACTGCTGGTGGAGTCTAGTGTTATATAACTGTGTCTCTTAATCTGGAAATAGGAAGTTGAGGCTGTGTAGTAGCCATGACAACAGCATGAGATCACAATAGATGACCCTCTGTTCTAGCTTGCCGGGACTAGAGGAAGCTCTGCCCTGACTTCTGGTGAAAGAATCCACCAGTGTGGTAGTAATGCAGCTCAGATAAGGAAACCTGGGTTCCAGTTGGGTCTGTCAGTATTTATAGACCCTCTGGACCTCAGTGTTCCGAGTGCAGGAAATGAGGAATGTTGGCACTCTTTGGCTAAAAACTGCTTGAGAACTGTCTGCAGTAAGGAGACAGCACTCATGGGAACCAAGAGGGAGACATGAAAGGGGCTGAAACGAGGATGGGGCCTTGGGCCTTGGGGTTAGTCACATGGTAATCTTGGTAGGACCACCAGTCACAGTTTGTAAGCAGCAGAGTTGCTGTGGCAGTCACAGTGGTCTTGGTACAACACTTGCATCCATACTGTTCATGTTCAGTCACAGTGGCTATGGTTTTACATGGGATTTGTGAGTAGTGACAGGTCATGGTAACAGAATTTGAGCGTAGACTTGAGCCAGGTGCAGTGGCGCACGCCTGTAATCCCAGCGGCTCGGGAGGCGGAGGCAGGAGGATAGCAAGTTTGAGATCAGAGGTAGTCTGCATAACTTAGCGAGACCCTGTCTCAAAAAGTAAAAAATGGGCTGGGGGATGCAGCTCAGTGGTCCAGCACTTGCAGAACATGCAAGCACAAGGCCCTGGGTCCAACCCCCAGTACCACAAAAAAAAAAAAAAAAAAAAAAAAAAAATTGAGCGTAGACTGAATTGAACTTCACGGTTCTGGTTTGGGACAGTTTATACAGCCTTAGGAATCAGGACACCTCTTAAAAATGATGTTTTCTATCATATTCTCACTTTGTCTTCCCCGTTTCCCCCAAGAACTGTCAGCAGTACCATTTTTCATTTTGTCAGGGGCATCTAATGCCTTGATTATAGTAAATTCTGCATATAACACCAAAACTCTACTACACTTAATATATATCATGTTGTTGTTGTTGTTGTTGTGTGCCGTCGAGTTGGAATCCAACTCATAGCGACCCTCATAGGGTTTTCAATGGCTGTTTCAGGATTGCCTTGGGAGTGGGTTGCCATGTCCTCCCATTTTTGTGGTGCTGGGAATTGAACTTGGGACCTCAGAGACTGCAGCGCAGCGCTCTACCAACTGATCTAAATCCCAGCTCTAATATATATCGCAGTAGTCTTTAAAGATGTTTGTTTTGTTGTAGTATATTATATTTAAAATATAATACATTTAAAACATTAGAAGAAAGGTATCAGTACCTCAATAGAAGCAGGAAGACCCTGTGGTATAATTCTAAATTTATTTTTTCCCAGACGCAGGTAAGATAGGCTCTTCAAACGTTTGAAAGCTAAAGGATTGACATTGGTTTCACTGAGATTGTTTCCTTCCAATTCTAACGTTACCAATTGATTTAAGCCTATAAAAAATAAAATTATCACAATATTAGAATAATTGCAGAGCTATGCAGTTTGAGCTGGGGCTGTGGCTCAGTGGCAGAGCACTTGCCTAGCATATATGAGGCTCTGGGTTCATTCCCTAGCACTGCAACACGAAAAGAAGAAGAAAAGCCATGCAGTGTTTGTAGCATACATGTGAAGAGTTCATTGTATTTGGAGATGTACCATTTCTTCATCTTTGTACCCTCCACCATCATAGATCGTTTTCCAAAGTCCTTTGTACATCCTGGATTCACAAGTCAACCGGGAAAAATACGTGGTGCAGAGAAAGAAATCAGTCAATTGCCAAATGGTACATATGTATAAGGAGCAGAAGCGAGAGAGGGAGGAGAGGACAGGGGAGGAGTCAGAGATGTTCCTGGAGACCATGTTGACCAAGCAGGAATTTGGAATTCAGGTGGGCAAAGAGTAAGACAGTTGTGGAAGTCATTGGAAGGATTTGCAAAGACATATAGGTATGAATTAGTAAACCCTCAATCTCTGAAAAAGGAGTTGGAAATAAAGCAGAGCATTAAATTCCCTTCTTAGTTATTCACTTACTGGCACAGCATGCAACCAAATGGAAGTTTTTTGAAAGAAAGATAATCAAAAATTCTCCATGCATTCCAATTGCGCTACCAAGAAAGGGCTTTATACAAACAAGTTTTTTCTCTGGTGTTTCTAATAGCCTCAGGAGTGGTATCATCCAAGTCCATTGGCAGCTTGTAGCTGGAGCACATACCACTCAACAGTGAAATCCCTCTGGGCCTCTGAGTCAGAAGTTCAGCGTGTGACCAAGATTCTCAGGATAGGAGATGTTTTCCTGTTCAGCTCCTGTCATGGGCATTGCACCAAAGGCTGTGTACAACTCAGTTGTACTCTTTGGGCAGTAGCAAAAACATGAACAGAGCCAACAAATGGAATCTTAGAAAGCAGTGTACATTTGAGTGCTGTGGGAGTGAAAGGTTCCAAAGGATAGAAAGATTTAGACAGAAATGAAAGGAATTTCCAGAATGAAACAGCCAGGTGAACACACACAGGTTAAGGGTCCATGGGGGTGTACTACAGGGTGGGGGCCTCAACCTCTTGTGGGCCAGATGCAGTGGGATGAGGCTGGTTCTCAGAAGTGCCCTGGGAGGGCCTTAGTGTCCTGGAGGCAGGTTTGCCTCTCATTCTCTAGGCCCTGGAGATCAGGCAGGGGATGGCATGACAAAAGCTACATTGTAAAAGATTCATCTGGTGGCAGTGCTTAGGATCAGTTGAAGGGTTGGGTGACAGGAAGTAGGGGGAGTAGCCAGCAAACTGGGATAGATGGTTATACTTCTTCATATTCTCTTATTTCCAAAAATTAAAGGTACTGAGCATCTTTCTTTGTACTTAGGGGAGGTTTCAAAATGTAGAAGTTTTCCATTGAAAAATAGGTAATAAAAGTGGAGTAATAGTCATTACATTTCATCCTGAGAGAGAAACACAGAGCAAATTTATGATGCTGTGTGTGTTATGTGTGTTATGTGTGTGTATTATGATGCTTTTGCTGTTATTCTCTCTCTCTCTCTCTCTCTCTCTCTCTCTCTCTCTCTCTCTCTCTCGTGTGTGTGTGTGTGTGTGTGTGTGTGTGTGTGTGTGTGTGTGTGTGTAGCAAATAGATGGTGTTAGAGCAAGTTTCTGGTAGGTTAGATCTGGGGTCAATGTTAAAAGAAGGATTCATGAGCAGGAAATAGGTAGAAGTAAAAGAAGACCTCTGCTGTGGGTGAGGTGCCATCAACTAGTGGACATGGCAACAAGTACAACATTCCGGGTGGGCTAGAGTGGCCATGGTTTGGTTGGTCATTAGTCATGGCAAGAGTGTTTCCACTGTCCCTGCCCCTGCCTTTCACTCTTCTCTCCGTGGTAGACTTTCCCTTTCTTCCCAGTGCGTACTCACATCTCGAGTGGTCTTCCATACCTCCTTTGGCACATGTGCCCTCTGCTCACCCTGGCCCTCACCCTCCCCACTCCTGGCTCCCAGCGCAGTCGGCCTGCAGTTCCCACAGCATGCAGAATTCTCTCCTCTGCTGTCTTTCATGTGCAGGTTTCTCTCCCTGGCTTGCCCTCCTCCCCCCTTCTCTGTGGCTGTGCTCTAACAGGTCGTAGTGCGGAGCTATAGAGAGGGATGCTGGGAGAGCAGCAGCCACTAAGGGTCATAACAAGGGCTCCACATGGAGGGCTGCATCCCACTGGGTGGGGCCAAGCTCGGGCTTGCCTGCCCAGTGTCAGCCAGCCCGGCTGCAGCAGCAGGACTCATGGGAGCCAGCGTGGGGCCCAGCAGTCCTAACCCAAGGAGCCTCCTTGCTGGCCAGCTGTGTGGGCACAAGGCTTCACCATGCTTGGAGTGAGGGAGGAGGGCAGGTGGCTGGTCCACACATCAGCACTCGGGGAATGCAAAAGCATTTGTGAGGGAGGGAGAAAGTGTCCTAGAGATGTATGAAAACACTTTCAAAATAAGGAGCTTACAGCTGGGCGTGGTGGTACTGCCTGTAATCCCAGCACCTGGGAAGCTGAGGCAGGAGGACCATGAGTTTGAGGCCAGCTACACTACATAGCAAGACTCTTGTCTAAAACAAAAAACAAAAAAAAACCACATATGTTTTATAAGGTATCATTTTGATAGCACAGCTAGAAATGTGAACTCACATATAGTTCATATGGCCTATTAGTACAGTTGTTCCAAATTTTGCATTTCTTTCAGTCTATTTAATGAAGGAGTTAGGAATTAAATTTTCCAGTATCATTTCCATATGACCAAGCCGATTAAAATTTGTGTTTTCTTAGTGTTTTTCATGTGTACCCTGAAATCCATCTGGAAATTGAGTATTTCCATAACTATGTAATCCTCAGATTTGGCAGTTCTCATAATTACTGTTCTTTTTCATCACCAGAAGTATTCTGTTTCTATGAAGTTTTAGTGGAGCTAACGGAAATAATTGGATTGTTTTATTCCTTTATAAATCTGGTTTATCAACATTTAAGTGTTGAGTACTATTCCTCAAGAGCAAGACTAGAAGGTTAGGAACATAAAAAGAAAAATCAGGGCCTTGTTGTAGTTGTTATGTGCCATCGAGTCAGGTCTGACTCATATCCCTACATACAACAGAACGAAGGAGGCACCATATCTTACAGTGCCTCTCTGCTATCCATAGAGTAGCAGCCTTCAATGGCTGATTGTTTCAGCAGTAGGCTGCCAGCATCCTTCTCTCATTTTTGCAGTGCAGGAGATGGAACCCACGGCCTCATTGAACAGAGCAAGAGCTCTACCAACTGAGCTAAACCCATCTTCAGGAAACTCCAAAGCTAATCAAAGGTGTCAGCTGGGATTGTGAAATATGGTAACACCTATTCTGTACAGAGGTACAGTACAACAACTGTAGAGGAGCCAGTTCTGGCAGGTTCAAACGTGTCTCATTGGAGCCTGTCTGACAGAAAGCCAGGCTGTGGCGGCAGCTCCACTCCACATACCATGGACATGGAAGGAGCAAGGTCCCTGTGCCGGCCCACACCCTTTCAGGGACAGAACTGCCAAAACCAAGGCTACTGCTATGAGGTTCGTTGCCTCCACAGTGTTAAGAGCACCTCTGCCTCATTCTCAGTGCCCGCTTCTTCCTACTTTCTATGTAATTCCCATGTGTTTGGGTTTAGGTTCCAACATCCAGCAAATTAAAGTAGTAGTGTAAGGTAAACACAGTATGAGTCATGGGTGGTATGAGGAAGGAGGTCTAGTCACCAGACCACCAGGAACCAACAAAACCACAAGTGCAGAGCACCAAAAGGCATGGCATGGCGCAAGTACTGGAGTTTAGTGCAGCTCTTGAGATATGGACTTGTAGCAGTTATTATACTGTCAATGAGGAGAACCTGGAATCCTTGACAAAAGTTTCATTTAGGGATAGTGTGTGTGTGTGTGTGTGTGTGTGTGTGTGTGTGTGTGTGTGTGTGTTTTAAAGACTGCAGGCAGCCTAAATCTCGTTAAGATTAAATTTTACCAGTGAATAGTTAAAATAAATTTATCAACTTAAATGGAGATGTGACGTAAAACTTCCTATTTATGTATTTGGCAATACTGTTAATTTCTACTGGACAACAGAAGAAAGGTTTTAAGGAAACATATCATAAAAAACCCAAATGTTAAATACCTGATAAACTTTCTTCACCAATAACCTGAAGATTGTTCTCATTGATTTTAAGTTCTTCTAATGTAGATGGTAATTCTGAAGGAATCTGTACCAAATTATTTCCATCCATATTCAGGCGCATTAACTTCTTCAGAATCTTACAAAACAAATCTCAAAATTACCATTTTATCTGGTCACAGCCGTACACTCACATATTGAACATAATAGTTTAAAGTAGGGACTTAAAGTCACACAAAGCTACACTTCCTTAGGCTTAAACAGTAATATCCAGACTGTACTGCAATCCATATAGTCCCCTTACCAGTTAAGTATTATCTTGGTAATAGCATTGATTCTCAGGCATTTGCAGCAGACTGTTTGATGACTTTGTATCCTACTTGCCTGTATTTATATTGCAGTTTTAGAAAACTAGGGAAAGCTACTATAGCCACTGGAACAGTCAGAGGTTTCTACCTTCATAGCAACAGATAGAAATTTCATTAAATCATACATTAATCTAAATCTGATGTCGATGCTAACAAGGCAGCAATTTTAAGCTTTTTAACATATCTGTAAAGTTCAGTTTCCTATCTATGCTAATATTTATGCTAGAAAAAGGGCCATAAAATAGCATCAACTACTGCAGAAATTGTCAAAATAAAGTACTGTAAATTTCACAAGCTATTACTATTGATACCCATATAGTTGACTGTCCAGAGAAGTATATTTCCACAATTGTGGTTGCCTGCTCACTGAGCAAACCTGGCCTGTACCACCAAAAGCAGAGGACTGAAGATGAGCAAGTTTTCCTGACCACATGAAATAATCCACTTCTCCAGTGATCAGATTCAAATTCCAACCATTTTAGAACAGGGCAGAGAATCCCAAAGGAGAAAAAGAGATAATGTATGATGTTTTCCTCCTGGTCAAACACAGGAAATATTTGACCCCCTAATGCCAGCTGTTATTTGGTCAGAAGGATGGACAGCATGAAGCAGGTACCAGAAGCCATTGAATTCGCTTGCCCACACTCCAGAGGAGAACCAGAGGAGCTAAGAATGCTAGAGGCCAGTGATTTGTTCAGAGTGGACAGATGGCCCAGAAGACAGACTATCCAAAGGAACAAAAATTCAGCCTAACAGCACACTATGTGTTTTTCTTATAGCTTTTAAAGCGCACACATTTATGAGTTTTCATTTACACACACAGACCTTTCTTCTCATGCTTCTGTTTTTTTCCCTGAAATTCCTTGATCCTCTGTTCTTTCCTCTTTTTTGAAAATGAAAATTGTCACTAAATCTATTTCCTTCAGAAGTCTACTCTATACTACTTCCTCTACTTCCCCTTTCCCTCCTTGTCAGTTATGCCATGCTAATGTTCCCCTGACCCCATTCATTTTCTCAGAACCCAACTTTGCCAAAATACCCTCTGTCAGATTTTTCCCATTGCTCAAAAATAAGAAAGCTGTATCCTGCTGGGGGCCTGAAAATTTTAATAGGGATTCCAGATAAGCTCTACTTTATTTCTAGACAGTATTTCATATACTAAGAGAACAGATTTCAGCATACTTTTAATTACTTGAAGAGAAATTATTCCATAAATTCAAAGCATTAGTTAGGTCACTGATGTTATTGTTGGTGCCCTTAGAGTAAGACTAAAAATATATAAAACAACAAACTATATTCAAGAGAAAACTTGAATTCAGTTTAGGAAGGAAACTTTCTTAATGCAGAAGAAAACAACCAGAAAAACTCTAACCCTTACCAACCCCAGCTATGGCCAGTGTGAGTCCTAGTGAAGCCGTCTTCATGGATTGTTATGCACAGATGGGAGTGTTTACCTTGAATGCTTTGGGACCTATGCCTGGAGAGGTGATATTATTTCTGCTCAGATCAAGTATTTCCAAATTTGGTAATCCATTAAATGCTTCATCCGGAATGGAGGTAATGGAATTCCCTAGGACACACAGCAGTTATATTAAGCACATGTGCATATTTATATGTACATGTATGTTGGTGCATGAATATTAAGGGAGAGCTTTATCTGGAGAAGAAAGCAATACTCAGAATATGGAAATATATAAACAAATGTGTGTTTGGGAAAATAAGGTTAAGACTAGACAGTTCACCATAGTCAAAACTTTTTCTCTAAGGCTTCGTCACGGTCAGTACCTCATGTTTCAGATGGAGCTACTTAAAATAGCCAAAATGCAGTATACTGAACAGTGCTAGAAGCACTATGCACCTACAAGAAAGGTATGTTGCTGCAAGGATATACAGAAACTGATTTTTATTCTTCACATCTTTCCATTACCATTTCCCTGGACTGGAAACATGATGTTGTTTTCATCTGAGAAATCACAGACAAATCACTTACTGCCTCTGAGTATGTTTTCTTCTCTGTGTAAGAAGCTTGGGAAGATCCTCTCCCCTCACATCTAATGTTATACCTTTCTGTCTTCAGTCCACAAAGGTTCACTTTTAGTGGCTTCTGTTTAACATGTGATTAAGTACAGTAATAATTTTAAGTACAGTTAAACACAGAAAGAGAAATTACCAGAAATTATATAGTATAAAAATCATGTAGGGACCTTCTTGTAAAGCTAAGACAGTATACGCCACCATGGTTTATTTATCCTTCACAAGACTTTAGACTTTCACCAATTGGGGTTTTTTAGGACACAGCAGCCCTGGCATGTAGGCTGCAGGAGGAGAGGGCCCTAGTAGGCATAAGAGGAATTCCTTACGTGATCATATGAAAGTGGAATGAAAGCCTGTGTCAAGGAAGCCATGGAAGCTTCTAGGACATTTGACACTGGCAGCGACCTATTGCAGATGGCCATCCCTGCACAAATATGTCACACCAGTTCCTCTGCACCTCTGCATCCTTAGGACTGTCCTTGGTGTGTCCTCACCAGCCAGCTGCTCACACCTGTCCTTCTGTTCCTCCACTCAGAGCCCTTCCTGGCAGCCCTGTGGAGATGTGGGCAGAAGGTCTGGAGACCACATTCCCATCCCACTGGAGGAGCTAAAGGGAGAGGAGAATGGAGGACAAAACAAAGTGCTAGCAGCGTCTGGAGCAGCGGGAACTCTCCAGCATGGCTGGGGACAGGGATAGAGCCACCAGAAAGCGGTTGGGCAGTTTCTTACAAAGTTAAATGCATGTTTGCATATGTCTGGGCAGTTCTACTCCTGAGCTTAGTCTGAGAGAAATGAAGACTTCAGTCCACACAGAGATCAGCTTGTGGATAACTACTTTGAACATAATTGCCTCAAACTGGAAACAGCTCACATGTGCCCCAGCTGGTAACTGGTCTGTCCATATACTGCTCAGCAGTAGAGAAGAATGAACCAGTATCCAAAACGAAGTGAGCAACTTTCAGAAGTTTAGAAGTCCAACTGAATAGCCTGTGTACTATGTGATTCTATTCTATTTCTATGACATTCTCAAAAGGCAAAACTATCAGAATAGAAAACAGATCCATTTGTGGTTGGTTAGGGACTGGTGAGGTAGAGTTGTGAAGAATTTGGGGGAGTGATGGAAATGTTCTTTATCTCAACTGTGGTGCTGTTTATTCAACTGTATGTATTTTTCAAACTCATAGAACTGTATGCTAGAAATAAGTTTCACCATATACAACTTATCCCTCAATTAGACTTTCCAAAGAGGTCTGTGGGAAATCATGATTTGGTTTGAGGTTTGCTTCACACCTAACTGAGCTATTCTGCGAGGAGTCTCTTCTGCACAGTTTGTATGCATGAAGAAGATGAAGTTATTCTCTACTGTGAAATGAAACATAACATTCGTAGAACAGCAAGAGTTGCCATTTATGTCTAAAGTACAAAAGAAACCAGAAGTCGACATCTCTTACCGATGAGCTCCAGATTTGTTATCCCCGGTGCTGTCAGTGGTGGGATCTGGGTGAGGGTGGTGTAGATGCAGCTGATGGTCCTGTAGGACAGGGAGCAGCCGCTGGGCAGGTGTGGCATGCCTCTCGGGGGAGCAGGGATGGGCAAGCGGGAGGGCATTTGGAACACATCTCCTCTCAAAGCCTCCTCCTTTTCCTCTTCCTTTTCTTCCTCCTCTCCATCCTCTCTATTCTCTTCCTCCTCTCCATTCTCCTCTTCCTCCTCCTCCTCCTCCTCCCCTCCATGTTGTAGCTGTTGATGTGCTGACTTCTCCTCCTCTTCAGGCCTCAGTTTTCTTTCTCTTCCATTTTCTCCCTCACTGTGAAGTTTGCCCCGGTCTCCAAGTCCAGGAGTCAGTTCCTTGTGCTCCATAGCTTCTTCAGTTTCTTCTTTGTCTTCCTCAGATTGAAGCACTTCTTTTCTGAATACTTGGTCCAGTTCCACCTGAGGAGGTGGCAGTTGCTTATGAAGAGAATTGGTAGGTTCTCTTTGTTCTGAAGAATCACCAGAAAATTCATTTCTATCATTTAATGCTCTACCATTGAGTAGGGAATAGGAGACTAATGACCACACAAGGAGCAGGTAGCAGGGGCAAGTTGATGATGTTAATAAAAGGAAAAATTATAATGAAAATGAGGTTAGTAAATATTATTCCCTCCATGTATTTGAATGTCATTTAAAGATGAAATGCATCTTGAAATTTTTCCTTCAAACTTTTTAACCATAACTTCATTTCTGTTTTGTAAGATCCAGACACAGATAAACTTTTTGTAACATGGGCCTAAATACTAGTTTTAAATAACTTAATATTTATTTTTGCTAGAATATAATACTACGTGGTGACTAGAGAGGGAATAATATTGCCACATGATACAAAATGAAAAGCAATCTTGTGAGATTACATCAGGTGTGATACTTTATAATAGATACTGTTCTGTTAATTGGGGATATTGGTACGGTAAGAATTTATAGACTGTCATTAAATATATAAAAGATGACACAGATGTATATTTTACTTGCTTATGGTAGTGAAACTGCCTTTGTTTATAGATTTTTTAATTATTTTTATCCAGTTTTGTTTCAGCTCCTTGAGCCTCTGTAATTTAGAATTACAGGTAGAAAATTCTCCTCCTTTTCCTCCTAGACTCTCTACTTAAATCATTTTTACTTCCTGAAACTAATAGGTGATGTCCTTAAGGGATTTTGCTCTAGCTCAGACATATGCATAGGAGTGCGATTTGTCATTCTATGATGATGGGAGGAGTAGAACACATGATGGTAGGAAGTTCGGCTACATTTATATTAGCTTGATATCTTTGGCAGTAGGTGGGAAAGATGTAACATAAGTCTAGATTCAGTCACTCACCTTCTAGGTGAAGAATTCTAAGGAGTTCACAGGGCCAGGGTTTTTCTCATCAAAATTTTTTAATTCATTTAATCATCTCTAATTTAATTTAGTACTATATACAAGCTACCTCCCAAAAGAACTCAGGAAATGTGTGTGCCTGTGTGTGTGTGTGTGTGTGTGTATTTTTGTACTTGGACATTAAACCTAGTGCATCACACGCATTTTGCAAGTGTTCTAACAGTGGGATGCACCCTATCCCATTTTTTAATTTTTTATTTCAATTTAGGGCTTCACTATTTTATGCAGCCTGCCTCTGGCCTCAAACTTGCAATCCTCCTGCCTCCACCCCCCAAGTCACTGGGATTACAGGCATGCGCTTCTGTGCCTGGCAGGAAATATAAATATTTGAAGAAATTACTTGTGATATTGATACAGTATATATTATAAAGACAGGTATTTTTTTTTTCACATCTCTAGCAAAACATGCAGAAGGAGAATAGGAAAAAATTACTAAAAGGAAACTAAAGCTATCATATTGAAACATTTAAAATTCTTCCTGTATATCCAGGTTTATTTTTCCAAATTAGATTCAATATTTCAAGAATACTCCAAGTCCTTTGAAAAATGAGAATTTCTGGATCTTGCCTATAAATCTTGTATTTCACTCCAAGGAATCGGTTTCATTAAACACATATTTTCTAACATTTTAAAAAAAGAATAATGCTTTAGTGAAATAACTGAGAGTATGAAACAAAGTACAATTCCTAACTGTTCTAAAGTTCTTTCTGTTAGTAAACTTCTGTAGACACCTACCCTGTGATCATCTTGTGTGCGTGGGAGCAATTTACCTTGGTTATGGACACAAGAAAATTTCCCTGTCCCTGCCTGTCAAATTATTTAGCAAGCATTTGTTTATTTTCCTAAGTTATTGGCTAAGCTTTTCTTGCAGGAGGCCTGGGTCCATATGCCAAGGGATCCCTATTTGGTCACGTACAAGTCTCATTGCAGAAGGTGTCGGTGAGCACCCAACCAAACCTCCTATACAGACAAGTGCCACCTGAGAAAAACATGCTCCAGGCCACACTCCTGAGTTTCCCTGGGATTACTCAGGCCATCATGTGGGTGCCTGTGCTGCCTTTCAGTGGTTGAAAATAGCCAGGGAGGTTGAGGCTTTGTTCTCAGCAGTTATAAAATCACTCCTGCTTTGTTCTTCAGTGTCTTCATTTGAGAAGATTACCGTACCCATGAGAAATCGCATTAAGTGAGATTATACGCACAGAGACCAAAGCAGAGCCCATAACTCAGAATAACTCAGAGTCTGTTGTAGAAATGCTGTCACTGTATCTCTAAAGCTAAGGATCAAGAATACTCAAAATCTATTGAGAAATGAGAATTTCTGGATCTTGCCTATAAACCTTGTCTCTTACTCCAAGGAATTAAATTCTGGTCCAAGTTTACTCAAACAGAGCTAGGACACAAAAGTCACAATGTGTTATTTCTATACTCTACCATACATTTTCCTAAATACTTCTGTATTTATCACTAATGTGCTATATTTTAATACACTGATGACTAAGTTTACCATATTTACACTTTGATGTAATAACAAAATAAAAACAAGTGGAAGTTAAAGACTAAATCACACATGGTATTTTGCTTTGGCTGAATCTGTACCAGTATCAGAGCAGACTGGGCAGCATTCCCCTTCAGGTATAATTGTGTATGGGCACATCTTGGGGTGGCACATGGTTTCATCACAAAGCACTCTTCCATTTGAGCAGAGACAGGTGGTGCAGGGCTCAGGAGACCACACAGCTTTGTTGTACATGGTTATGCCCTTTACCAAGCAGTGTCCTTTCTTTCCTAGGACAGAACAATAATACACATTTCAATTTCTTATGTAGTTAGTAGCATCTGTGAATGGAAGTAAACACAATGTGAAGTCAAACTGATAGATCTGCACAAGAACAGAAACCAATGTGCAGTCACACACAGAGTAGAAATGTTTTACAGACAGAGCCCTCTGAAGTGCTTTCCAGTGCCTCTCCTCTCGGCTCTTCTCACAGAGGGCCTGAATGACCTCCTCATAGGAACTTGACTCTGAATGGCATATCCATCTTGTGTCTGTCAGGACAGGCTAAGTTACATGACAGGACAAACAGCCCCCAAATCCCAGTTGTTTCTCCTTCAGTTAAGCCTATGATGTGGGCACACAGGGGCGTGGCTGATGATACTCTCGCTGTGGCAGACAACAGGCTTCCTCAAACAGGCAGCCCTGGTTGCCAGTGGTAGGAATGTAAGGTTGCAGATCACACTGGAGTTCTGAAAGTGTCTAGTTACACTGGCCAAAGTCATTTGTATGGCTCCATTTAACTTGCGAAGGGACTAGCAGTGCAGTTCCATGACAGCCCATAAGAGCTGGAACAGCACTAATGAGCCCAGAGCCCACCCTTGTTAGGCATGTGGGGAAAGATAAAACAAATAGCAGGCTTCTGTGGGCCTGTCAACAAGACATGGCAACCTTCTCTTTTCTTAGCTACTACATTAATGAAATAAAATGCACATACCATAATAGTCACACTTTGCAAGTGCACAATACAGTGGCTTTTAGTATATTGGTTACATATATTCATCCATGTTTTACACCTCTATGCCAGCCACGCAAACATTAGAGAGCTGAGGGGGACAGCAGAGGGGATATTTTCCCTCTACCCTGGTGCCCCTTCCTGATAATGCTCCTCTACCGGAGCCACTGTCCCCAAATTCCACCCTCTAATGAGCTCTCTTATTGGTCTCCTCATATTCTCCACATGCCCATCTCAGCCTAATTCGGGTCCTACCCCTCTCTTATTTGGATACTTACAATAAACAATTTCACCCACCCAGTTATTCCTCTGAGAGAGAATATACATGTGACTTTTTTTTTCCTGATTTTTTTTTTTTTTTTTTTTTTTGCTGGTCCTGGGGGTTGAACCCAGGGCCTCGCACCTGCAAGCTCTGCAAGTGCTGGACCACTGAGCTGCACCCTTAGCCCATTCTTTTACTTTTTTGAGACAGGGTCTCGCTAAGTTATGTAGACTGTCTCTGGTCTCAAACTTGGGATCCTCCTCCCTCCACCTCCCAAGCTGCTAGGATTACAGGCCTGAGCCACCGCACCCGGCTTTTTTTCCTGATTCTGTAAGTGCTTATACCTATGCTGCTGCTGCTGTTAGGTACTGTCAAATTGGGTTCAACTCATAGCAACCCTATGTACAACAGAATGAAACACTCCCTGGCACTGTTTCGGTGCTTCTCTCCTATTCATAGGGTTTTCAATGGCTGATTGTTTTGGGAGTTTTTCAGGAATGGGTTGCCAGGTCCTTCTCCTGTTATGGTGGTGCTGGGGAATCAAACATAGAGCATGCAGAGCAAGCACTCTCTAGCAAAATTCCCAGAGCCTTTTTTGCAGAGAGGGAAAAACTGATCCTCAAATTATTAGGGAATTATAAAGGATCCAAAATGGCTAAAAAAATCTTGAGAAAAAAGAACACAGTTAGAGGCCTTACACTCTAGATTTCAAAAAGCTTCCTACATAGCTACAATAAACAGCTATGCTAATGTGTATATTGAAAGTTCAGACGTATATCTGTGACCAGCTAATTTTTAAGAAGGGTGGTAAAGGGGTGGGCATGGGGGCACATATCCATAATTCCAGCACTTGAGAGAATCGTGAGTTTGAGGCCATCCTGGGGTGCTGAGATAACTGGATTTCCACAAGCAAAAGAATAAAGTTAAGACACCAAGCATGGTGGCACATGCCTGTAATCCCAGCAACTCGGGGTGGAGGCAGGAGAATTGCAAGTTTGAGGACAGAGGCAGTTTGAGTAACTAAGCAAAGACTTGACTCAAAATAAAAAATGGGCTGGGGTGCAGCCCAATGGTAGAGCACTTGCAAAATATGTGTGAGGCCATGGGCTCAACTACCACCAAAAAAAAAAAAGAGAGAAAGAATAAAGTTGAATTCCTATTTTATGCCAAATAAAAAAACTAAGTCAAAATGGATTAAAAACCTAAATATAAGAGCAAAGAATGTACAACTCTTGGAAGAAATATCTTCATGACCTTGTATTCAGTAATGGATTCTCTATCTTTTTTCTTTTCCTTTTTTTTTTTTCTTTAGTACTGAGGGGCTGAACCCAGCACCTCATGCATACTTTGAAGCATTCTACCACTGAGCTGCACCTCTAGCCCCTTTTTTATCTTATTTTTTATCTTGAGACAGAGTCTCCCTAAGTTATACAGGTTGTCTCTCACCTTGAACTTGTGATCCTCCTGCCTCTCCCTCCCAAGTTACTGGGCTTATAGGCGTGCACCACCATGCCCAGTGTCAGCATTGGATTCTTACATATGGCTCCAAAGGCATAAGCAACAAAAGAAAAAGATGAGTTTCTCTTCATCAAAATTAAAAATGTGCATCAAAGGACATATTGTGAAGAAAGTAGAAAGGCAACATACATAATGGGAGAAAACATTTACAAATCATATATCAGATAAGGGTCTAATATCCAAATTATACATACAGAATTCTTACAGTTCAACAGAAAGACTCCCCAATTTCAAAATGGGCAAATGGATATTTTTCCAAAGATATACAAATGGACTAGAAGCTGTGAAAAGATGCTCAGCATCATTAGTCATTAGGAACATGCAAATGAAAAGCACAATGAGATACCACTTCATGCCCACAGAAATAGCAATAAAGAAAATAGGAACTTAAGTATAGAATTATCAAATGGCCCAAAAGTTCCCCTTTTTGGAATATACTCAAAATAATTAGGTGTCCAAATAAAACTTTTACACAATGTTCACAACTGTACCATGAATAATAGCCAAAAGAGCCAAAAAGTATGAACAACCTAGCTATTCATAAAATAATGAATAGATAAGCAAAAAGTGGTCTGTGAAGTGGAATATTATTCAACCATAAAAAGGAATGAAGTTCTGATACAAGCTAAACTTGGATGATCCTTAAAAATATGCTCAGTAAAAGGAGCCAGATACACAAAGCTATATATTATATGATTCCTGTCTCAAAAAGAATACATATAAAAATAAAAATTTTAAAACATGAGATCACATTATGAATACTATTTTTTGGCCTTTTAATTTTCTGTTATAGCTTGGATATTCTTTCATTTGGCCAAGGACATTATTCTTCAGCAGTTATGAATACACTGTTACTATAGTTACCTTTTTAGTTGATTTCTCTGCTTCTCTTTTCTCATTCATGTTGTAAATGTGGCACATTGCCTATTTTCATGATGTTGTTAGGTGTCGTTAAATCGGGGCCCATTCCTACTGCCCCTATGTACAACTGCACGAAACATTCCCCAACACTGTCCTACGCACATAGTGTTTTTCCTGTTTAAGCTCATTGTTGCAGCCACTGTATTAATCCATCTAGTTGAGGGTCTTCCTTTTTTTCACTGACCCGCCACTCTCCCAAACATGATGTCCTTCTCCAGGGATCGGTCCCTCCTGACAACATGTCTAAAATATATAACATGCAGTCTAGCCATCCTTGATTCCAAGGAGCACTCTGGTTGCACTTCTTCTAGGACAGATCTGTTGGTTCTTTTGGCAGTCCATGGTATATTCAATATTCGTCTGCAGCACCATAATTCAAAAGCATCAGTTCTTCTACCGTCTCCCTTATTCACCATCCAGCTTCCACAAGCATATGATATGACTGAAAATATCATGCCATGAGTCAGATGCACCTTTGTCTTCAGTGTGACATCTTTTTAATACTTTAAAGAGGTCTTTTGCAACAGCTTTTCCCAGTGCAATGTGTCTTTTGATTTCCTGACTGCTGCTCCTGTGAGTGTTGATTGTAGAACCAAGTAGGGCAAGATCTTGGACAACCTCAGTCTTTTCTCCCTTTATCATGAAGTTGCGCACTGACCCAGTTGCAAGGATTTTTGTTTTTTTGATGTTGAGGTGCAATCCATTCTGAAGGCTGTGTTCTTTGATCTTCATCAGTAAAAGTTTCAAATCCTCCTCACTTTCAGCAAGCAGAGTTGTGTTATCTGCATTATGCAGATTGTTGATGACTCTTCCTCCAATCCTGATGCCAGGTTCTTCTTCATAAAATCTAGCTTCTCAGATTATTTGCTCAGCATAGAGATTGAAGAGGTATGCTGAAAGGATACAGCCCCAGAGCACACCTTTTCTGACTTTAAGCCAGGCAGTGTTTCCTTGTTCTGTTAGAATGACTGCCTACTGGTCCATGAACAGATTCCTCATCAGTACAGTTAAGTGCTCTGGTATTCCCATTGTTCACAGTGTTATCCATAACTTTTAGTGACCCACACAGTCAGATGCCTTTGCCTAGTCAATAACACGTAGATATTTTTCTGGTATCCTCTGCTTTTGGCTAATATCCATCTGATATCCACAGTGATGTCCCTGGTTCCACATCCTTTTCTGAATCCAGCTTAATTTTTGGCAGTTCCCTGTCTATATACTGCTGTGGTCACTTTAGAATGATCTTTAGTAAAGTTTTCCTTGCGTGAGATATTAATGATATTGTTCAATAATTTCCAGATTTGGTTGGATTTCTTTCTTGGGAACAGGCACAAATGTGGATCTCTTCCAGTCAGTTGGCCAGGTAGCTGCTTTCTGAATCTCTTGGCATAAACAATTGAGTACCTCCAGTGTTGCGTCTGTTTGTTGAAACATCTCAATTGGTCTTCTAACAATTCTTGGAGCCTTGTGTTTCACTAGTGCCTTCAAGGCAGCTTCCACTTCATCCTTCAGTACCACTGGTCCCTGTTCATATGCAGCCTCTTAGAATGCTTGGTCATCTACCAATTCCTTTTGTTATAATGACTCTGTATTCCTTCCATTTTCTTTTGATGTTTCCTGCATTGTTTAATATTTTCCCTGGAGAGTCCTTCACTATTGCCACTTGAGGCTTGAATTTTTTTCTTCAGTTCTTTAAGGTTGAGAAAAACAGTGTGTTCTTCCCTTTTGGTTTTCTATCTCCAGCTCTTTGCACAAGTCATTGTAATATTTGATTTTGTCTTCTTGAGCTGCCATTTGAAATCTCCTTTTTAGTTCTTTAACTTTGTCATGTTTTCCTTTAACTTTAGCTGCTTGATGTTCAAGAGCAAGTTTCAGAGTCCCTCTGTTTGTTTGTTTGTTTGTTTTTTCCCAGTACTTAGAGGTTGAACCCAGGGCCTTACACATACTTTGCAAGTGCTTTGCCATTGAGCTGCACCTTTATGTTAGCCCAATTTTTGTTTTTATCTTGAGACAAGGTCAGGCTCCCTCTGGCCTCGAACCTGAGATTCTCCTGCCTCCAACTCCCAAATTGCTGGGATTACAGGTGGGAGCCACCTCACCTGACTTCAGAGTTTCCTTTGCCATGAAATTTGGTCATTGTTGTTGTTATTAGGGTTTTCAATTCCTGTTTGTGTGGATTGTTTTGGGAATGGACTTCCAGATCCTTTTCCAGTTTTTGTGGTGCTGGGGTTTGAACTCAGGGCCTGAGTACAAAGCAGCACTCTACCAATTGAGCTGGACCCCAGTCTTCATTTTCATGATATTTGTATATTATTTCTCTTCACTTCATGGAAACAGTAATATAGAGGCATTTGGCTTTACTGAGACAATGTGTGAAATGTTAGCTGCCGATATTGTGATATTTTCTTTTGTCTTTTCAAAGTTTTATTTAGCTGGGTACCATGGTGAATGCCTGTAATCCCAGTAACTCTGGAGGCTAAGCCAGGAAGATCATGAGTTTGAGGCCAGAGTCAGCCTGTGCTATTGAGCAAGACCTTGTCTGAAAATGAAAAATAAAAATGAGGGCTGGGGGTGTGGCTCAGTGGTAGAGCACTTGCGTAGGATTTGTGAGGACCTTGGGTCAACTCCCCAGTACTGAAGGGAAAAAAAAATATGTTGACTTAAATACTTCTGCCAACTATGGTGAAAAATTGAGGGCTTATTCAGAGTTTTATTTAGTGACAATTTTTATTTAAGGGAAGTTTTATTCATTCAATGGACTTGCTTTTTTCTACCAAACTTGGAAGTACATGGATCATTAAATACTAGTTTTTTAAAAGTCCTAGCTGAAACATTTGGCAGAATTTCAAGTCTTTTCAACCTTTAAAAAGTCAGTAGTTTGGTTTATGTAAGATAAATTCAGTGGCTTTCACTCCATTTGTGGTTGACAAGAATTTGGGTTGTAAATATTTAATAGCTATGTATTCATAAAATTATTTGAATAAACTATTTCTATTCTAGATCATCGGTCACTGTAAATGAGAAGGTACTTTAAAATTTTGCATGTATATTATCTGTATTATGATTATGACTATTTAAAACACATGCAGAGTAAACATACTCAAAAGAAATAAACCAAAATGAAGCTGGGTGCCACGACACACACTTGTAATCACAGTATCTGGGGAGGCTGAGGCAGGAAGGTCACAGGTTCAAGACCAGAGGCAGCCTGTGCAACTTTGTGAGACCCTATCTCAAAATACTAAAAATAAAAAAGGGGCAGGAGGATGCACCTTTGTGGTGGAACACTTCCCTAGGATGTGCAAGGCCCTGGTGCCTCCTGACAACATGTACTCCAGTACTTCCAAGGGAAAAAAAAAGAAAAATCAAAATGGTAACTATGATTTTTATAACTATATAGTTGTAGGTTAAGTAGTTAGTTTATCTTTTTATGATAATTTTATGCAAGTATATTTCTTAAATGATTTTTAAATGATTTTAAAATTTATGTTTGTAAGCTAGGCATGGTGGCTCACACTTGTAATTCCAGAGACTTGGGAGACAGAAGCAGGAGGATCAGGAGTTCAAGGTCAGAGGTAGTGTGCATAACTTAACAAGACCCTGTCTCATAAATAAATAAACAAATAAATACATTTTTAAAAAGTAAAAAATGGGTTTGGAGTGTAGCCCATTTGTAGAGCACATGCAAAAGCATATGTGAGCCTCTAACCAAAAAAATAGAAAAAAGAAAAGAAAGAAAAAAAAAGAGGAAAATACAAGTTCTTATGCTATTTTTGATTTAATCTTCGTAGGTTTTTTTTGTGTGTATAGTACCCGGGGCTTCAACTAGGGCCTCACACATACCGTGAAAGCACTCTATCACTGAGCTCCACCCCTACCCCCTTTTTAATTCTTTATTTTGAAATGGAGGCTTGCTAAGTTGCACAAGCTGCCTCTAGCAACTTGTGATCCTCCTGCCTCAGCCTCTCAATGCATTGGGATCACAGACATGCACACTGGCCCCTGGGCTTTGTCTGTATGGCTCTCTTTCTCTGCCTCTCTCTCCCTCCCTCTGTCCTCCTCCTTGACCCCCTCTTCCCTGCCTCCTCCCCTCAGTTCTCTCTCTTTCATGATGATTTCTTACCTGGTAACACATCATAATTTGATTCTGCTCCAAGAACGCTTAGAAGGGATTCAGACTTTTCCTGGGCACTATAATCAAAGTTAATGATGGAAAATCTTGCTACTGGTGTAACAGTTGTTTGCTGAATTCCAGGCTGTCTGGTTGATCTGTGGTTGGCTGAGGAACCTGTCCTCAACATTCTGTGATATGTCTTCCTCCTTTGCTTCCGAGGAGTTTCTTCATTTTGTCCAAAGTCAGTTTGAAACATAAGCAGAACCAAATAAAACAAAACTACAAGCTTCATGTTTGATTTTTCACCAGCCAATTTCTAAAATAATACAAAATTTTAAAGTTAGTGGTGACTAAATTTTTACTTCTGAAAATTATAAGTGCCTGTATGTTTCAGTAGGAAGTTTTTGAGAAATAATACTAATGCCATGTATAGGTTATATCATATAGCATTACTACCAAATCAGAATTTAGAATTTTTCTATCAGAATCAAAGAACTTTTCATATCATTATCTCTAAATGAGGCTTGAGCAAAATTTTTCTATAAAGGGCCAGATAGTAGGTATCTCAGGCTTTATTGCTGTGTGTCCTCTGGCATGACTTCACCTCTGCTGTTGTAGCGTGGCATCAGCCATAGGCAAACATAAATAATTAAATGTGGCTGTGTTCCAATAAGATGCTCATTCCTGTGAAAGACTGTGGGGTGGACTTCGCCTCTGGCCTGCAGTCAGCTGACCCCTCTCTGGGCCTCACCTTGCTGTGGGATTTTGGCAATTACTTTGGAGATTTCTCTCTACCTGTCTGCCAAGGCACTCTGTGACTGACATTACCCACAGTCCATTTCTTCATCACTTCTGTTTTGTTATTTGAATCACTAGCTTTATAATTCTCTTTACTATCGTGGCAGATGATTGTACCATATAGGAGCAACAGTGAAATAGCGTGAGTGTTGAGGAAGGAAGAGAGAGGAGGAATAACTCCTAATCTGTTGGTCTTGGGAACAAAACAAGGCCTTATACATGGAGAAGCTGTGAAATAAATTTGGGAAGTAAGTGCTTGGATACTGTTGGTGCTGCAGCAGCACTGTGCTCAGACAGGTTAGGGCGGTGCCTATAAAGGTGGGCAGCATGGACCGATAAAGAGAAACCTCCACAGGTGATCACAGGAGCTGCAGTGGGAGGATTCACCCATGTGAGCCCTTCTGGCCTGAAGTTAGTGCTGCCAGGGAAGACTGGCTCAGTCTCCACTGCTCTCAAAAGTCAGCAGCCGAGGCAGCCGCCTTCAGAGCACTCCTCCGCCTGGCCTGCTGGCCTTGTGCACCTCTGCTCCCATCTCCTCACCATCAGCCTTCCTGGAGAAGGAGCGCCCTGCACAAAGTGCATCATCCATTCTTGACTTTAAAAAATGGGGAAAGGAACTTATTCCATGTGATTATTGCTGTTTGTGGAAAACTTGCAGTTATCATCGTACTTAATGGTGAAATGCAAAGTTTTCTCCATAAGATCAGGAACAACACAAGGGCATCTGTTTGTACCATTTCTGTTCAACATTTTATTGGATCTTCTAGTCAGTATCATAATAAAATGCATCCATATTCTATATAAACACCATTTATAGTCTAGAAATATATTTTTAATGTAAAATATATTTTACCTTTCTATAAATTTTAAGACTAGAATTTTAATTGTTAGCATGGTAAACCAGCATTTTTGTAGAAAATGCATCCAGATTGGAAAAGAAGTAAAACTGGCTTTATTAAAAAATGTTTTAGTGATTTATGTAGAAAATATGGAATCTATTAAAAAAAAAACAAGCAAATAAAATACTCCATGTCCAACAAAAGAGTTTAGCAAGGTTTCAGGATACACAATCTATAAAAACTAAGGTTATTTTTATGTACTAACAAACAACAATTAGAAGTGGAAGTTTAAAAATACAATAGTCATAACAGCATAAAAGTGTGAATTACTAAGGAATATTTCCAACAGAAGGTGGGCAAGAGGTCTTCCTCAAAGATTCTAAGGTGGGACTGAAAGAAATGAAACAAGACCTCTATGAGGGGAAATATATGGATCAGATTCAGTGTTGTTAAGTTTTCAGTTTTACTCAAAATTAATCTATAGATTTGTCACAAAGCCAGTCCAAATTCTAGCAGGTTGTTTTGGTAAAATTTCATAAGCTGAGCCCAGCATGGTGGCATATACCCGTACTCAAAGCTACTCAGGAGGCTGGAGCAGGAAGATTAAAAGTTTGAGGCCAGCACGGGCAATTTAATGAGACCCAGTCTCAATATGGGGCTGGGGTTTAGCTCAGTCAGTAGAGTGCCATGCTGCACTCTCTGAGGACACAGGTTCCATCCCTAGCACCACAAAAACAGGAGAAGGACACAGCAATCCACTGCTGAAGCAATCAGCCACTGAAAACACTATGCGGGTTGCTATGACTTGACAGCATATAACAACAACTGTCTCAACATAAAATTTGAAAAGACCTCGGGTTGTAATTCAGTGGTAAAGCACTTAACTAGCTTGTATGAAGGGCTGGGATTTAGCTCAGTTGGTAGAGCGCTGCACTGTAGTCTCTGAGGTCCTGAGTTCAATTCCCAGCACCCCAAAAATGGGAGAAGGACCTGGCAATCCACTCCCAAGGCAATCCCAAAACAGTCAGCCATTAAAAACCCTATGAGGGTTGCTATGAGTCAGATACCGACTCGATGGCACCTAACAACAATAACAACAAGCTTGTATGAAATCCTGTGTTCAATCCCCAGTATCAAATACACATTACAAATATATATACACAAAATCACAAGGTGATTATAAAATTTAATGCGAACTATCGATGTAAACCATTCTATAGTGAAAGCATGTCAGTTAAAAAGCATATCCATACAGGGATAGGAGTTTGGCTGTGAGTCAGGTGGAAGAGATCACCCAAGGGTCATGAGGGAACTTTTGGGAATGACGAGTGTGTGTGTTTTCTTGTCTGTGGTCATGATTTTACAGGTAACTTGAAATGTGGGTGCTTTAATTTTCAGTTGTCTCCCTACCCACCCCCAATGTTTGAACAGGCCTGCCACTTTTTGTTCTGAATAAGAAGACAGTTCTCTGGAGTCACACATCTAAATGATGCAGTGAAAAATATTCACAGTCTAAACCCACCTGACATATTTAACAGTGTTATACAATCTACACTTTTGTCAGGCAGAGGGAAGTCATACTGTGGAGGGCCTTGGGAACCAGGCTGTGGGACTGA
Source organism: Pedetes capensis (assembly GCA_007922755.1). Classification (NCBI taxonomy): domain Eukaryota; kingdom Metazoa; phylum Chordata; class Mammalia; order Rodentia; family Pedetidae; genus Pedetes; species Pedetes capensis. Next base: position 189,936 of record VMDO01001578.1, read on the forward strand.
TAGCAGTTTAAACCTGGGATCAGGAAATTATGGACCAGAAACCACATTCATCTCACTGCTGTTTTTGTTCAACCTGAAGTTAAAATTTTTTTATTGTTTGTAAATGGCTAAAAAAAAATTAGAACTGAGGCTATAGCTCAGTGGTAGAATATTGTCAAGCAAGTGCAAGGCTCTGGCTTCAATCCCCAGCACCATTTAAAAATTTTTAAAAATGTATTTCATGATAGATAAAATATATGAAATTAAAATTATAATGTATATAAAGTTTCATTGGAATACAGCCACGCTCATTTATTTATGTATTATTTATGATTATATACCACAACAATAGAGTTAAGTAGATGCAACAGAGACTCACAATATGTCCTGAAAATTATAAAATGATTTGTAGCAAAAGTTAGCCACCTCTGTGGCGGGGGATATAGCTCAGTGATGAAGCACTTGCCTAGCAGGTTCAAGGCCTTATGTTTCATTCACAGCGATGCAAATCTAGGAGTAGTGCTTTTCAATTGGGGATTATTTTGCTCTCAGGGACATTAGTAGTCACAATGCAGAGGGGCACTGCAGCTGTTCCAGGAAGGGATGAAGAATGCTGCTAAACATCTTACAGTGCACAGCACAGCCTGGCACAGGAAAGAATTTGCTAGCCCAAAATATCAATAGTACTAACGTTGAAGAACTCTGATTTAGAGAAATGAAGAGTTACTTTAGGTTTTTAATCAAGAAAGTCAAATGTTGCTATGTTGTTGTTGTTGTTGGGTGCCATTGGGTTGGTATCAGACTTATAGCAACCCTACGTACAGCAGGTGAAACACTATTGTCAGTGCTTCTCTGCTACTCATAGAGTTTTCAGTGGCAGATTGATTTTGGGGGAGGGTTGCTGGGTCCTTTTCCCAAGCCTACAGCACCTGGTGTTCCCAGGAGGCCTCCCATTCAAGTATTAACCAGGCCTGATCCTGCTTCCAAGCATCTGATGGGATTGGATGCCACAGGGCTACAGCTGCAGGCAAATATTACTATAGGGAAAACATAATGAATTATACTTAGGTATTAGCCCCACTACTTGCTTGGCCCTCTTCCATGTGTTTTCTCAATAGCCTTGTTGAGGATGTTTTAAATCTCTGCTTAGCTTCTCAGCCACCTCTTCTGGAATCCACATTTGCCTGATGACCTTTGAATTACTGCTGGACATTGTTGTATTTCAGTGGTTATGAAAAGGAAAAAAATTTTTTAAATCATTATTTCTATATGATAACCACCTCCAAACTCCAAGACTTTCTTTTCATTTGATCTGTTTCCAAGTCTCATACATCAGTATGTCAGGGAGAAAAAATCCAAACACATTATCATCCATTTTCATTATTCATACTTTTTGTTTCTTTGTTTTTTTGAAGGCAGGGTCTCTACTATAGTCTAGGCTGGCCTCAAACTCACGATCCTCCTGCTTCAGCCTCTCAAGAGCTAGGATCGGAGGCCTATGCCACCACATCCAGCTGATCATTTGAATTCTTAATAGTAGATGGCATTACTGCTGATATCATTGTCCACATTATATATGTAGCTCATGTAATCAAAATTCTTTCCTTGTGGTTTTTTGTTTTGTTTTGTTTTTGGCATGGTACTGGGGGTTAGTGCTATGTTAGGCAAGCACTCTACCACTGAGCTACATTCCCCAAAATATTTCCAGACATTACCAAATGTAACCTGCCCCCCAGTTAAGAGCCACTTATTTAGATTTACCTAAACATTTATTGTTTTTATTTCTTTTCTGTCTCTAATCTCCTACTAGGATTATTTTCATTCTCATTACAAAATATTTTTTACAGCTAGGCACTGTGGTGTAGTTCTGTAATCCAGCCATTTGGGAGAGTGAGGCAGAAGGATTGCAGATTCCACAATTTAGCACTGGGGGTGCAGCTCAGTGGTGGAGCACTTGCCTAGCATGTGTGATGCCCTAGGTTCAACCCCCAAGTACTGCAGTCAATCAATCAATCACTTTTAGTTACTCCTTTTATGGGTCTATTGAAGATCAGTTTTCATTTTGTGTGAACATGCTTATTACCTTCATTCTGAAAATATATATTTGTTCAATAGAGGATTTTAAGTTGACAAGTGTTTTCTTTAGCATTTTGAAGATACCATTCCTATGTCCTTTTGTTTCTCTTGAGTCTGCTGAGAAGTCATGTCTTAATCTAATTATTTGTCCTTTAAAAGTAATGGGGTTTTTTTTCTGATTGCTTTGACAGTGATCTCTTTATCTTTGGTTTTCAGATGTTTTATACTGATGTATGTAGGTATGATTCTCTTGTTTCTATTGTGTTTGGAATTCATAGTATGTTTTCAGTTATTTCTTTCCTTAATGTTGTTCATCAAAGTTGAGGATTTCTCAGCCTTTATCTCTTCGCATAGTACTTTCTTCCTTCTCTTGCCTTTGTCTTTTCAGAACTATAGTTACTTGTGTGATAGCTCCTCATTGTGTCTTCAGTGTCACTTTCTATCATATTTTTTGTCCTTCCTTTGCTTTGTGATTCATCCTGGTTATTCTAACAATCTTATTTATTAATTCTCTCTTCAGCTATGCTTTATATGTTCTTAAATTCATCTTTTGACTTCCTTCTTTTTTATTGTATTTCTGGGCTTTTTTTGTTTCTGTCTTCTGCTTATTTGCATGTTTGCTTTTTGACACAGTGTCTCACTATATACAGCCTAAGGTGACCTCGAACGCACCATCCTCCTGCTTCAGCTTCACAAGTCCTGGGATTCCAAGTGTGCTGGCTTCTTTTATATTTCTTTGTTTTCAATTTTTCAGCAGTTCTTTTTTTTTATTGTTTCCAATTCTCCAAATTTTAAATCTAGTCTTTTACTTGTTTGGACATATTAATCAAGTTTATTTTAAAAGTCTATGTTTCAAGACTAAGTTTTCTGGATCCTCTGTCCGTTTCTATCATCTGTTATTTCTTTAGATTTTTAGCCATTTGTTCTGTCTCATTTGTCTGATGACCTTTGAATTACTGCTGGACATTGTATACGTTTATGGAAATACTTTGAGACCTAGGGTGATATGTTTTCTATCCAAAGAAGATGTACATCTGCTTCAGGCATGAGGTTAAGGACACTACCAGTCATAATAATTTGAAGCTGGACTTCACCATATCCAATTAATAATCACACCATGGGTCCAACTCAAAACCTGCTGATTTCACCAGTGCTGCTTCTTGTTACCAGCCCCATTACTTGCTTGGCCCTCTTCCGTGTGTTTTCTCAATAGCCTTGTGAGGATGTTTTAAAGCTCTGCTTAGCTTCTCAGCCACCTCTTCTGGAATCCACATATGGTTCCAGAAGAAAAGCTGTTCTCAAGCTCTCTGGGTTTCAGTTCTATTCAAATACGGCCCCTGTTTTTCTAATTTTCCTTCTTATTTTCAGCAGATCGAAGGATCTGATTTGCCTTGTCAGAGGAAGCTCCTTCAGATTAATTTAGTTTCTTGCATAAATATATATCTTCTTTCTCTTAGAGAATATTGTAGTTTATTAAAGTTTATGATATTTTATTTTTTGGGAGGTATACTAGGAGTTGAATACAGGCTTCACACACGCTAGGTGAGCACTTCACTAACTGAGCCACACCACCAGCAACTTTTTTGTTATGAGATAGACTCTTACTAAATTGCATAAGCTGCCTCTGGCCTTAAATCTGCAATCGTCTTGCCTTGGCCTCCTGAGTAGATGGGATTCTAAGTGTGTACCACAGCACCAGGCAAGTTTTGATGCTTATATGTCTGGAAATATCCTGTTGGTTGGAAGTAGAATTATGGCTTCAAAACCACTTTAATCATTTTCCTTGAATGCTTTACTGATATTGTTCCATTATTTACTTACATTCAGTGTTGATGAGAAGATTGACTTGAATCTGATTCTGATCCTTTTGTAGGAAATTTTTTTTCTTCCTACAGAAATTTTTCAATATATCAGTTTTTCAATATATCTTTGACTTTCAAAAGTTATAAAATATGCCTAGCAAAAAAAATTTTCCTTCTGATGTTTTTTAAATTTAAAACTTCATTCTCATTCAAGCTTTTTGCTCTCTCCCATGCACTCTGTTTTTAAACTCATTCTCATTTTTCCATTTTCTCTCCATGTGTGAAGGACTCCTTCAGTTTCTGTCCCACTAGGAGCTTCCCTTATTTCCCAGTGCAGGTTTATATTCATGCATTTATTGGTTTGTAGAATAGCTTCTGTTATTTCTAGAGATTTGATGAGAGGTCAGGAGGCCAAGATGTGTGCTTGGTTTGCCCTCAGTAGTTCTTTTTATGACTTCATCTGCCAAAATTGTTGTCTTCTAAGCCAGGTTTCACATGTGTGAACTTGCCACCAAATCACCTTAGCTCAGCAGCTAGGAGCCCCTCAGATGGCTTCATGTCAACTTCATCAAACTTTTGTTCAGGATTTTATATATATACACACATACATACATATATATAGTTAGTCATTTCCAAACCATTACTGTGGGTCATTGAAATCAAACTATGTTTGTAAAACTTTTTATGATCCACTTTAGTTTCAGAAAAACTAACATACAAAATGTAAAGAAGGAGCAAATCTTTTCAGTTTACTGAGACCTGAAGTTGTAAAAGTCAGTTCATAGAGTAAGGAAGCATGTTAGAAAAGAGGAGCAATAGCAACAGCAGAAAGAAATATGAAAATCAGAGCTAGGGACAGGGCAGAGTTAAAATTTGCTGAGAGGTAGGGCAAGTGGGCCCTGGATACACAGCATGAATGTTTTGCATTGCATAAAATAGGCACACTCGAATTTTCTTGCCTCAACAATTGTACGTACCACCCCTCCATCACGTGATGGATGAGGGTCATGAATAGTCAGATCCTGGATGTCAGGGCTCTGGAGATAAACTCCAGTGAGAGCCTCCAGCCTCCTGTGTCCCTGGACCTCTTATAAACACCCATTTGCCAGGGCATTGCCTGAGTGAGTGCTTAAGAGAAAGTGCCTGCGGTGGCCAGACTGCCTACACTCTGTCCCCAGGACCCTCATCCTGAAAATCCCTCTCTTCCTCTGTGTTCCTCCCCACAAACTGACTCATGTTTACTTATTCAGAAATCTAAATAGATGTGTACAGAAGTAAGTTGACAGAGCCATCTTAATTGATGATTAATATATTAATTTACAATTAATAAATGTTGGCAATCATTAAATTTATGAAATGGCTTCTCAATACTAATTATATAATTGATGCTTAGGACTTTGTTATTTGCAGTGGCTTACAGAATTTCACTTTATATTTACTTTAATAAAAAAGTTTATAAGTGAATGTTTCTAGAGCTAAAACTTTTTGACACTAATCATGTTTTTATTACATAGTTTTTCCTTTTGATACTTTTATTTTTATTCCAACATTAAACATAATCAGCAAACTTTGAATAGCTTCTTATTTTTCTCCATTTAACATTTTTCATCATTTGTCTTAAGTACATTTTTTAAATATTTAGAATTTTAAACTTACAAATGAAGTCATGAACTGTCTTATTATCCTTCTTCATGTCACTCAACAGATTTAAGATGAAAAATATTTTAGTTATTTATGTTGCTTTAGGACTTAAAAATTGAGAAAGAATGAAATTTTCAAACCAATTTATACTTCTACCCATCACACAATTCTATCTAAGCATACGAAAATAACCCTAAATCTGCAAAGCGTGAAATACTTGGGAAATCATCATCCTGGAAAAAAACAAGCAGAATAAGACATACTTTGAACTTTTAAAGTCATAAAGAGATAATTTTCTCAAGGATTAAACATATTTACACATAAATACCAAAATATTAAAACCATTCCACATGCTTTAGTAGGAACTTAAAATTTAAAACTTTTTTACCTGGAAATCTAAACTAAGTAGACTTTGCTTGGTGTCATTTAAGTCGCCAGCTGAAAATGAAACAAACTCAGAGCTTTCTTTAAAAACAAGGGACAGAAGGGAATGTTGGAAACTGTTAGCTGACTTCTTAGTAAAATCTGAAAGAACTGCTTCCCTTGGGAATAAATGCTTTTCAGTTCTCTGTGCAGAAAATCAGCCAAGAAAGTAACAAGGGAAAATGGTTACCAAGGGAAATATTATTTAAAAAAATCACAGGAAAAGTGGAAAACATCAGTGTGGGTTGGGAGGGAGCATTTCCTTTGTAGGCTGAAAAGACCGAACTGGAATCACAAAAACAAGCTTAAGACATCTGTGGTTTTCATGAGCGATTTCCATTAAAAATCTTAAAATTCATACCAGCCAGCATATCACTTGAGTTTTATGAAATGGTAGGGATGATATTGTCCAACTAAAGAGTATAGGTGTCTGAAATTCCTTTAAATTGGGTTAGTGGTATTTAAATATCTCATCCTCTGTCTACCCACCCACCCCAGTCTCATACACAGTATTAACAAAACAAAAACCGGTTACATATTAATTCCCTTGAAAATTATGTAACTTCTAACCACAAATTAATTTTAAAAATTGAATAAGGGAACTGTAAGTCTCCTAATTACCTGTTACTCTGACAAATTAATTGTCTCTTTTGGCCTCAAATTTCTTCATCTGCACAGGAGCAAATTAGAGGGAGGTTAGGATTTCAAGCCCAACACTACTGCCTCTGGAGGCCATTGAGTAAGTTATTTAATGCTTCTGACTAAAGATTATTCTTCTGTATAACAAATAATATCTACTTTTCATGTTTTTGTACAAATCACTAACTTGTGAAAGCTGGATGATGAAAAAAGGAAACAGAAGAATTGATGCTTTTGAATGGTGGTGCTGGAGACGAATATTGAATATATCATGGACTGCGAAAAGAACCAACCGATCTGTCTTAAAAGTGCAACCAGAGTGCTCCTTGGAAGCAAGGATAGCTGAATTGTATCTTATGTATTTTGGACACATTGTCAGGAGGGACCAATCCCTGGAGAAGGACATCATGTTTGAGAGAGTGACAGGTCAGTGAAAAAAAGGAAGACACTCAACTAAATGGATTGACATAATGGCTGCAACAGTGGGTCTAGATCATGCCCATGGCATGGCATCCGGTAGTGTTTTGTTCTATTGTAAGTAAGGTCTTGATGAGTCAGACCCCACTCGATGGCACTTAACAACAGTTTTAAATTGTTAAATTCTTCTTCAGGATACAAATTATTTGATAGAGAGGAGCTAAATTTTTGTTTTCACTAAATTTTAAAATGACCTGGGTAGACTGAGTTAAGGTGATGGACTAACATGATGGACCACTGAAATTCCCACAAATAACAAAAATTATATATATTTTTTTAAAGTGTAAGCTGTACTGCAAAATAAGTAGTACCCTTAGAAGACAAATGATTTTGAGGAGTTCCTTAAAGACTAAAGGCAGATGTCCCCCTTCTGAAGGAAGACACCCCAGCTCAAAACATATGTGAGAGCTCTGGGGGTCTTCTAGGTTTGTAAATTACAGATGCTGTGAGTTGTAAAGCAGTGAGATTGGCTGGAAAATTGCATTCAAGAGGACCAGGGAAGAGAACCCTGATCCCCTTGATGTCTCTGTTGATTTGCTGAGTGTTCACCTGCCCACACTAGGACCCATGTGCTTGGCCACTTGGCTAGAATGGCTGGACAGTGAGGTGGGTGGCTGGCAGAACAGGGGAGGCCCACATTCAGAGCCCAAACTAGCTATGAATACAGCGTCGATCCAAGCACAAACTTGACAAGCCCTGCGTACATATTCAGTACTTTTCATCGGTGTTTTACTCTTATATTCTTAATCCTGAGGTGATAGTTCAGTTGTGCCAAACATTTGGACATGTTCAAATATTAGGGATGGTACCCTTCAAATGTATGCATATCCAAAGATAACTTTGGAGAATAAAAACACAGGAGATTTTCAGTAGTTACATCAGGAGATAAAAGGTTGTTATTGTTGTTGGTAGGTGCCGTCCAGTTGGTATCCGACTCATAGCGACCCTCATAGGGTTTTCAATGGCTGACTGTTTCTGGATTGCCTTGGGAGTGGATTGCCAGGCCCTTCTCCCATTTATGCGGTGCTGGGAATTGAACTCAGGACCTCAGAGACTGCAGCGCAGCACTCTACCAACTGAGCTAAATCCCAGCCCAGGAGATAAAAGAAGCCTCCTAAAAAGAGAGCCCAAGGTCAAAAGGTAGATGAAAACCAGAAAAGATACAATGAAAAGACCGGACAAAGAAGTTCAGGATCTAGTCAGAAGTTCCAGAAAAAGACAACAGAGAAATTGTATAAAGAAGTGTGTGACTAGTCAGCTGGCTGGGGTCCTTTTGCTCCACCTCCATAGAAATCCATAGACAAGGTGAAGCTCTTCAGATGCTGGGCTTAGGCAGTTGTGTCTCTTGGTGTTTGACAGCAGCAGATGATGTCAGTGGCCAGACTGGTGGCAGCCAAGTGACACTCTCTAGTGTTATACTTTTCATGTAGGTGGAGGAGTCGGGAATCTGCATCCAGCCTGTGTTATAGCTGTCATGTTGGTTGAGGAGTTGGGGATCCTTGGCCTTCAACAGCAACTGTCATTGCAGCTTCTGGGTGGGCTTAGGTATGGAGAACCTCAGTCCTGACAGCCACCATGTATGAGACTTCCACCCTCACTCTTCTTCCTGCCCAGGTTGCTCTTCTGGAACTCTTCAGCTGTCTCTTAGTTCTCCGTCCACTGTCACTGTCACTGTCATTCAGGGGACAGTTATCACTGCACTTCTGCTGCTGCCACTATTTTGCTGTTGAACACTGCTTCTTTTGCAGCCATCAGTACCCTACTGTGACCATTTTCCAGTTAATTAATGGGGCCTGGACCTACACGGCCACAGTTCTTAAAGCCCCTCCCCCTCAGCTGCTATCAGAGTTGATGTGTCTCTGGAGTGCTGGAGTCGTAGGAGCTTCTGGGAAAAGAGTGTGAAGTGGGGCATTCCACTTCTTGTCAGGCAGACAGCAGCTCCCAGCTGCTACCTGTGACCAGGCTGTTCCCCGCCACCACCCTGATGCTTCTCAGGCAGTAGAGTGGCCCCTGGATGCTCTGTCCAGGGCAGCCTCTGGCCCTGCTGTAAACAATCAAGACTAAAGGGGGAGGCCCCCACCACTGCACCACTTGTTACTGGGCAATGGTAGCAGCTACTAGGGACTAGCTCCACCTGGGAGTCCCAGGGCCATTGCCAATGATTGGGACCACAGGAGGTGGCGGGGGCCACCACCCCCTTCTTCAGATCCCTGTGCCAGCTTTCCCACCACTGTTTCTCTTTCTTCACTACTGTCATCATCACTGCACCTGTTGCCTTTTCTTCTTGGTGTTACCAGCTCAGCTGCTCTCCTACAGGTAGGCAGAAAGACTACCCAAGAGAAGCCTTTTACTGGGCCTGCTATTACAATACTGGGGAGGGAGCACAGAGGGGTGTCTCCTAGCCTGTGACCACAACAGCCTTCCTGTGTAGCCAGACGGGAGCATTTGCGCCAATCACAGTGGTTCTGTCATGCAAATGTTGTTGTTATCCAACTCATAGCAACCCTCATAGGGTTTTCAAAGGCTGATTATTTTGGGATTGCACTGGGAGTGGATCGCCACATCCTTCTTCCATTTTTGTGGTGCTGGGAATCGAACCTGGGACCTCAGAGACTGCAGAGCATCACTCTACCAACTGAGCTAAATCCCAGCCCAGTCATGCAAATGGAGGTTTATATTTACACTCATCAGCATTGTCTGCTTTCACCAGACAGTCCCTCTTCTTGGTCACCAAAAGAAGAGCTCCCCCTCTAGCCTGGATGGAAATAGTTGCAGGGAAAGTTCAGTGTAAGTTGCTTGAAACGGATGTGGCTGGGGCCACACTGCAGTCACAAATAATTGCAGTCTTGTAGCTTCCTCCAGATGTCCATGGAGTGCTTACAACACCAGGTGCTGGTGTGACAGTGGCTTAGATGGCCAGTAGTCCTTTTGCTCAAGACAGCTAGAGCCACAAGGGAGAGCCAGTAGCTGTCAATTATTGATCAAATTCACCCCATTCCCCAACATCTTGTGCTTCCTTGAAGGAAAATAAGCAGCGAAAGGGGAACACTCACAATAAGAATGGGAAAACACTTCTTAACACTAATACTGATTTTAGCAGTATATTAATAATGTATAATGCCTAGCACCACAAGGAGAGGTGGATGCATTTTTTTCTATCTCAAATGAAGAAATAATTCAAGAAAGTGTTCTGGAACTGAAGGGCATGAATTTCTAGTGTGGAAGACACCAGTGAATATTCAGCATGTTGTTGTTGTTGTTGTTAGGTGCCGTCCAGTCAAGTCTGACTCATAGCGACCCTATGTACAGCAGATCGAAACACTTGCCGATTCTGTGCCAGGCAAACCATCTTATTTATGTTTAAGCCCATTGTTGCAGACACTGTGTCAATCCATCTGGTGGAGGGTTTTCCTCTTTTGGGTTGACCTGCCACTCTCCCAAACATGATGTCTTTCTCTAGAGATTGACCTCTCCTGACTACATGCCCGAAATATGTAAGACACAGTCTGGCCATTCTTCCTTCCAAGGAGCACTCTGGTTGCACTTCTTCTAGGACAGATTTGTTGGTTCTTTGGGCAGTCCATGGTATATTCAACAGACGTCTCCAGCACCACAATTCAAAAACATCAATTCTTTTTCTGTCTCTCTTGTTCAATGTCCAGCTTTCACAACCATATGATGCCACTGAAAATACCGTGGCATGAGTCAGACGCATCTTCGTCTTCAATGTGACATCTTTGTTTTTCAATACTCTAAAGAGATCTTTTGCCACAGCTTTTCCTAGAGCAATGCGTCTTTTGATTTCTTGACTGCTGCTTCCACGGGTGTTGATTATAGAGCCAAGCAAAGCAAAATCTTGGACAACCTCAATCTTATCTCCATTTATTGTGAAGTCGCATGCTGACCCTGTCGTAAGGATTTCTGTTCTGTTGATGTTTAGTTGTAACCCATATTGAAGGCTATGATCTTTGATCTTCATCAGTAAATGTTTTAAATCCTCTTCACTTTCAGCAAGCAGAGTTGTGTCATCTGCATAACGCAGGTTGTTAATGAATCTTCCCCCAATCCTGATGCCGTGTTCTTCTTCATAAACTCCAGCTTCTTGGATTATTTGCTCAGCATATAAATTGAAGAGATAGGGTGAAAGTATACAGCGCTGACGCATACCTTTCTCAACTTTAAACCAGACTGTGTTTCCTTGTTCTATTCGAACAACTGCCTTCTCGTTCACATACAGATTTCTCATTGGCACAATTAGGCGTTCTGGTATTCCCATTTTCCGAAGTGTTATCCGTAATTTGTTATGGTCCACACAGTCAAATGCCTTTGCATAGTCAATAAAACATAGATAGACATCTTTCTGATATTTCTGCTTTCAGCTATTGTCCACCTGATATCAGCAATGATGTCCCTGGTTCCCTGCCCTCTTCTGAATCTCCCTTGATTTTCTGGTAATTCCCTGTCTCTATACTGCTGCAGTCACTTCTGAATGATCTTTAGTAGAATTTTGCTGGTGTGTGATATTAATGATATTGTCCGATAGTTTGCACATTCAGTCGGATCCCCTTTTTTGGGAATAGGCACAAATATGGATCTCTTCTAGTCAGTTGGCCAAGTAGCTGTTTTCCAAATCTGTTGGCATAAACATGTTAACACCTCCAGTGCTGCATCTGTTTGTTGA
>VMDO01001579.1:0-117997 GCA_007922755.1 Pedetes capensis
TGTGAAAGCTGGACATTGAACAAGAGAGACAGAAAAAGAATTGATGCTTTTGAATTGTGGTGCTGGAGACGTCTATTGAATATACCATGGACTGCCAAAAGAACCAACAGATCTGTCCTAGAAGAGGTACAACCAGAGTGCTCCTTGGAAGCAAAAATGGCCAAACTGCGTCTTACCTATTTCGGACATGTAGTCAGGAAAGAACAATCCCTGGAGAAGGACATCATGGTTGGAAGAGTGGCAGGTCAACGCAAAAGAGGAAAACCCTCTACCAGATGGATTAACACAGTGTCTGCAACAATGGGCTTAAACATAAATAAAATGGTTTGCCTGGCACAGAATCGGCAAGTGTTTCGGTCTGCTGTACATAGGGTCACTATGAGTCGGACTCGACTCGACGGCACCTAACAACAACAACATGAGATAATATTCTGAGGCAAACACCCTCCCTTCAATGATACTTCCATCGTCTTGCAACATTTAAAGCAGTGCCCTAAGAAGTTCAGAATGAGCTGCAAAGTCACCCTCCAAAATCTGAGTCCTCCAGCCCCAGAGCACTCCCACTTCCTGAGCTGATTGACAGCCTCCCCCACACTGCACTCTGCTGAGGCAAGGGAGAGGAGAGGGCTGGGACTCCCATAGGCAGTGAAAGGTCTGCTTTCCACCCAGGGTATCCATCCAGAGATGAAGGAGCCCTGTCTGAGTGGTGGCAGTAGATGAAATCACTAGACAAAGGGGGACAGGAAATGTCACAAAGGAAGGATCAAGATGGAGCTGTCTGAACCAAGGAGGGAACTCAGCACCTCCAAGATCAGGACAGCCAGAAGTAAGTTTCCTGCTGTGATACAGTGTTACATACTAGGGATTCTTGCCAAAAACTTTCAACCGAAATTTAATCAATCCTACAGATCTAATTTCTAGTGTATAGGAACTACGCAGGTAAGGAACAGAATTAAGCCATCCCATCAGGAAGCAGTCAAAACCAGACGGTGGAACATCCAACAGGACAATGAGCCTTGTTTTTGCAACACTTCATTGGGATTCAAAGAAGCTGGGTGTGGGGTGCATGCCTGGAATCCCAGCGGCTCAGGAGGTTGAGGAGGATTAAAACTTGGAGGCCAGAGGCAGCCTGCATAATTTAATGAGACTCCAACTCAAAATAAGAGTACAAAATGGGCTGAGGTTTGCAGTTCAGTGGTAGAGCACTTTTAAAGCATGTGTGAGGCCCTCGGTTCAATCCCTCAGTATGAAAAAAAAAAAAAGTAAGAAAAAGGAGGAGGAGGAGGAGAAGAAGAAACCTGAAAAAGACGGATCTGTTTTACATTAAAAGATAAAAGATAAGAGTCATAATAACCAGTTGTAGTGCTGGTACCTTAGTTGGATCATTATTGCTGCAAACTAACAGGGAAATGGGATTGAGGCAATCAGTAAAGCTTGTACATAGACATCTATTAAACGACATTAAGGAATATTATTTTGTTGTTTATGCCGTTGGCATTGCAGTTGTGTAGGAAAATATCCATCCTTTTTAAAGACATATGTTGAGCTTTGCAGTGGTGAAACAAGATCCCTGATATTTGCTTCAAAAGATTTCATAAAAAAATAGTAAATAAAGCAAGAATACTTTCTAGAATTTTTAATAAGAGATTCTTATTAGTGATCTTATGTACATGAATGAGTATATATTGAACACCAATAAAACAAATGTACCCTCTCTCATTCTCTCTCCTCCCCTACACATTCTCTCCCCGTACACATGCATGCAGTTGAAAACTTGTTAGCATTGGCTTAAGTAGAATGTTTCTAAGTAACTAGAAACAGGCCTGTTTTTTCTCCATATTTTAAGATAATCAAAACCAGAAAAATTTCTTTAGGACAGGGATAGGTGGTTCACACAGAAAGATATATATATGGTTTTTGAAAAATATGATTTCTCTGATATCCACTGATTTTGAAGAAGGTTGAGGACTGTTGGCTTCAGATGTGCCCTGCGGAACAAAGTGGGGCTGGCTTCCTCCCCAAGCCCAGGCTTACTCCAGAGGAATAGTGCTCAATGCACCATCTGGACAATGTTAGAAATGAAAATTCTTCTGGCCCATCCTAGACCAGCAGAATCAGAAACTTTTGGATGGTGGGGCCGGCAATCATGCTTTAACAAGCTTTCCGGGTCATTCTGGCCATGCCCTGGGAATACGGACGCTCAGTGTGAAAAAGGCGCATCCATTCCACAGACTCTGAGAAGTTCATTTAGCGCCATGCAGAAGTAACGCAGTAAGTGACTCATCATGCTTATTTGCTAAATGGTAGGGGTTTGCCCAGTGGTAACCTCTCACATCCCTTCCCATGAGCTTATTTCAGTTGTATAGCTTTGCCTGGAAGCATGGTTAACAATTACATTTTAGTCCAGAGGTGGGGAGAAGTTAACTTCTCAGAACGTTTTAAATCCATTTGCCAACTTGTATCCACTTAACATGTAGCCATCTCATTCATGATGCGCATCACAGCCCCTGATTGGACCAGCTGGGCTGGGAAGATCAGCCTCTGAGTGTTACTAAGTGTTAGCTGCACAGTATTTGGCAGGTTCCTCCAGCCTCAGGAGACTGAACTTAATCTATTCCTTGGCAGGCCCCATTTAGGCATTTTTCATTTATTCAACTGATTGGTTTATGCATAAATTGGAATCAGAGGCAAAGAAATTAGCAGAAGTCTGTGATTACAATGGAAAAATGTTCTCCCTGCGAGATGTGAGAAATTTTTGTTCTGCAAGAAGAATATCATATCATGTGAAGAGATTAGAACAGCGCCCCTTGGAAAATACGGTACTTCTAAAATAATCATTTGAACGCTAACTACCAAGTGAATGTGGAAAAAGGAAAGTCACCTATGTCACAGCAGCACAGACTCACAAAGCCACTCTGAACAAGCTGAGCTGAGTCACTAGAGGGGACAAAGAATCAAATCTCCACCTTGGAGAAAAGTCAGTTTGGACTGATCTTTAATTTGAGAGATGTAAATCTGTCTTTGATATAGTCTCAGTATAGTCATGTCTGATTACCAAGTTAGAGGTATAGGTCTGTATTTGTCAAAGTAGAGGTTGGTTTTCTAGTAAATACAATTTCACAAGACAAGGTAAATTAGTGTTGATCTTAAAACCTAACTGTACAAGTTACAGTGTAACACTTTCTGTTTGAATTAGGCCAGCTTTCTTATCCTCTGAGTTTCCATTTCCTCATTTCAGAAATGAAAATAATAATACCCAGTTTGCAAAGTTTGTGTGAAATTATACAAACACATAGACATACGTTGTGTTCTGCCACAATTCTGCTTTGTGAACATTACTTGGCTTCTATGTGGTTGGTAAATAGTGAGATGACGGCAGTGTAACGTGGAAATCCTCTTGGACTCCCCCAGCCTATTAATGGTTCTTCCATGATAATGACAGCCGATTATAAGTTAGACCTCTATAGCTGATCATGACCAGTGTGAAGAAGATAGCCCTGTCCACAATGACCATCTACCCTTTATTTTTCTTTTCAGCTCATTTTGACCCACTTTTCTGTTTGTTGTTGTTATTGTTAGGCAGTGTCGAGTCAAGTCCGACTCATAGCAACTCTACGTACAGCAGATCAAAACACTTCTCATTTCGGTGCCAGGCACATGATCTTATTTATATTTAAGCCCATTGTTGCAGACACTGTGTCAATCTATCTGGTGGAGGGTTTTCCTCTTTTGCGTTGACCTGCCACTCTCCCAAACATGATGTCCTTCTCCAGGTCTTGATCCCTCCTGACTACATGTCCAAAATATCTAAGACGCAGTCTGGCCATTCTTGCTTCCAAGGAGCACTCTGGTTGCACTTCTTCTAGGACAGACCTGTTGGTTCTTTTGGCAGTCCATGGTATATTCAATAGATGTCTCCAGCACCATAATTCAAAAGCATCAATTCTTCTCCTGTCTCCCTTGTTCGATGAGCAGCTTTCATAACCATATGATGTGACTGAAAATACCATGGCATGAGTCAGATGCACCTTTGTCTTCAATGTGATGTCTTTGCTTTTCAATACTCTAAAGAGATCTTTAAGTATTTATTACATGGTTTCTCCCAAACTGTGTATTTAGCTCTTCCCACCACAACTCAATGGCCTCAACATTCCCTTGTACTCCTTACATCAAGGTATTTTCAGTTTTTAAATTGTTAAGTAAAAAACTTTAGATTTACTTTGGGATTTCTTTTTTATTAGAAACTTAACTTTAAAAAAAAAAACTGTGCTAATATTGTTAGCAAGACTGTTACTGTATTTGCTGATGTCCTAGTTAGAAATTTCTAGGGATTTTAAGAGATACGCTCCTGATATCTTTTCTATAAGCCTAATAATTTTAGTGTGAATGCTAATTTTAGTGTTAATTTTGTTGGATGCTAGATTTATTGCAAAGGCATATTGTCATAATGCAGAAATGACATAATACAAAGTAAATATTCCCGTATATGTGTGCATGAATTTATAATAAGATTTTGATCCCTGGTAATAATAGGGTACTCTTATCATTCATTTTGGCTTCCTAACTTCTAAATATGTATCTTTGAAGGAGTCACTGCCACTCCTTATTACTTTGATGAGGATTGTCGTAGTGTAGCAGGAAGCAAGGCCCATCAGAGAGAAAAAATCACCTGGACATCAGTATTAGTTAGAGAAAGGGGCTTTGTTGCCGGCGGAACAATGGCAGGATCTTCCTCCAGCCCCCAAATGGCCGCACTCCCCAACTTATTCTTTCCTATCCCTTATATAGGATTTACAGACTAGTGGACGAAGGGGGTCCTTGTGTTTCTCTTTGATTGAGTACTTTGAACAGTCCACAGGTATTACAGAGCAATCACAGCAGAAGGCAGAAACTCCTTAACAACAAATCTTTGAAGAAATAACTTCTTGATACCAGGGCCTGTGTCTGTATTGAGGGGAGGGGAATTTACTGCAGCACGTGTGTGTTCAGAGAGAGAGGTTCCTGGCATTCCCTAGATTTAGAGAGTGCAGTCCTGTTCTTTGATCAGGGGAGTAAGGAAGGTAGCTCCTGAGCCTTAAAGGAGCCAGGGCCTGGTGTGGTTTCATTAGGTTTTCCTTTCTAGTAGTTTGAACAAGAAATGCCCCATAGGCTCGTGTGCTGAATGCTTGGCCCCCAGCCAGGGGTGCTTTTTGTGAGGTTCTGGAAACTTTAGGAGGTGGGGCCTCACTGGAGGGAGCAGGCCATTGGGAGCATGACTTTGAAAGTTATACCTAATCCCCAGTCTCCTCTCTCTGCTTCCTGCCAACCCTAAGGTGAGCGGCCTCTGCCACATGCTCCTGCCACCACAATGTCCTGCCTCATGAAAGGCCTAGAGTCAATGGAGCCAAGGACTGTGGATGGAAATCTCTGAAACCATGAGCCAAAGCAAATGCTTCCACTCTTTAAGTTGTTTTTCTCAGCTGTTTCTCACAGCAATGAAGAGCTGAGTAACACAGAAAAGGACAAAGACTACATCTCAATATAAAGTCTAAAGATACTGGGTACTCGCTGCCCCAGCCCCCCTGCAGCCAGGGCGAGGGCCTGCGCCACAGATTAGGAGCTAGTGGTGCCAAAACCGAGGGACTGGGAGCTCCGTCATTTTCTCCCCAGAATGCCTTTGAGAGTTCTTTCCTGCTCCATCTTCATGCCTTATGATGCTCATGAGCTACTCTTTGTCCTTTCAAAACACTTGTCTGCTTCACATCAGCCAGAATTAGCCTCAGTTGCTTGCTAGGCAGGACCCTGACTACTATGGTGGTTACTATCATGATAATTTCTGTAGTTTTTGAGTATCTACCACAGCTATTACACTTTAAGGCACACTCAGATTGGCAGATTACCTATCTGTTCTAAGTGTGCATTGCTACATCTAACATAACTCCCTTCAAATCTTAGTGGCCTAACACAATAATGTATTATTATACTTCATGGCTCTGGGCCTGAGGGGGCCCAGTTAGGCGATTCCCTCTTAGGATACCTCATGCAGCTGCAGTCAGATGGCGGCTGGCTTTGGAACCACCTGTGCACTGGTCTGGGCTGCTCATCCAAGATGGTTCCTTCTTTTACATGTCTGGCTTCTTGTCCTGTCTCTGTCTCTTCATATGGTGTCTCATCCTCCAGGACTTCTCCATATGGCTTGGGGCTTTTCATAGCATGGTGGCCTCAGTGTAGTTACACAAGACAGCTGGATTTCAACAGGCAGGAAATTAACATCTAGGGCGACACCTGGAGCTGACATCGTATAACCTCCATATTCCTTCCATCAAAGCAGTCGTAGGACCTGCCTGGGCTTGAGGGGGTGGGGTGGAAAATTATTCTTTAGTTCTTGAAGGAGTGGAAAGTTATACTGTCACTGTCAGAGGTATCTCTGTGGCCATCTTTGGAAAATATAGCCTGCCATATTATCCTTAAGAGGATAGGTACCACCCAGAGAATTATATAGAAAACATTCTCCAGTATAAGTTTTAAAGGGCAAAGTGCCCATCCCTACGCATCCATGGCATAGTACACAAAGTCTTCTGCAGCATGGCTGTTAAAGGTGGGCACAAACTCCTCAGTGAAGCTTTTTCACCTTTGCCTTCACACTGGATCCTTATCTCTGTTTTGCAGTAAATAATGCAGTGCAGTTTGGGAACCCTAAGGGTTTTAGGATCTGAGAGGACAATTCTCTCCCAGTCATTAGTATTTTTCATTACATGGGAAAATCAACCAAGTGAAGAAATTGATAAGCAGTCATCTAGTCAGCCACACTTGGAAAGTGAGTGTTTAAAAATGTTGTTAGGTGAGGATTCGACTCATACTGACCATAAATGCAGCAGAAGGAAACACTACCTAACACTATGCCATGCACAAAATCTTTCTGTTTGACCCCAATGCTGGAGCCACTATGTTTCTTCTCAATTTGAGTCATGCCATATCAGCAAAAGGAGGTCCCAGGGACTTTTAACTCCATTCCCATCATTAAGGTCAACTCTACTTTGAGGAAGCAATTCTTCCCCAGTTGTTTTCTGAATGCTTTCTGGCCTAGGGGGCTCATTTTCTGGCACTATGTTTGACAGTGCTTCTCTGCTATTCATAGAGTTTTCAATGGCTAATTGTTTTGGGAGTGGGCTGGAGGGTCCTTCTCGCTAGCTTGTCTTAGTATGGAAGCTCAGCTGAAACCTGTCCATCATAGGTGGCCCTGCTGGTATCTGAAATACCAGTGAAGTAGCTTTCAGCATCACAGCAACATGAAATCCCCCACAGCACAACAAGCTGATGGACACATGGGGGATTGTTGTTGTTGTTGTTAGGTGCCTTGGAGTCAGTGTCCGACCCATAGGGACCCTGCGTACAACAGGTGAAACACTATTGTCAGTGCTTCTCTGCTATTGATAGGGTTTTCAATGGCAGATTGATTTTGGGGAGTGGGTTGCTGGGTCCTTCTCCCAAGCCTACAGCAGGTGGTGTTCCCAGGCAGTCTCCCATCTAAGTACTAACCAGGCCCGACCTTGCTTAGCTTCTGAGATCTGATGAGATTGGATGCCACAGTGCTACGGATATAATAAATAAACTGCTATGGTCCAGGCCATTCCTGAGTGATATGGTACATGAAAAGTCCATCTAGGAAGAAGGAAAGCACTTCCTAGTGGTTAGAAGCTGAGAATATAACAACATCTGTACACGACCTGATTGCACACAGTGGCTGCCTAAATCATAGTCTGTTTACCTTCACATGAAGCAATCCTTTCTTTGGCTCTACTTCAGGGATGCAAGACAAGGTAACTTTGTCTCCGGTATCTGGTATCTCCGACTCTTAAAGATTGTCTTATTGATATTATTGATAGTGTCTTATTCATTTTGATATTATTGCTTTAGGGCAACATGTACTCTCCATAGCAAGCATCTAACAGAAATGCTTCTACAGGTTGCTTGAAGCTAGTTGGCATTGAGCTCCAGCTCCTTTTTTCTTTTTTTCTTTTTTCTTTTCTTTTCTTTTCATCCTCCAAGGTTGGTCAGGAAAGTGCCCTCCTTTTCTGGACCCAGAGGGGGTTAATGTCTGGTGTGTGTGTTGTTTCATGTACCCCTTGGCACTAAAGTTAATTCTATTTTGGTTAACAGAGTATCATAGGTTATAATGATGTTTCCCAGAGTCTTAGTTCATTTGTTTCTGCTTTGCTTCTGTCAAGGCAAGGTCCCTATACAACCTATATGATCTTAATCCCTAATATCATTTTCCTCTTCACATAAAGTTTTCATTGTTCCCCCCCCCACACACACACACACACAATCACAGTCTTTGCATTATTATAATTATTGGTATTATCTGTTGCATGAATCAGTTCCTTCTTAGCTTCAATAGAACCAAACAAATTGGCTTAAGATGAAAGCAAATCTATTGGCTCTGGAAGGCTAAAAGTCCAAGGGGCTGGGCTGACTTCAGACATGGCTGGATTCAGTGCTTGTTGCTATTGGATGCTGTTGAGTCAGAGCCAACTAATAGTGACAGAATAAAATGCTACCTGACACTATACCATGCCCAGTACTATGTCAGTGCTTCTCTGCCATTCATAGGGTATTCAATGGCTGTTTCAGGAGTGGGCCGCCAGGTGCTTCTCTCATTTTTGTGATGCTGGGGCTTGAACCCAGGGCCTCAGAGAGTGCAGAATAGCACTCTACCATCCAAGCTAAACCTCAGCCCCAATACACCCTATCATTAGCACCCAATTTTTCTCTCTTTACTTTTCTGCCTGCTTTTTGGATTTTATTCTCAGACTCCAGTTAGTTCCTTCTGGAAGCTCCAGGCCATCCCTTCATGCAGGCAAAATTGCTGGGGCAGCTCTAACCCTACAGTTTCTGAGGTTGCAGCTTAGCTCAAAAGAGAGAATCTTTCCTGCAGCTCGTAAACAGGTCCTGAGATTTGTTCTGATTGGACCAGTTTGTGTTGTGTGCCCATCTCTGAACCAATCATTGCAGACAGAGGAATATGCAGCACATTCAGCCACTGAGGCCTAAGGCATATGCTCCACCCTCAGAACCAGGGGAAGGAGCCTGACTAGGTGGGGCATGGGATCTGCAGTGAGAGTCAGCCTTGATGGAGAGGAGAAAAGCAGTGTAGGAAAGCAAAGAACAACTATTAATATTATTGTTATCACCATTAGAATTATTTTTAAACTATCATTATATACATGCTTCCATTTAGTCTGTCATAGTGCCTGGCAAACCCCTCCCAAAAATCAATCCGCCATTGAAAACCCTATGAACATCAGAGAAGCACTGACAATAGTGTTTCCCCTGTTGTACAGAGGGTCTCTATGAGTCGGATACCGACTTGATGGCACCTAACAACAACAACAACAGTGCCTGGCACATACTGGCTGTGCAGTACATGTTGACGGAGTGGGCTTTTTCCTAATGATAAACGTTAGGTCAGTCTTATAAACTGCCAATCAGACAAGGCTGCCAAGAGTCAGGTGCATTAAAGGAAGGAAACATTACTCCCTTGAAGCATCAATAATGCATTAGATTTTAAAGCCTTCTTCAGACCTTTATTATTACATTGTTTTGATTACCTACCAGCATTTGCACGTGTTACTAAGCACATTTTTGTATTGCTGTATAAATGGATGATTTTAAGTCTCTCCCTAAGCAAGTAAACCCAACACACTTTACTTTCAGCCAAATTGGAATTGGAATGCTTCCAAGTGCACTTTCAGATGCTGCAGATCCACCTCTGCGCTGCTGCCTCCCTGTCTAAGCGGGAAGCAGGAGAGGGGAGAGTGCAGAGGGGAGAGGGAGAAAACCATTGAGTCAGCTTCTGCAGTGCAGAAGTAATGTGTCTTCTTGTGCTTATTCCCGTGCCTACTGCTTACCTTTTTTCCCTTTGTAAACAGGGAAGAGCAACCAGGGCCATGATTTCTGAAGAGTATAAAATACAGAGGGCTGGGATTTAGCTCAGTTGGTAGAGCGCTGCGCTGCAGTCTCTGAGGACCAGAGTTCGATTCCCAGCACCACAAAAATGGGAGAAGGACATGGCAACCCACTCCCAAGGTAATCCCGAAACAATCTGCCATTGAAAACCCTATGAGGCTCGCTATGAGTCGAACACGACTCGACAGCACCTAACAACAACAACAACATAGAATACAGAAAGCTATATGAGTAGCTATTTCTTCCAAGGATGGTGCTAAAAATAGAAGATAACTGATACCATTCTGGGTGCAGAGATACAAGTTAATTCATAACTAGTATCACCATAGATGCATAGAACAAATTTCATTCATTACATACAATGAGTATCAGGAAATAATTCTCTCACAGAACCCTGGGTGGGAAAGGCTGAGTGAGACAGTGATGCATCATCGTCTTGTCTGATTTGAGCACCTCCTTGTCTGCTGAAGGAAATAAAGTTAACGATTTCTCTGGCCATGCACAGGAATGCAAATCAAGAACCACCAATCACATGCAACTGCACATGCACACATATGTGCATACAAATGCACATATTATGCACACTGTATATATAAAATACAAAACATTTGTTCAATGTCCAATATTTACTATATCTTTCAATATATGTTTATGACACACATATACATGCAGACATACATACATATACATATACACACACATACATCTTGCTGTTGTTAGGTGCCGTGGAGTCTTGTCCTACTCGTAGCGACCCTGAGAGTTTTCAATGGCTGATTATTTTGAAAGTGTGACGTCACGTCCTTCTCCTGTTTCTGCAGTGCTGAGGATCCAACCAAGGGCCTCCAAGAGTGTAGAGCATCACTCTACCAACTAAGCTAAACACCAGCTCCTATATACATGCATACATTTATATGTAAAAGTATGTGTGTATATACATATACACACACATATATGTAAAAGTATGTGTGTGTATATATTGGGCTGGGGTTTAGCTCAGTTGGTAGAGTGTTACTCTGCACTCCCTAAGGACCCAGGTTCAATCCTTAGCATCACAAAAAAAAAAAAAAAAAAAAAAAAAAAAAAAAAAAAAAAAAAAAAAAAAAAAAAGGGAAAAGGATGTGGCAATTCACTTCCAAAGCAATCATCCACTGAAAACCCTACAAGGGTTGTTATGAGTCGGATCTGACTCAAGCCACCATATTTATATATTTGCCGTATATACATATATGTGTGTGTGTGTGTATGTGTGTGTGTGTGTTTATATATGTTGTTGTTGGTGGTGCCATCGAGTCGGTATCCAACTCATAGTGACCCGCTGTACAACAGGGGAAACACTATTGTCAGTGCTTCTCTGATGTTCACCGGGTTTTCAATGGCAGATTGATTTTTGGGAGGGGGTTGCCAGGTCCTTCTCCCAAGCCTACAGCTTCTGGTGTTCCCAGGCAGTCTCCCATCCAGGTACTAACCAGGCCCAACCCTGCTTAGCTTCCGAGATCTGACGGGATTGGATGCCATAGGGCTACAGCTGCAGGCATGTTTATATATATATGTATATATATATATTTGTTGTTGTATAATGTATGCTTTTTATCTCTCTTTATTAATAAATGATGAAAAAATATATTTTTACTTAAACACATCAGCAGTGCAGGCCTCCAAGTATGAAGGAGAGACAACCTTTCCTCAGTCCTGTGGACTCTGCCTGGCTGCTGAGGGGCACCCCACCCAGCTGTCCAGAATGAACAGAGAATGGCGATGTAGCCAGCTTCGGCCTCAGACCCTGTCCTGTTTTTGGACTTCTAACATCTGCACAGGGAAGCGTGGGTGCTTTCTCTGTGGACAGCATCTGTAGGAGCCTCTGCCTTGGTGGTTGTGACAGTGTCTCCTCACTTCCGGGAGAGAGCGGGATGACTCTATGGAGAAGTACTTTTCCAGCCACTGAGGCGGAGGCATCCAGGGGCACCAGCGTTTCTAATAGGGAAGAGACTCCCTCCATTCTGCAAGAGGCTAAATATGAATAATGGCTTCATCACCGCTACTTTATTGCCCTTTGCTGGTGAGGTAACTGAAAAGATTCCTCTATGTGTCTATCTTCAATGCCTTGGAACAGGAACTCTGGAGAAAAGTATAGAGCTGTGGAGTCTTCTGACAAAGTTACTGGAGGTGTTGGAACCACTAAAGTTACCACTTCTGCACTTGGCCATGGCCTCAAGCAGCAAGGAGTGCAGCGAGTATATAAAAGTCAGATATGTCACAATCCACAGTCAGATACACGGGTGAGATAGGATTAGAAAGATCTTCTCTGTTCCATAGAATAACCCTTCTGTTTCCCTACGCACAGAATGGAGATGGCATGGGCAAGTTGACTTAATATAATGCTTTCCATTTGGCTATCTCAAAATATTTCCTTGTAGACAATTTCCAAAAAGAAGGGTCAGAGAGATGGGAAGAAATCCAAAACTTGGTTCTGCAGCCTCACTCTGGTTTCATAACACTGAGAAGAGGTGTTCTATCACATCAGTTAATATCTGTGTTCATTTTTTCCGTTGCCTCTACTACTGACTGCTTCCCAGAGGTAATTTTGCAAAATCCAGCATTCAAAGGATTTAATCAATCAGGGCTATATTTTGAGACTTTAGACTCAGCAAAGGCAGTTTGGTGAGCAATTTTTCAAAGCTGATTTTTCATTAGAAAGAAGATGGGAGGTTGGGAATTAAATGGGAACAAAACAAACTGGCAAGAATGTGTATTACAACTGCTAAATCAAACAAACAGTGACTCATCTGGTCTCATCGCAGGCCTTCACAATAGCTAAGCTGCCAGCAGACTTTGCTGCCTTTTTGTATTCGTGAGCAGCAAACAGGTTTAGAAATATCCTAATACACAGTACATGTGCTTTATTCTTGTTCCCAGGCCTAAGATCTGGCCTCTGTGTTGGACTTGGGGGTGGATTTTATTAAAAAAAAAAAAAAAACTGTTCAAACATTGTATAGTTAAAATATTTGTTCAATTCTTCTCCTTCCTTTTTAATTAAAAGTGAAGTGGCCTACTTCACCCAGTCCTGGCCAAGGAAAAGATAAAATTTACCTTCTGTTCTTTGGTATTAATGTGAAATATTTGCTTCATAGCAAAATAAACTCAAAGGGCAATTTGAAATTAGATCAAATAACATCACCAGTCAAGCGGCAGTCTTTCCCCCTGCCCTGTGTCCTTTTCCTATAGCTTTAAGTTTTCTTTCCTTAAAGGGGAAAAAACATAACAACAGAGAAAAAGCCCAAAAGGGGAACAAATAAGAAAAGCAGAATAGCATGAAAATATGTAAAAGGTTCCTTGATCAAACTGCTGTGGTAGTGAATGTGTCTGTGCAGAAAATAGAGCCCTTACTATTTCATTGATTCAGTAAACATTTATTAAGTATCCACTGTGCAACAGCTACAGGACAGATGCAAGCAAGATGACTGGAGAAGGTCATGGGTCAGAAGCTGCAGTGACTACAGGACCTAGGCAGAGATCAGTATGTGCATGTGACCGAGGCAGGGGGCGACCAAGGCAAGCAGGAGGAGCTTTCTCTCTCTAAAGCACTCACATGCAATTTAAGAAACTGCCAAGGCCTGCTGTGGTCTTCTAGTTCCCCTCTCTGGAACACAGAGGAGGAAATCAGCTCTTAGGGAAAAGTGATACTTGTGAAGGGAGACGGATTTCAATAACATGACAAAGAGCAGGAAAGGCCATTCTACACTTGTGGAAGTGTCATAAACAGAAGCCTAGAATGTGGGAAGACCAGATGGGGTCTGGGGGCCAGTGTGGGGCAGTAAGCCTTATTTAGCGTACCCCCGAACAGAACTTTAGATCCTCCCCAACCTGTTCCTGCCCTAGAGCACCATGGCCCAGGAGCGGCACCACCATTCCTGCTGTCCCTCGGGCCAAAACCTAGAAAACACCATTCTTGGCTCTCTTTTACTCTCAGATCCCAGGGAAGGATTCAGTTTGTGGGCAATTGAATCATATATATTAGTGCGGCAGAGGAGTTCTCTTGAAGAAAAGGACTAAAAATTAGATTAAAAAAATAAGTGTTTGTTTTGGATGGGTTGCTGCAAGTGGCAGGTCCTGAAGCTTAAACTTCCTGGAAAACCACCTCTGTGGACCTTACATCAAAGCAATCACCGGAAGTGTGGTGTTGACATTCAAACACATGTCCCTGGTCCAACTGCTCCTCCTGAAGTTCACCACTTCCTCCGAGACCACGCCCCACCAGCTCCAGCAAAGATCCCTAGGATTCTGGCCCCCTCGTTGGTTTCCCTGCTGCCACGCTCCCCTCGCCACAGTCTGTTCCAAACACATCAGGCAGAGCAATTCTTTTGAAATCCAGATCAGATCACATTGTCCCTTTCATCAAAATCCTCCAGTAGTTACACATTACACAAAGAATGCAATCCACAGTCCTTCCTATAGGTTGCCCAAACCCTAACCCACAGCCCCTGTTTCCTTCTTAGCCCTTTCTGCTGCCCTCCCACTGACCACGCCACCATAGCCACATTGGTTCACTTCCTTACTGTCCCTTAACACGACCTTTGAGCCTTTGCATTTGTTTTTCCTTCTGTACCGACCATTTCAAGAGGTTGCATATGATCAGGAACCAATGGTACTGAAGGACAAAGTGGAAGCCCCCTTGAAGGCATTGGTGAAGCACAAGGCTCCAGGAATTGATGGAATACCAACAGAGATGTTTCAACAAACAAATGCAGCACTGGAGGTGCTAACTTGTTTATGCCAAGAGACTTTTACATATTTCTAAGAATCAAAATATGACCTTAAATGGAATCTCATCTTGTTAGATCTCAGAAGCTAAGCAGGGTTGGGCCTCAATAGTACCTGGATGGGAGACTGTCTGGGAATACCAACACTGGTGCTGTAGGCTTAGGAGAAGGACCCAGCAGCCCACTCCCAAAACAATCCACCATCAAAACCCCTATGAATAGCAGAGAAGCCCTGACAATAGTGCAGGGCATGGCATAGTGTCAGGAGGGTTTTGTTGTGTTGTACATGGGGTCTCTGTGAGTTGGACCCAACTTGATGGCACCTAACAAACAAAACACAAAAACATTATAGATATTTTTTTAAATTAGTCTGTCTTTCCCATTTGGCTTCCCTATACCTCAGTGTTCTCACATAAGAAATAAGAGGGTTTGAACTAGAAGTGTCTAAGGACTTTCAAACTCTTAACATCTTATGAGTGAGCTCTGAACGTGTGATAACATATTACCAGAAAGCACCATAAAGACCATCAATTAAAGTAGATGCAAATGTGTAGCCTGTGTAGACATTGATTCTTGGCTGAGCAAAGAAACATGAAAAAGTCCAGTCACTTTTTTCTGAAACAGGGACTCAGGTGTGGAGTGTAGGGAGAGCGTGGGTTGAAAAGTCTCCCTGTATGGGTGTTCAGGAGGTGCTGTGATAATGTGGAAATGCTGATGACGGTGCTCAGAAATTTCTGGGATGAATCCAGAGCTTGGTCTCTTGTGCTCTCAAGATGGTGCAAATGTGAGAGGCCTTTTCTGGAACAGATTTCTGGCCATCTAATCTGACTATGCTTGCAGCCATGCCACTGTGTCGTCTGATCCCATCAGATCTCAGAAGCTAAGCAGGGTCGGACCTGGTTAGTACTTGGATGAGAGACCGCCTGGGAACACCAGGTTCTGTAGGCTTGGGAGACAGACCCAACAACCCACTCCCAAAAAACAATCAGTCATTGAAAACCCTATGAATAGCAGAGAAGCACTGACAATTGTGTTTCACCTCTTGTACGTGGGGATGTTATGAGTTGGACACTGACTCGATGGCCCCTAACAACAACAATCTGACTACAGTTATCAGATGTACTAATCATCTATGTAAGTTGTTTGAACATCAGATGTTTTCCATTGTGTTTTTCTTTATCCATGTTAGTATTATTATTAAGCTAGATGAATGTTTTCAGTAGAAGTGGGGAGAGCTCTCAATTCATATGCAAAAAGATAACACTGACCTCTTTGCATTTTTTCTTGGCATTGGTATTCTCCTTATTTATTATTAATAATTAAATGATAATAGAATTGAAATACAGCCTTTTACAATTTGCAAATGATTATTTCCTTATTTTTTGAGACTTGAGAGCACTGTGATGCTTTAGAAAAGCCCAGGGCGATTAAGTCAAACAGACCTGATTTTCAATTCTCCTATGGCTGTGTACTTGCTCTGAGTCCTTGGGCCAGTTACTTTCTGCTTCATTGGATGCTTTTGCCTGTAATTGAAGTCCGGGCCCAAACTAGCTTAAATGAAAATGTAATTTGTAGTGCATTCATTGAAAAAGTCCTGAGAAAGGGCAGCTGTGGGGTCACTGCACCCCAATGCCTCTCTCCATCTCTCCATGACTGTATTGGCTTTGCCCTCGTGTGTGTGTGTGTGTGTGTGTGTGTGTGTGTGTGTGTGTGAGAGAGAGAGAGAGAGAGAGAGAGACAGGGAGAGAGCATCTTCCTCTGACTGTTTGTTGTTGTTGTTAGGTGTCATCAAGTCAGTGTCCAACTCATAGCGACCCTACGTACAACAGGCGAAACAGTAGTGATACTGCTTCTCTGCTATTCATAGGGTTCTCAATGGCTGATTGTTTTTTGGGAGTGGATTGCCAGGTCCTCCTCCCAAGCCTACAGCACCTGGTGTTCCCAGGCAGTCTCCCATCCAAGTATTAACCAGGCCCCACCCTGCTTAGCTTCTGAGATCTGACGGGATCGGATGCCACAGTGGTACAGCTATAGGCCTCCAACTGGTAGAGAGATGGATGTAACTGTTCCAGGCATCTCAACAGCACTGTAGCATCAGCCCCTAGCACTGACGCATAAACCAGCATCAAATGGGTTGTTACACAGCACAGTAGGGAATTTTAGACCCTGCTTTAGTATTATGTCCAGCATTCATTCTGGTAAGTGTATATCAGTTGAATGTTATCACTGTCACCCTGCTGATAAATACCCACATTTGGAGAAAGAAAGCTTATCTTTCCTCCATGGTTTTATGAAAGAACAAGAAAAATCATTCCCCCGAAAGCACTAGTATACTTTACCCAGATTGGATAATGTTGAGTTCCTTCACCATTCCTATAGTCAGGAGAATGTCCTATTAGCCTAGGATAAAGTTGTAATAGAATTGATCATCTGCAAAGATGATAGGATCATCTCTAAAGCAAGAAGAAAAGACAATTTATTTGCTTGGTAAGAGTGGGATCTACTTCAAAACAAAAGTTAGAGTCAACTGGGAAAAGGAAATGGACTCTAGTATGGCAGCCAACAATGCCTATTTTTTGAATCTCAGAATTATCATCTATAAAATGGTGATAATGTTATCTAATTCTCAACAACATGGTAAGCCTTACAGGAGATTATATATTACATTACTTAGAACATTGTTTCATATTAAGTTCTTAATAAATCATGTTAATGACAATAAAAATAATAAGTGGCTGGGGGTGTAACTCAGTGCTTAGCATGCATGAGGCCCTGTCTTCAATTCCCAGCGCCAGAATAATGATAATGATAATAATAATAAATAATAATAATAATAATATAGTAATAATAATATGCTTTTGTCAAGAATTGTAAAGGATATGTCTTAGATTTTATACAATTTGCAAGCTTAACAAGTTAGCCTACCATGGCTTAATGGATCCTGGAAACAGACACAAAACTTCTGGGTCAGATATAAAGAACTTTATAAATCACATTCTTAGTGATAGCCACAGGCTGGGATTTAGCTCAGGTGGGAGAGCGCTGCTCTGCAGTCTCTGAGGTCCTGAGTTCAATACCCGGCACTGAAAAATGGGAGAGGGACATGGCAACCCACTCCCAAGGCAATCCTGAAACAGTCAACCATTGAAAACCCTATGAGGGTCACTATGAGTCGGACTCGATGGCACCTAACAACCACAACAACAAGTGATAGCCAGAGTACTAGCATTTTCTTGCATCAGCTCCTCATGCCAACAATTCAACAGAGTTTCAAAGAGGGTCAGTGATTCCCGCATGTGCAGTAAGTTGCATTAAAAGAAAGGAGTCCTGCAATTATCCAAGTTTGTACTTCCTCTACATTTATACGTTGAAATGTGAACCCCCAAGGTATGGTATCAGGAGGTAGGAGGGCCTTTAGGAGGCAGTGCCTAGTGTGCAAGAGCAAGGCCCAATGGTGGGACAGTTGTAGTTGTTGTTGTTAGGTACCCTCGAGTCAGGTCCCACTCGTATCAACACAATTTACAACAGAACAAAACACTCCCCAACACTGCACCACATATACAATCCTTTTTATGTTTAAGTCCATTGTTGCAGCCACTATGTCAATCCATCTATTTGAGGGGCTTCCTTTTTTTATATAGACCCATCACTCTCCCAAACATGATATCTTTCTTCAGGGATTGGTCCCTCCTGACAACATGTCCAAAATACATAACATGCAGTCTAGCCATCCTTGCTTCCAAGGAACACTCTGGTTGCACTTCTTCTATGATGGATCTGTTGGTTCTTTTGGCAGTTCAGGGTATATTCAATATTCATCTCCAGCACCATAATTCAAAAATATCAATTCTTCTCTGTTTCCCTTATTTACAACAATATGATGTGACTGAAAATACCATGGCATGAGTCAGGTGCACCTTCATCTTCAATGTGATATCATTACTTTTCAACACTTTAAAGAGGTCTTTTGCAACAGCTTTTCCCAATGCAAGGCATCTTTTGATTTCTTGACTGTTGCCTCCGTGGGTGTTAATTGTAGAACCAAGTGATGAGAAATCTTGGACAACCTCAATATCTTCTCCATTTATCATGAAGTTACTTACTGTCCCACTTGTAAGGATTTTTGTTTTCTTGATGCTGAGGCACAATCCATCCTGAAGGCTGTGTTCTTTGATTTTCATCAGTAAATGTTTCAAATCCTCATCAGTTTCAGCATGCAAACTTGTGTCATCTGAGTAATACAGGTTGTTAATGAGTCTTCCTCCAATCTTGATGCCTCTTTCTTCTTCATAAAGTCTACCTCAGATCATTTTCTCAGCACATAGATTGGAGAGGTATCTTGAAAAGACATAGCGCTGAAACAAACCTTTCCTGACTTTAAACCAAATAGTGTTTCCTTGTTCTGTTCAAACAATTGCCTCCTGGTTCATGTACAGATTACTCATGAGTGTAATTAAGTTGTCTGGTATACCCATCCTTTGCAATATTATCCATAATTTGTGTGATCCACACAGTCAATTGCCTTTGAATAGTCAATAAAACATGTTGTTGTTGTTGTTAGGTGCCATCGAGTCGGTATCCGACTCATAGCGACCCTCTGTACAACAGGGGAAACACTATTGTCAGTGCTTCTCTGCTGTTCATAGGATTTTCAATGGCAGATTGATTTTTGGGAGGGGGTTGCCAGGTCCTTCTCCCAAGCCTACAGCTTCTGGTGTTCCCGGGCGTTCTCCCATCCAGGTACTAACCAGGCCTGACCCTGCTTAGCTTCCGAGATCTGACGGGATCGGATGCCACAGGGCTATTGCTGCAGGCCAATAAAACATAGATAGATATTTTTCTTATATTCTCTGTTTTCAGCTAATATCCATCTCACATCAGCAATGCTATCCCTGGTTACATGCCCTCTTCTGAATCTGGCTTAATTTTCCAGCAGCTCCCTGTTAATATATAGCTGCAGTCACTTTTGAATGATCTTTAGCAAAATTTTACTTGTGTGAGATATTAATGATAATATTCAATAATTTCTGCATTTGGTTTGATCCCTTTTCTTAGGAATAGGCACAAATATGGATCTCTTCTAGTCTGCTGGCCAGGTAGCTGTTTTCCAAATCTCTTGGTATAAACAAGTGAGCACCTCCAGTGCTGCATCTCTTTGTTGAAACATCTCAATTTGTATTCCGTTAGTTCCTGGAGCCTTGTATTTTGCCAATTCCTTCAAGGCAGCCTCCACTTCTTCCTTCAGTACCATTGGTTCCTGATCTTATGCTACCTCTTGAAATGCTGGATCATCCACCCATTCTTTTTGGTATAATGACTCTGTGTATTCCATTTTCTTTTTATGTTTTCTGCATTGTTTAATGTTTTCCCTGTAGAATCCTTCACTATTGCCACTTTAGGCTTGAATTGTTACTTTAATTCCTTAAGCTTGAGAAAAACGCAGCATGTTCTTCCTTTCTGGTTTTCTACATCCAGCTCATTGCACATGTCATTATAATATTTGATTTTGTCTTCTTGAGCTGCCCTTTGAAATCTCTTTAGTTCTTTAACTTCATCAAGTCTTTCTTTTACTTTAGCTGCTTGATGTTCCAGGGCAAGTCTCTTTTCACATGTAATTTGGTCTTTTCTTTTTTTCCTGTCTTTTCAATAACCTTTAACTTTCTTCATGAATGATGTCTTTGATATCATGCCACAAGTAATCTGGTCTTCGATTATTTATTTCGAATGCATCAAATCTGTTCTTGAGATGGTCTCTGAACGCAGGTGGGATATTCTCAAGGTCATACCTTGGCTTTCATACCCTTGTTCTAATTTTCTTCAGTTTCAGTTTGAATCTGCATATGAACAGTTGATGGTCTGATCTACAATCAGCACCTAGTCTTCTTCTGACTTTTGATAGTGAGCTTTTCCATAGTTTCTTTCCACAAGTATAGTCAATTTTGTCCCTGTATGTTCTATTGAAACACATGTGAATTCCATGTGTATAGTCACCATTCATGTTGGTGAAAAAATGTATTTGCAATGAAAAGTTTTTTCGTCTGACAAAATCCTGTCATGTAATCTCCAGCATTATTTCTGTCACCAAGGCCATATTTTCCAACTACTGAGCCTTCTTTGTTTCCAACTTTTGCATTCCAGTCATCAGTAATTATCAGTGCATCCTGACTGTGTATTCAATCTATTTCACATTGCAGAAGCTGGTAAAACTCTTCTGTCTTCATTTGTGGCCTTAGTGATGGTCACATAAATTTGAATAATAGTCATATTAACTGGCCTTTCTTATAGGCACATAGATTTTCTATCACTGACAGCAATGTATTTCAGGACAGCTCTTGACATGTCCTTTTTGACATGTCCCATTTCTCTTTAATTTGTCATTTCCAGCATATGATCACCTGATTCAAAATGGCCAAAGCAGTTCAATTTAGCTCCCTGATGTCTAGAATGTCAATGTTTATGTGCTCCATTTCCCTTTTGACATTTTCTAATTTTCCTAGATTCATACTACATACATCCCACATTCCAATTATTAGTGGATGTTTACAGTTATTCCTTCCCATTTTGAGTGATGTCATATCAGCAAATGGAGGTCCCAGGGGCTTTACTCCATTCCTATCATTAAGGTCAATTCTATTTCGAGGAGGCAACTCTTCCCCAGTCATCTTTTGAGTGTCATCCAACCAGGGGGGGTCAGTTTCCAGCACTATATCTGACAATATTTCTCTGCTATTCATAGGGTTTTAACTGCTAATCATTTTAGGAGTGGGTTGCCATGTCCTTCTCTCTAGTCTTAGTCTGGAAGCTCCACTGAAACCTGTCCACCATGGGTGACCCTGCTAGTATCTAATACCAGTGACACAGCTTTCAGCATCATGCAACATGCAAGCGCTCAAAGTATGGCAAACTGATAGACAAGTAGGACATTACCTACATCTTTCACATACACACCCCACGTCTTAGCTGCCATAAGATAAGTAGATCCACTCCCAACACCCTTCTGCCATGATACTCTGCTAACCACCATCCAGAAGCAATGGAATCAAGTGATCATGGACTAAAACCTCTGCAACTGTGAACCAAAATAAATAATTCCTCACTTTAAGTTGTACTACTCAGGTATTTGCGACAGCAATGAGAAACTAACATAATTATTGATGAGATCAAATATTTTTCCAAGTACCTGGTTCATTTCCCTGAAACACTTCCTTCGGTTGTTTAGGGCTGAAAAATGGGATGTAGCCTGGAATCCAGAAGGAATTGAATTAAAATTTTTGGCCTAAGAATTTGAGCGTATACAGCTAACAATTCAAATCCAAGATTTTTATAGGTGTGTTTTCTTTCACCTTGCAAAGATGGCACAGTCATAGATCAGACTCGGGAGTGGGCCTATAAAAGAGGTGGCAGGTGATCCCTCACCTCTTCCACCATGTGAGGTTACAGTGAGAAGAGAGCTCTCTGAGAGGAAGCAGCCCTCAAGATACGGAGTCTGTCAGTGCCTTGGTTGTGGACATCCCAGATTCAAGGACTATGAGACATCAAATTCTGTTGTTTGCAAGCCACACAGTGGCTGATGTTTTGTTTTAGCAGCCCAAATGGACTAAGATGGGAGACAAGTTTGTTTTTTCTTACTTAGAGCATTTGACTAATCCTTTGTTGCTGTAAGATTTACAGAGTGGATGGTGACGGGGGGCCAAATGTTCCTGGGCCCACATATGTGAAGTCTGAACATAGTACATGGAATTTATTTTGAATAATCGTTGTCCGTACTCCACTCACAACCGCTCAGTGAAAACTGGGGAAGAACTAACTGGAATGACTTAAGAGTGACACAATTAGTATAGAATCTATCCTACCCATGGAAAACTCAGCACCATGCTTGACTGCAATAAGATAATGTCTCCTCTATGTAAATTCAATGGACATTTAAGGGCTTGAAATAATATGGAGCAAGGAGGATTGGGAGTGTCCAGGAAGAGAGAGAAAGAGAATGTAGAAGAGACAAAAAGACTGTATAACAAGAAGAGAGCCACAAATACTAAATCTTATTTATTTAACAACAAACAACAAGATAGAAAGTTTGCTCTAGATGTGTAGTAGTATCAGATCTCTACTTAAGTATCATGGCATAAACTGAACTTTGCTTTTATTTTGGTGTGTAGGACTCCAGTGGACTTTAGAGCCACACAGACATTCCAGCCTCTGTTGATTACTCATTGTGTGGCAAATTTTGTAGCATGTTTATTTCTATTATATAGATAATAACAGCACCTCCCTCATAGGGTCATTTGGGCTGGGGTTTAGTTCAGTTGGTAGAGTGCCGCTCTGTACTCTCTGAGGCCTTGGGTTCGATACCCAGCACCGCAAAAATGGGAG
The DNA here is from genome assembly GCA_007922755.1 of Pedetes capensis. Classification (NCBI taxonomy): domain Eukaryota; kingdom Metazoa; phylum Chordata; class Mammalia; order Rodentia; family Pedetidae; genus Pedetes; species Pedetes capensis. The sequence continues at coordinate 23,079 of VMDO01001579.1, forward strand.
AAGAATGTGGCAACCCACTCCCAAAACAATCCCCAAACCATCAGCCATTGAAAACCCTATGAGGGTTGCTATGAGTCAGACTAACTCAACAGCACCTAACAACAACAACAACAACGGGTCATTATGAAGAGTAAATCCTAAAAGTGGTTAGCATACAGTCCAGTACATGTTGCCAATAAATGGTATCTGACATTCTTGTTTAAAAAGCTTTGTTGATGATAATCTTCATGATAAACCATATACATATGGTGACTTTAGACCATTCATCAGGATAATGAGAGATCCAAGGCACTAAGCACCACTTCTGAGCCACATAAAACCTCTCTGAATAATGTGTCTATTTCCTGGACTCCATGTAGCTATAGAACCAGTTCTGAGCTCTAGGAAATGATGTTGGTCACAATAATCAAATTATAGAAAGTTAGATATTCACCCTGATTTTATCTCTTATGCAGTTCACGCTATATCTCACCAACATCCTGACAAAGGGTGTTGTAATATTTAAATAAAGCATGCATATAAACTTCCTAATTAGTATCATTTCTGGCCATTGTTACACGCTCAATAATTATTCTTCCTTTCCATCCCCATTGTATCAAGGTGGAATACAGGTTTTCTCCAAGTGATTGTTAAGCTGTCACTTTGGGCAGGTAGGCTAAAGAGAAACAATTATTTCAATAAATTTTAAATTCCTTAAGCTGCTTTGAGCATAAGACGCACCCAGGAAGCTTGTTGAAAATGCAGACTTCTCAAATCGAATCCATGGAAATTTTTAATAAGTCCATCTGGGGTAGTGACTAGTAATCTATTTTTATTATTTTTACTTATTATTTATTTATTTATTTATTTATTATTGTTTATTAATTAATTATTTATGAGCTGAACCCAGCGCCTTATGCATACATTTTAAGAACTCTGCAGCTGTACCACTGTGGCATCCGATCCCGCCTGATCTCAGAAGTTAAGTAAGGTTGGCCTGGTTAATTCTTGGATAGGAGACAACCTGAGAATACCAGGTGCTACAGGTTAGGGAGAAGGACCTAGCAACCCACTCCCCAAACAATCTGCCATTGAAAACCCTATGAGTAGCAGAGAAGCACTGACAAGAGTGCCTGGCATGGCACAGTGTCGTCGGGGACAGTTTTGTCTGTTGTACATGAAGTCGCTATGAGTTGGACCTGACTCCATGGCACTTAATAACGACAGGTACTGAGCGGTACCCCCAACCCTTTTAAAACAATCTTTATCTTAAGACAGTCTCATTAAGTTACACAGGCTTCCTCTAGCACCAAATTTGCAATGCTACTACTTCTGCCTTCTGGGTCGCTGGGATTACATGTATATGCCACTGCAACTGGCCAGTTATCTATATTTTTAACAAACTCCATGTGAGTCTGCTACTGTAGATAACTCAGTGATCACAATTTTTTTTTAGTTATCAAAAGTATTTTATTTAAATATTTTAAATGTGTGTGTATATTTAAAAAGCATCATGCTTAAAATTAAAAAGCTGAAGGGGTGGAAAGATATTTTTCCATTTCTAAAACTGATAGGAAATTAGGATCTACCATATATAACAAGCATCCTTTCTGAATGACCACAATTTGAGTAATGCTGTGGCAAATGTACCAAACTGTGTGCTCTCAACTGTCCGATATTATTTATTTCTAGTTCTTTTTTTTACTTTCTTATACAATAAAAATTTGATTTTCGAAATAAGATGTAGGACAATGGCAGAAAGGATCAAGGGTGCAGGCCGGGAGAGCAACCCTTGTATTTGCACTTCAGGCTTCTTCATTACCAGGACCCAGGGCTGACACAGCAAATAAACGATGATTTAGGAGGCTCTCTCTTGGGTCAGGGGCTGAGATTTAGCTCAGCTGGAAGAGCGCCACTCTGCAGTCTCTGAGGTCCTGGGTTCAATTCCCAGCACTGCAAAAATGGCAGAAGGACGTGGTAATCAACTTCCAGGACAATCCCAAAACAGTCAGCCATTGAAAACCCTATGAGGGTTGCTATGAGTCGGATATGACTCTGGCACCTAACAACAGCAACATCTTGTTTCAAGAGAAGTAGAAGGATTTTATGACTGAAAGGGTCCAGAAACTCATGAAAGAAAAAGATTGTCAAAGAATGATGAAAAGGATTTTTGCCAAATAAAAAGAACACAATGTATAATGTGGTCAGTGAAGATTCAGGAAACTATTTCATATGAATTCAGAAGTGGTCTTTAATCTGTTTTTAGGAATGAAAACTGGCCCACAGGTTCTAATTATGTTAAATCATAACCTCAATATCTCCTGGATTTTAGAAGAGAAAAATCATGTGCAGATAAAAGTGATAAGGCCTCATCCTCTCCCATGGTATGATATTGCACGTGGAAATGTCTGGTGAAGGATGGCTGTCAGTCCTTCCTTACCAGCCAGGCCTTGCAACAAATGGGGTATTGTGTCCACTTCCCAGCTGGTCATTTCTAAGAGATCAAGTATTCCTGTGGCAGAGACTCTGTGTCTTTGTAGGAAATCCCCTGTGCATTATGCAGATGCATGCACACTCCGGGGGCAGCTTCAGCAGCAGATGTTCCTATGCCTTAGGATGGTGAGGTAGAAATAGCTTTGTAAGGGTAAATGCCCAGACCATCTCATAATATTGAGGGTGTTGGAATGTAGCTGTGAATCGCGTTTCAAGCTGTTATACCATTTATTGAAGAAGAAAAGAGTATCCTTCTTTAACTAATTCATCCGTCAAAGGTTCAATGAATTTAATTGCTCCTATTTTGAGCCTACCTTCAAATAGTACACACAATCTGGCTCTGTTGAAAGGAAGGGGAAAACCATCAAATTAAATAAGAAGGCAACACTCAGAAATACAAAACTGAAAATAATATTATTCTTTCTGGAGTCAGCCTTTGAGAGAAGTGACCTGGAGGCCTGATGTCTTCAGAGCATCCTAATTTGGGGGTTGAGCAAGGGTACAGGATGGATGACTTCCTGAACTAAGAAGAAGGAAGCTGATCTACACCCCTAAGAGGGTTGATGAGCCCTTCTACTCTCATTCAGAATTTCCAAATTTTCTACTCCATTAATGACAGTCTCTTGTTTTCCTGCATTGTTGTTTGTTGTTGTTAAGTCCCCTGGAGTCAGGTCTGACTCATAGTGACCTGACATATACACAACAGAATGAAACACTCCCTGACGCTGTGCTATGCCTGGCACTATTGTCAGTGCTTCTCTGCTATTCATAGGGTTTTCAGGGCCTTATTGTTTTGGGGCTGTTGGGTCCTTAACCCAAGTCTACAGCATCCAGTATTCCCAGGTGGTCTCTCATCCAGATACTAAGCAGGCCTGACTATGCTTAGTTTCCAAGATCTGACGGGATTGGATGCCAGGGTGGCATGGCTGTAGGTTTTCTAGGATTATTACGTTTATTTAGTTTAAAAATACATATCCTAACAACAACAGCAACAAAAGGTAGGCTTGGTGGGGTGCACCTGTAGTACCAGATACTTGGGAGGCTGTAGGAGAATTGCTGGAGCCCAGATATTGGATACCAGCCTGGGCAGCATAGCAAGACTTGAAGAGAGAGAGGGGGGGGAGAGGGAGAGAGAGAGAGAGAGAGGAAGCAGCAGCAGCAGCAGCAGGAGGAGGAGGAGGAGGAGGAGGGGAGGAGGAGGAGGAGGAGAAGAGAAGAGAGGAGGAGGAAGAAGAAGAAGAAGAAAAGAGGAAGAAGAAGAAGAAGAAGAAGAAGAAGAAGAAGAAGAAGAAGAAGAAGAAGAAGAAGAAGCAGCAGCAGCAGCAGCAGCAGCAGCAGCAGCAGCAGCAGCAGCAGAAGCAGCAGCAGCAGCAGCAGCAGGAGGAGGACGAGGGGAGGAGGAGGAGGAGGAGAAGAGAAGAGAGGAGAGGGGAGGAGGAGGAAGAGGAGGAGAAGAGGAGGAGGAGGAGAGGAGAGGGGAGAGAGGGAAAGAGGGGAGAGGGGGAAAAGAGAGAGAGAGAATAAAATATGTATCCTGGGTAATTGAAAGGACTTGGAGAGGAAGATGTATGTGTTCAGTCTAACATCTTGTTCTAATCTCTTTTAACTCTGCCCAAAGGGAAGATGAGTGGTTCAGAACAGTCCAAAGAGAGAGACTTGCTAAGGATCTATATAGAGAGGCTCTCTAGGAAACTTTCCTCTTTGGGGAACCTCTTGACCCCAAAATCTGCCAGTGGGCTCTGTGAAACATCATCTGTGATATTAGTTTTTCTGTTGAACACCTCCAGTTGTGGGTCACGGGGCAGAAGACGTAGAGTTTTATAATATTTTAGTGGATTAATGGCTCAGAATCAAATCCTGACAGCATATCAAAGACTCACATTAGAACCACAAAAGTTCTCTCTCTTGAAGATGTATAACTTTAGGGGATTTTTATGTTGAATATATTCTTCCATCAAAGCAATTCTTCATCTCTTTTCTATTTTGTTTTTCAGTGAAAATGATTGCAAAAGGAATTTTGTGGTCAAAATAAAGATAAGAGCAATGGTGAAGGAGATAAAGTTTTCTGGAGTGGACAAGATCTGAGTTCTAGTTTCTGCTTCCTAGCTCTCCCGTAACTCATTCACTATGCAGTGGCTTATGTAAGACTTAGAGCCATGCCTAGCCGGAGAGTAGTGTATCCCACAGCTGCTTTCTAGTTTGGACATTTGTAGGGGAGGGCATCTGTCCATTCTTTCCTCAGGGCAGGAAAGATAATGTAGACAAGAAAGGCTTTTTCAGTGACCTGAAAAATCAGATTATTGCAAATGGTACAGCGTATTTTAACTAAGCCTCAGTTTCCTCACCTGTAAAATGGAAATTTTGACAGTGACCTCACAGGGTTGTAAAAGTGCTGGTCACTGTCTTTGCATATACGCCTTTCTGTATCACCCTCCAGTGTCTTCATGCATAACCTACTTGCCTCCCAGCTGGACAGGAAGTATATGGAAGGTATTATACCTCTCATCCTGATTGTGAAACTCCCGTCTCCCCACAGCACCCACTGCAGTGTTTGCTATATAGTGAGTTCTCAACAAATACTTGTTGATTAAATTATAAATATCGCCACTGACTGTGGACTCCTTTCTTCAGCAGTTCATGAAATTGTGTCACCCATTGTCCTCATTTCTGTTTGCTCTTTATATAGAGAAAGCATCCTTTACTTCTAAGCACTGTTTGATTTTTTTAAAATTTTTTTTCTGCAATTTGATATTTCTATCTACCTACATAAAAATGTAAAGGAAAAGAAGAGGCAAAAATCAAGTTCTTCTGTGGTTTTTTAAAATTTACTTTTCACACAACCCAGTAAGAGCTTATATTTTCTGCTCTTACATAAGATATTAGAAGAATCTTTTGGCTTCACTTGGCCTTATATTCTCTATTTATGCAAAGAGGAGAAAACATATTCTGAATACCCCTGGAGTGCTGAGGACACCATCCCATTTTTATAAAATTAAGGAGGTAAACATCAGTAAAGATTAGCCATATAATGTGTGTTTACTAGAGCAGGAACATAAAAAGGATTACATTCTCTTCCATGGTTGGGTTGATTTAAGTTAAAAACAGTACCCTGGCATAATAAAGAACACATGTACTTACTGATATTTTTAGAGAAAGGAAATAAAACATACATTTCTTACTAGAAGCTACTCTATGCTACAGAATTTCTATTGTTCCAGAAATTCTTAATTCTTCCTACTTCTCTGTATTTCCTTCCCTTCCCTTTGGTCCTCACAATAATTACATGAAGTAGATAGATGGTGGAGAAGGACCCGGCAACCCACTCCCCAAAATCAATCCACCATTGAAAGCCCTATGAATAGCACAGAAGCACTGACAGTAGTGTTTCCCCTGTCGTACTAGGGTTGCTATGAGGCAGACAGCCACTCGATGGCACCTAACAACAACATCTAGAGGGAAATGTAAGCACAAAACTCTTACGCCGACTTAGAGTTGATGGTTGTTACTATTCAGCATTTTCCTGTGAACTGCCAGAGCCATCGCACATGCCCAGTCACAGATGTTCCCAGTAGCCCAGACGCTCCAGGCATCCCTCAAATAGATTGAAAAGACTCAAACATATCGAGTAATATCACCCCCCCAGCCTCCATGCTGATACAAGCATTATGCTTGTTGGTTCACTTCCTTCCCCAACATTTTCTTCTCCAACCATCCCATAAGGTAGGAATTTTATAGATGAAGAAACCAGATAAGCCATAAATTTGTCAGTGACATCTACAGATCAGCAGTAACGGGGCTGGCCTGGCTTAGCCCCACTCTCAGTGAGGTGGTGCCCAGCTCCCGGAGCAGAGCAACACTGTGTGGGTGGAACCTCAGATCTACACTGTCTGAGTTAGGCCCCCGGGGGCAGTTACACGACCTTTCTCAGCCCTGGGTTCCTCACCTATAAGTTCAGGGTAATCATAACAATCGGGCTGTTCGGAAGATCAAGTAAGTGCACATTTGCCAATTACACAGATCTCGCGTCAGCAAACTATGTCCTGCAGGCCAAATCCAGGGCGCTGTTTGGAGAAATAATGTTTTATGGGAACTCAGCCCTGCTCATTTGTTGTGTATTGTCTGTGGCTGCTTTCTTACTACAACAGCAGAGCTGGGGACTTTGACAGAGAAAATATGGCCCACAACACTGAAAATGTTTACTACCTGGTCCTTGGCAGGAAAAATTTGCTGTCACTGATTCAGATGAGTGCTTGGCAAAACCTAAAATATTGTGTTGACCGTGGTTGTTTTGGTTATTATCAAAGTTCACCCTGATGTCTTGAGGAACAGACCCACCCCATCCATTAAGGTCCCGATATAGTTAGTGTTTAAAATAGTTTTTCCTTAAATCATAATTCTCATGCCTCCTACTTAGAAAATCCATACAATTGGTCACTTGAGGTTTGTGTCATGAGGTCAATAACTTGGTAGAATAAGGTTTCTTCTTTTGGAGAAAGCTAAGTCACTGTAGTTAATCAGGTGTAGCTGACCTATCAAAAACTTCTGGGTTTTGGCATAGTTGCATCAGGGCTTTTCCAGGTCAGGCAAACAAATATGTTTGCCAGGAAGGTGGGAAGAAATGTTCTGATTTTCCCTCTCTGCTAGGTCATCAGGGGCGTGTTCTCTGGGGGTAGGAAAGGTTATTACCTGAAAAGGGCCTGCTATTTCTGGAGGTCAAATCTAAAGCTGAAGAGGAATAATGGGAGAGATCATACACTAATCTGGATTTACAAAAAAAAAAAAAGGTACAAAATAAAATGAAAATAATCCTTCACTGACCCCAGAAGAACTCCTGGATTAATTGCTGATGCTCCAAAGCATAAAGCTAAAATGGATCCATTCTCATACAGGGTGATCTTTAAAAATACAAATCAGATGACGCGCTTCCCTTGACTAGAATCTTCCAACAGTTTCTCGTTTTAGAACAACATCCGACTTCCATGGCCTTGCGCTGCCTGCTTCTCTGACCTTGCTCTGCCACTGTTCTCCCCTCTCAGCTGGCCCGGCCATGGAAAGCTTCATGCCTTTCTAGCACCTGCCAGGTGTACTGCTGCCTTTGGGCATTTGCACCTGCTTTCTTCTCTGCCTGGATCCCTATGTCCTTACGTCCTCCCAGAGCTGGGTTCTGCCTATGCTGATCTCAGCTCACAGGGCCCTTCCCTGACCAACCTTTTCTCAAGATCACCCACTCACATCCTCCACTCCGCTGCCTGTGCTACTACATTCCTCTCTCTTATTACTAACTGAAATTACTTCATTTCTTTATTTGCTTATTTGATGATTATCTCCTGTCATTAATACCCTAAGTTCTGTGAGAACCTGGAATTTCCCCTCATATATAATAGGGGCTTAAGAAATAGTTGTTCAACAAATGAATGAACAAGTGAACCATCAAGATTTTTACCCTACAACTAAATATATATATTTACAACTAAATATATATACAACTACAAATAAAACTACAAATAAAAACTACAACTAAATATATATATATATATATATATATATATATATATATATGTATGTATATCTGCAGCAGTAGCCCTGTGGCATCCGATCCTGTCAGATTTCAGAAGCTAAGCAGGGTCAGGCCTGGTTAGTACCTGGATGGGAGACCACCTGGGGAACACCAGAAGCTGTAGTCTTGGGAGAAGGACCTGGCAACCCCCTCCCAGAAATCAATCTGCCATTGAAATCCCTATGAACAGCAGAGAAGCACTGACAATAGTGTTTCCCCTGTTGTACAGAGGGTCGATGTGAGTAGGATACCGACTCCACAGCACCTAACAACTATATATATATATACACTCTGAGGAAGAAAATAAAAAATCCTTAGGGAAAATTCATTTAGGTCAAGGAGCAGGATGCAGTTAGAGTGTAATAAGGGGACAGAACACCTGTGCCCAACAGTGGAACTGGTCCGAATGTGCTTTCTAAATGCACTCTCCTACTCTCCTACATGGATCCACTGCCCCGCCATTTGAGCAACTGCTTGAAAAGTTTATGGACAGAACATTCTTCCTTGTTAAGCTTCAAACTGCCCTTTAAGGCCTGGGAACAAATGGAGTTCTCCTGGGTGTTGAGCTCACCTCTTTCAGAAGAGAATAAGAATCGCTTATAAACACTCTAAACTTTTTACTTATGGTTCCGTTGCTAACTTTTTAAAAATGCATGAGAAGTTGTTGACATACAAATTCCAGTAAGGAAAATAACCTTGCACCTGAAAGCAGTTCTTCAATATTTTCATGAAAAAAAAATTATAGTAGAACTGTCACTTGTCCTTGGAAAGTTCTCTACCAGAAGGTCTTTCATACTGCCACAACACAATGAACAGCTCCTTAAGTTACCTACACTTGTGAATAAAGGCCACAGTGAAAACCGTGTGGGGTCCTTCAGGATTCTCTCCTAGGGCAAAACCTGTCTGTTCACTAGGCAGTCACATGTATATATTACAATTGAAAATTTAGTTATATTTAGATAAAATGTATATAGTTCATACATGTGAAAAGATCTAAATTGACTTTAGAAATGAAAAGGAGGGGAGAATTAAAATAATTCATTGAATTTAGATGAAAAACTATATGTAATTCTGAATACAGTTAGATAAAAGAAGCTTAACTTGAATGTAGACCTAGATTTCTACCTCAGACACCATTGTTCTTATTATTACTCTTATTTTTGTCATGTTGTAAAAACAACAATGACTTATTAAGTAACTATTATGTACTAGGTAGCATTCGAAGTTCTCACTTAGTGGAGGCAGACAGACATTTCAATAAAGAAACAAATAAGTTTAATTCCAGAATTAAATCTGAAAATTCCAAATGTTATGAAATATTTCAGAAATCATAATATTCTCAAATAATCTTTAATATTCAACACCTATTTGCACAGACCTAGGAGACACTGATGGTAGCAAGAATTCAGAATTTCACACAGACACAGATTTGAGTAATAATTTCAAAGAGGGACAGATGAAAAATGTATCTTCTAGTAGGATCATGCTTTTATGGAACTGAAAGAGAGTTGGTCCTACGTTTTACTGAAAACAATTTAAACGTTGGCCATTTGTTCTAATCAGGTCACGAAATGCGTTTTCAACACGGAGCTTATGAAATAGGTTTGTATCTGCTTGGTGAATTAGAAGCGCTAGTGTTCGTGGGTGGCACATCTTGCGATTCTCCACAGAAAAGAAGGGAAGACACATGTCCAGGAGAACTCTGGGTCCTGTGTGCAGATTGCTTGCTTGGTCTCTATCTGGTGCCGGGGACTTTGTTTAGGACGTTGTACCTATTACCTTACTTAAGCCATACAAACAATCAGACCAGGCAGGTGAGACAGTGGACGGAAACTCAGAGTAAAGTAATTTCCCCCACGTTCACACAGCTAGCAGTGCAGTAGCAGTGCCTTGACTTGAATTTAGTCTGACTTTGGAGTCCATAACTCAACCACTTCACTAGAGCTTCTTGCGTTTGAGAAATTTCATTTAAATTTGAATCTGAATCAAGAAGGTGTTATGGTCCATTTGGCTCTTTCCCTAAAGAGAAATACTTGGATCTGCTGGACAGACTCCAGGGCATTTGAGGGCTCATTTTCACAATGCCTAGGAAAGATATTTGGTCTCAGTGCTTCTGTGTTTTTACTGTGAGCCTTAATGCAAGTGATGCATAGCCGCTGAGCAATACCTTCTGCCTCAGAGGAGGGCTTCTGAGAAGAGTTAAGAAGCATTTACACTAAGGAGCCTTTTCATTTAGACATATAACTAGGAAATGTCTTAAATATCATAGAAAAGTACTGAAAGATAATATACCAGGTACGTATGTGATCACCTCCAAGATTAAGGAGATGCAGCTGTTGGGCAGGGTGCATTTTTATGCCCTGGTAAGATTTCCTTCTCTGTAGAGGGGACCTCAACCATTGGGGCAGTCCTGGTCTCTTGCCGATGTCTCAGTCATTCCTGCTCATGGGGGTGGAGGGCCGTTCTTTCCCTCCAAGTGTGGAGACAGGATCTACTCACACTTAGGGTTGTCTCTTGCTCTCTTTTTCCTCTGAGCGCATGCTTGCCACAGGGAGCATATGCTGTCTATGGCTCTTTATCATGTGACAAGCTAGGTTTCAGAGGCCTCCCTATGAGGTCCTCATGGGACCTCCTGCTCTATTGGTGACTGCATGCGCCGTCCCTTCTATTTCTGTATATCCAGGACTTAGAATCTCAGGTCTGAGCTGCATTTTCATCATTTATACACCTAGTAATAAATGTGATTTTTTTGGTCCATCTGTCTGATTCTGACTTTCTTTTATTTGGTCCATAACTTATGTGGGGAGAGGGGTGCTATTTGGAGAACCTCCCTAAATCCCAAAATTTAACCCTACCCAGAGCCCTCTTCTTAAAAATGAATAAAAGTTACAGTTATCCCTAAAACTTCCCCCATCTCATTCCCTACCTCGTTTTCTTATTCCTTCCCTAGTGTTAATCACTAATCTGAATGTATTTTTCACTTACATATTTTGGTAGTTTTATAGGTATAGGTATATGTCTATAGGTATTTTATTGTTGTTGTTGTTAGGTGCCGTAGAGTTGGTATCTGACTCATAGCGACCTTCATAGGGTTTTCAATGGCTGAGTGCTTCAGGATTGCCTTGGGAGTGGATTGCCAGGCCCTTCTCCCATTTTTGCGGTGCTGGGAATTGAACTCAGGGCCTAAGAGACTGCAGTGCAGCGCTCTACCCACTAAGCTAAATCCCAGCTCATAGGTATTTTAGAGGTATAGGTATATGTCTATAAAAATATTATATTGTTTCAAGTAGTTTGTTTTTTAAAAATAGCATCCTCCTGTGCACATTTTTTGTAACTCACTTGTTCTACTTGATATTGTTTTTGAGATGTTTCCATATCGACACATATATAGATCTAACCATTTTTAACTTCTATATAGTATTTCATTATGTGAATAAAACACATTCCATTTCTTTCCTCAGCATGAACAGCACCATAATTGATTTTCTTGTGTATGTTCCCTTATGCCAGAATTTCTGTGGTAAATATCTGTACGAGTTAGCAAATGCTAGCTGATGTAACAGATAAACCCTGAAATCTCAGGACTTAACATAACAAAAGTTTATCCCTCATTTATGTAAAGTCCAAATAGGTTGGGGAGAAAGAGACAGCGTATTCCACAGAGTCATTTATATACTCAGGCTGAGGGAGGTTCTGCCTCTTCTTAAGATCAGCCTATTTGTCAACCACTAGCCAAAAAGACAGAGAAAGAATGGAGAAGATATGTCAGGCTTTTAATCTCTCTGGCTCAGAAGTTACACACATCACTATCACTCATCTGCCACTGGAAAGAGCTATACACCTAAATGCAAGCCAACTAAGAAGTACTGACCCTATCAGGAATCCTCACCCGCCACACTATTCCTCCCATGGGAGGGAAGCATAACTTTTTGAAAGACAGCTGACCATTTCTGGCACAACACCTATAAGTGATACTGCTGGTTCTTTGAAAGAAGAGTTGTATTCTCAGGGCTCGTCCTTGTGCTAAGGATGATATTACAGGTTGTGAGGTTTGGTAGTAGCAGAAATATGTTAGAATCACTACTAGCTTCTCTTTCTTGCTGTCATATCTGGTAATACAATGAAAGAGAACCATTGTAGATTGTTCATTATTGGTAGTAGGGTGAAGCAAGAGTAATACAGCAGATTCCATTTGCTGTCACTATCCTGGACTTTGACAGAGCCCTCAGTTGCTGCAATTCCCAAAGGCTCCATTAGGAAAATTCTTATCAACTTTAAGGGAATTGACTAGAAAAACATCAGACTGACTCACCAAATATTATGCCAACAGAAACTCCAAGGGTAAGCCAGGCATGGTGGCAAAGTTTGTAATCCCAACACTTGGGAGGCTGAGGCAGGAGGATGCATGTGAGTTCCACACCAGCACAGAGAAAGAAAGAAGGAAGGAAAGAAAGGAAGAAAGGAAGAAATGAGAGAGAGAGAGAGAGAGAGAGAGAGAGAGAGAGAGAGAGAGAGAGGAAAGAAGGAAGGGAGGGAGGGAGAGAGTGAGGGAGGGAAGGGCAAGTTTTCTGAGGCCAAGAGAGCTAGAGTACTTCTTGTGCAAAGATGCAGACTGTAGCTTGGCTTCTGCTTCCTCTCTTTCCACAAACCTAAGCTACTTTCACCTGCAGCGGTAGCCCTGTGGCATCTGATCCCATCAGATCTCGGAAGCTAAGCAGGGTCGGGCCTGGTTAGTACCTGGATGGGAGACAGCCTGGGAACACCAGAAGCTGTAGGCTTGGGAGAAGGACCTGGCAACCCCCTCCCAAAAATCAATCTGCCATTGAAAACCCTATGAACAGCAGAGAAGCACTGACAATAGTGTTTCCCCTGTTGTACAGAGGGTCGCTATGAGTTGGATACCGACTCGACGGCACCTAACAACAACAACAACAAAGCTACTTTCACTCCGTACTGTCCTCTCTGGTCACCCAACTCTGACTGAAAATAGCAGAATCGATCAAAGGGACTTGAGAATAACATAAAACCAACCCTACACATATGGAAATGGGAGAAGGGCCTGGCAACCCACTCCCAAGGCAATCCCGAAACAGCCATTGAAAACCCTACGAGGGTCACTATGAGTCGGATACCGACTCAACGGCACCTAACAACAACAACAACACATATGGAAATAAAGTATGTATCAGTACCAATAGGATAAAAAAAAATTGGGAAAAAAAAGCATCTTAAAAATAGGTTTAAAAATGTAGGAAAAACTGCAGCAAAACAAAAAACACTTCACTTTTAGGAAAGTACCCTTCAGTCACCTAAGTGGAATTTTCTGTAGAAAGGTAAAGTTATTTGGGTCATATTAAATACTGCCACATTCTATAGTTACTTTATCACTGACAGTTGTATGGGACTAGGGAAAATGCAATAATTAGAATTTAGTTGAGAGATTATCAGTTTCTCTGTTACACATGCAGAACAATCATATGTGCAGATATAAAATTTTCTCTAAGATATTTGCTAAATTGTAAAAATGCATGTGTAAACAGTATATGTAATATGTAAATATTTGTGAAGAAAGGGGAGATTCACACATATGTACCTGCTTGTATAGGAAAGAGTATGTCTAGAATTAGAAACATGAAACAAGTAACAATAGTTGCAATAGTTTCTTCTACAAAGGGGAGGATGAGGGATTAGGGGTAGAAAGCAAGCAAATTTATCACCATATATTGTCTGATGTTTGAATTTGCTGTATGAATGTGTGCGTGAATTTGTGTGTTTGTGTTTAAGTGTGAGAAAGAGAAGGATACAGTAGTCAGTCCTACTACCTACTGTGAATGGAATTTCAAATTAAGGATTAGTATCCAGTGAAAGTAGACTTAGTAATTAACATTTGAACTTGAAGAAAAAGGAAAGCCAGGAAGGGAAAGGTGGCACCCACCTGTCCTTCCAGTGACTCCGGAGGAGGAGGCAGCAGGATCTTGAGTTTGAGGCCAGGGGCAGCCTGTGTAACTTAGCAAGATCCTGACTCAAAATAAAAAATAAAAGAAATGGGCTGGGGGTGCAGCAGCTCAGTGGTAGAGCACTTGCAAAATATGTGCGAGGCTCTGGGTTCAATCACCAAGTACAACAACAACAACAACAACAACAACGGAAAGACAGTATTACAAGACCTTTTTTCTATTTTTGTAATTAATTCTTTTTGTTGAAGTATTGACCCAGCACATGGAGGAGCATGATCTATCCCATTATATAACAGCCATGCCTTCTGAAGGCGATTCTCAATGGGGGAGGCCACATCCCTGTAGGACCACGATAAATAGCCCAAACCTTCTTGAAGGGGCCATTGACAGAGAACAATGGGAGAAATTATGGTGGAAGAGAAATGTAATCATAGAAAGGTTAATTTTAAAGAAACTCATTCTAATAAAATTATTAAATACGCTCTTAGAACATGATTGGCTTGTATTTCCCTGTTGTTATGAGGATAGATTATTTCCCAAGTGTATTTTTCCATGTGTTCTGTTTGGGGCAGAGTTCTCTAGACTACATAGGGCCATCTTGCCAGCTAATGCTTTTGGCATTAAAATGTTTCCAATCAGCCTCACTTAACACCAGTACAAGCTCTGCCTCTTCATATGCCATCCTCACTTAAAGGATAGCACATAAGAACCATAGAGGAAGGCACTAGAAATACTGCCCTTGGCTGATTCTGACACCAAACCCAGCTTACCACCCACACCCACGTTCAGTCACTGGCTCACTCAGCCCTCCTTGGGGAATAATAAATTCTAAGTCACAAATTAAACTGGTGGTCCATTGGACTATGACAACCTTCCACTCGAGAGAAACTACACCAAATCAGAAGAAAATTTCACCAAATGCTTCTTAATGTCCTAAAAGGAAGGAAAACCACCATAACAATCCTGGTTACTTGTGACCATAGTATAGTACAGCTGTGACATACTATGGACATCACAGACCCTTTCTGAGTGACTCTTTCCAAAGATTCCTGTGTGCTTTGACTTAAAGGAATTGTTTTTCCTACAAATTCACTGGTCAACATTATCAAAAGGAAGTTCATAATCTAGCTCAATGCTAAGAGATCAGGGAACAAAAGAAGGGCTGGAAATAGTGACCTGATTTCCCTAGAAATTGAAGGAAAGTACTGGTTTATAGGTCACTGTTTTTTGTACCAGAAGCATCTGACTAAATTAGGTTATAGCCTGCAGGTCCTTCACCTGTCTTTCACATAAATAAAATTTCCCAAGAGTGCCCTTTCAGCCCTACTCATCGAATGATTGGCACAAAGACATTTCAGGCCAGATAAATTACCTCTTTTCTGGGTTGAGTAGAAACTTAGATGCCTCTAATGAGTATAACATGAAAAACTATTCAAAACCAAAGCTTAGTAACAAAATGGACTCTAAAACGATCCTTCTCTAAGACTTCAAAATTCTTTGATTCTAGGATACATTATAGAAATTAATGAGATCGGTTTCAAATTACCAAGTAGTTCTGGGATTTGAGGTATGTTATAAAGCTGGAGACAATTCACAGTTAATTTTTAGTCTATATGAGTCTTTCAGAATTCTTGTTTTCAAACAACAAAATCCGCTGTAGCTAATTTAAGCAGAAAATAATTTTAGTAAAGGTTTTAAGTGATTCTCAGAATCTCAGTGAGAACTACAGAATGACCGTGGATGTTCTGAGACCAGGAGCCATGTGTGGGTCACACCCTAGGATGGTCCAGGGGACACTTGTTGCTGCTGTTCCTGGACACAGACAGCCCTGCTCTGGCTCCCAATGGTGGACACTAGAGACTCCTCTGATGATGGTCTGGGTGTCACTGCTACATCTCTTCCTACCATGATGATTCTGTGACGTGCCTCACACACCTTCTCCTGACTGAGGGCTCAGTCAGATGGCACCACTGGTGGAACCCGGGCCCTAGACCCTCAAATCTAGGACATGGAAAGCTTTGACTTCCTCAAACTCTGATAAATTAGAACATTCTCCAAATATATCATGGCTCAAGGGCAACGAGTGGCCAAACAATATGATGACATCCACTTCAGTGAAGTAGAATGACCTCAGTTACCCTAGACGGCCTGGTGAGATTTCATTACAACTTTTCCAGGGGAGCTAAGTCCCCATGCCTGCAGCTGTACCACTATGGCATCTGATCCGGTCAGATCTCGGAAGCTAAGCAGGGTTGGCCCTGGTTAGTACTTGGATGGGAGACCGCCTGGGAACACCAGGTGCTGTAGGCTTGGGAGAAGGACCCGACAACCCACTCCCAAAAAACAGTCAGCCATTGAAAACCCTATGAATAGCAGAGAAGCACTGACAATAGTGTTTCACCTGTTGTACATAGAGTCACTATGAGTCAGGCACTGACTTGATGGCACCTAACAACAACAAGGCCCCATTGGCAGATTCTTGACTAGTGGGGCATGGAGAATGGGAGGAGAGGGCAGATAAATTGTTTTCCCTTCCTTTCTCCTGATGGGCTGCCTTGGGATACAGTGGTCCTCGTGGCCTTACTGAACACACCCACGGGAGGGAGGATTAAAATTATACTTATGAACAAGAGACTGGCTCAAGCCTCCCCACATTTGCTGCTGCCCTATTTGCCTTTTCCCTCACTCTTGGTTCCCTAGGGCTACACCGCCCCCTCCAAGTGACAGCACATCTGCTTCTCCCTTTGCGCTCTGGTTTCTAAGGGAACCCAAGCTACAAAAGCATCACCTTGCAGGCGCAAGCTTTTCTCACTGCGGCCTGTGCCTGATCCCTATGACCAGCTTCACTTATTTTCTCTTGGAAACTAGTAATAGAAACTCATTCGGATTTGTAAGCCTACGTTTCCCATAACTGTCACTCATGCTGGGAACTTCTTTTCTACTATGTCTAATTTATTTTTGCCTTATGTGCAAAAGAAGGAATTATCCATTTGGGGATTTGGCTGTGAAAGTGAGGGTGGATGTATTCATTTGTCAGCTCTCTTAGATTCCCTGCAAGTCTCCAGCTTCCACATCAAATGGCTCATGTTTGCTATAGCCACGCTGAATCTCCTCTAATTCCCTAAACAAGCCATTCTGTCTTGTTCTCTGTGCTCTTCCTCAGGTGAATGTCTCTCTAAGGAGCTGTTTATTCTTCCCTTTTTAAAACAATGAACTGCTTCTGATCCTTGAAAACTAGGCTTGAGTGTCACCTCTTTAAGGAAGCACTCCACACCCTTACCTCTAGTTTAACTCTAACTTATGCTAACCTATTTATTCCTATGCCTGGAGCCATACCACTGTGGTGTCTGATCACTAAGCAAGGTCGGACCTGGTTAGCCCTTGGAGGGGAGACCACCTGGGAACACCACCTGCTCTATGTTTAAAAGAAGGACCTGGCAGCCAACTCCCAAAAAGCAATCAGCCATTGAAAATCCTATGAACAGCAGAGAAGCACTGATAATAGTGTTTCACCTGTTGTACACAGGGTCTCTATGAGTAGAACACTGACTTGATAGCACCTAACAACAACAACAATATATTCCTACATGGGAGAAGGACTCCTGAAGCAATACCGAAACAATCAGCTATTGAAAACCCTATGAGGGTCACTATGATTCAGACTTACCTTGAAGACACATAACAATGACAGTATATATTTTTATAATATTCTGTGCATATAATTACATTTATATGGAGCACACTGAGCTTCAGCTCTTGGCCTATTGGCCTGTCTTTCCCAATAAGATAGTGAGCTTGCTGAGGGAAAGAACTGTGTCTCATTTAGCTTCACAGGCCCAGCATTAAACACATAATGATCATTCAATATAAAGCTGTTGAATAAATGAACGAATGAATGATACGTACAAAATAACTGAATCATTCCAGTCATGGTCCCTGGGCCATGTCATGGCAGTGCTTGGGAAAATCCCCTCTCTGAGCCCTTCCGTAATGGAAGAGCTGCCCCGTGCCTGTATTCACCTGGGAGAGACTGTCAATACTGTACTGTGTCATCGCAGTTAAAATGCCTATAATGTTCCTAAGAAGGATAAGCATCATATGAAAGCATTCACGTCATGTTGACCAGTGGACAAACGAGGGTTAAGAAAAGGCACTTAACTATTACCATATCTGGCTACCTTCTATTCCACAAGTCTAAAGTTAGTCCTCATTTCAAGAACTTGACCAAATATGTCCTATCTCTGGTTTAGAAAATATATGTTCATTTACAGTATTTATTTATGAATCCATCTAACAAATATTTATTAATGCTAGTGGTGAGCCTGAAACAAGCATATGGGTGCAACAGTGACCAGAACCAAGTTCATCCCTCACTCAGCTTGCATTCTAAAGGGGAAGGAGTATAAGTATTATTGTTTGTATTCAGTAACTCTGCTACAAACATTTATTAGGCACTACTATGGACTCAGTGCTGGATAGCAGAGGCTCAGGGGTATTCTATGAAGGTTACTTTTCAGAAGGGAATAGATATCGATGAAATCATCACAAATCACAAATAGGTGAACGTGACAATTGTCATGAAATGTTGTGAAAGAAAAAAAGCACATTAGAAGAATTTAAAGTCTAGATGGGAGTGGAAAAGAAGTGGCTAAGGAAGATTTGCATGAGAAGTAACCTTTAAACTCTCTCCTGACTAATAAGACAAAGGAAACACTAGAAGCTCATTCCAGATGTGGTGCTAACATAGGCAAAAGGATACTGGAACATTCTGGGAGCTGAAGGAAGACCAGGGTAGTTGGAGAACCAGGAGAGAAGAAGGAAGCAGGAAAGGCAGTCAGAAAGCAGACCGTGCAGGATTCTGCAGATATTCGAACAGATTAGGAAATAAGTGATTACAGAGTATTGAAGTTGCTAGTCTCTATTAGGGGCTGGGATTTAGCTCAGTGGGTAGAGCGCTGCGCTGCAGTCTCTGAGACCCCGCGTTCAATTCCCAGCACCGCAAAAATGGGAGAAGGGCCTGGTAATCCACTCCCAAGGCAATCCTGAAACAGTCAGCCATTGAAAACCCTATGAGGGTCGCTATGAGTTGGATACGGACTCGACAGCACCTAACAACAACAATAGTCTCTATTCTTTTTGTTTACGTTCAGATTGAGATTTTTAAAAACTGTAACATATAAAATTGATAGTATCAAAAATCACTATTGGGAGGTTGAGGCACAAGGCATATGAATTTGAGGCCAGCCTAAGCTGCATAGTGAGACTCAATCTAAAAAAATAAAAGAATTAGATTTAGTGTAAAAATTTGGAAATACATTTAAGAAACTAAATGCCAATTGGCTATATTTGAGTCTGAACACAAGAGTAAATGTTTTTATTTATCTGCCAATGTTTTAACTGGTGTGCTTCCTCTCTTCTATTACTGACATACCAAGAAAATTCTAATTTTGAGGCACAAAAGATTTTATTCATTTGCAAAGAATCAAATATAGACCAAACTTTTAAAAACTGTTTCTCAGGTGACATCTAGTGGCTAAAAACTGAAATGCAGTTTTATATAGTTTAGGATAGGTGGTGGTGGTGGTTAGGGGCACCATCAGGTTAGGTGGGACTCATACTGACCCTTTGTATAACAGAAGGAAACACTCCCTGACTCTGCCAGGCATACGATCTTTTTTATGTTTAAACTCACTGTTGCAGCCACTGTGTCAATACATCTAGTTGATCTGCTACTCTCCCAAACGATGTCCTCCAGGGATTGGTCCCTCCTGACATGTCCAAAATACATAAGGTGCAGTCTGCTCATCCTTGCTTCCAAGGAGCACTCTGGTTACACTTCCTCTAGGACAGATCTATTGGTTCTTCTGGCAATCCATGGTATATTCAATATTCGTCTCCAGCACCATAAGTCAAAAGCATCAAGTCTTCTCCTGTCTCCCTTATTCCATGTCCAGCTTTGAATTCCACTGGTGGTTGTTGTTAGGTGCCGTCAAGTCAGGTCCGACTCATAGTGACCCTAAGTACAGTGGAATGAAGCACACAATGTTAATTATGTTTAAGCCCATTGTTGCAGATACTGTGCCAATCCATCTAGTGGAGAGCTTTCCTTTTTTTCATTGGCCTACCACTCTCCCAAACATTATGTCCTTCTCCAGGGATTGGTCCCTCTGGACTACATGTCCAAAATAAGTAAGACACAGTCTAGCCATCCTTGCTTTCAAGGAACACTCTTGTTGCACTTCTTTCTAGGACAGATCAGTTGGTTCTTTTGGCAGTCCATGGTATATTCAGTGCTAGTCTCCAGCACCATAATTCAAAAGCATCAATTCTTCTCCTGTCTCCCTTGTTCAATGTCCAGCTTTCACAACCATATGATGTAACTGAAAATACCACGGCAGGAGTCAGGCGCACCTTCGTCTTCAATGTAACATCTTTTAGTTTTCAATACTTTGGAGATCTTTTACCATAGCTTTCCCTAAAGCAATGCATCTTTTGATTTCTTGACTGCTGCTTCCATGGGTGTTAATTGTAGACCAAGTTTCTCCATTTATTGTGAAATTGCATACTGACCCCCTTGTAAGGATTTTTGTTTTGTAGATGTTGAGTTGCTGTTCATACTGAAAGCTATGTTCTTTGATCTCCCTCAGTAAATATTTCAAATCTTCTTCACTTTCAGCAGAGTTGTATTATCTGCATAATGCAGGTTGTTAATGAATCTTCCTCCTATCCTGATGCGGCATTCTCCTTCATGAAATCCAGCTTCTCAGATTATTTTCTCAGCGTAGAAATTAAAAAGATATGGTGAAAGGATACATCCCTGACGCACACCTTTCTCAACTTCGAACCAAGCAATATTTCCTTGTTCTGTTAAATGACTGCCTCCTAGTCCCTGTATAGATTCCTCGTGAAAACAATTGTCGTTGTTGGTTTTAGGTGCCATCGAGTCGGTGCCCAACTCATAGCAACCCTGTGTACAACAGGTGAAACACTATTGTCATTGCTTCTCTGCTGTTCATAGGGTTTTCAACGGTGGATTGATTTTTGGGAGTGGGTGGCCAGGTCAGTCTCCCAAGCCCACAGCACCTAGTGTTCCCAGGCGGTCTCCCATCCAAGTACTAACCAGGCCTGACCCTGCTTAGCTTCCAAGATCTGACGGGATCAGATGCCACAGGGCTACAGCTGCAGGCTGAATACAGTTGGGTGCTCTGGTATTCCCATTCTTCCCAGTGTTTCCATAATTTGTTATGATCCACACAGTCAAATGCCTTTGCATAGTTGATAAAACATAGACAGACATCTTTCTGATAGTTTCTGCTTTTAGCTAATATCTGCCTAATCAATGATGTCCCTGGTTCCCCACTCTCTTCTGAATCTGGCTTGATTTTCTGGCAGTTCCCTGTCTATATACTGCTGTAGTTGCTTTTGAATGATCTTTAGTAAGATTTTGCTTGCATGTAATATTAATTCTACTGGTAGGAAATCTTTAAAAAAAACTCTGAGCCAAATTAGTTGAAGTTTAGTTTTGCTTATATTTTTGTCATTATATTATTCACAGTAAGTAAGCATTATGGTATGAGATTTGATTGAGAGAATACTTTTAGTGCTCTGACAGTAAGTAGCTAGATGACTTAATTTTGTTTTGTTTTTAAAAGAGCTTCCAACATGAAGAAACACATTAGTTAAACGTGACATGAATCAGATTCCTATTAGATTTCTCAATGTGATAGGAAACAATACAATTCCTTCATATGTGGAATCCAGCAAAAAGAGACCTGAATATAGAAGGAGAACTATTAGGGAAGAGGGAGGGAATGAAGAAGGGGCCATAAGAGAGGGTGTGAAGGGGAGAATATGATCAAAGTATATTATATGCATGTATGAAAATCTTAAAATCAGTTCTATTATTTTTTTACAATTAATATATGCTAATAAAACAATATATTCAATGTTCTGGGGGAATTTATTTTCTGTCTAGAGTTCTCCACTGAGCAAACTCCTCATCTGAGCAAAATAGAAGTATTTTCAGACTTGCATGGTATCAAAGCTAACCTTGCAATATTCTTCTCTAAAAGAGTAACCAATTTAAAATGTCACCTTTATCCTATACCAGATCATCATATGTTTCTGTTTATGGAATATGCTTGTATATTCCACTAAATATTTGGTAGAGCATGCCTCTCACCATTATTACATCTTTTTCCTAAAAATTTCTGAATTATTTTTGTTTGCTTATGTTTTTCATAAGCTATAGACCAATTTGTCTGTTGGGGATTTTTAAAATAATATTTCCCAGCTAGGGTCCCTCACAACAGCCTGAGGGGCTGACCCCTAGTTGACCCCAGGGCTCATCTCACTCACTCAAAACAGCCCCTCCCATCGAGTGAGCAAAGATGGCCCCCAGCCAGCTTGACCAGCCTTAACCACCTTAATTTTGATTGGCTGCCCTCACCACCTTGCAGGTAATAACTGCCTCCACTTGGCAGTTATGTCCGTTTGCCGCCTGTACCTGCCAGCTGTGTGCCCTGATTGGCTGAACCCCACCATGTGACCCTTCCAGCACCCTATAAAAGCAGGGCTCCTGGACCCCATATCCATCCCTGTAGCACCACCGATCCTGACCTCTCTGACCGTTTCCTGAACCTCATCACCTGGACCAGCGCTCCCTACTCCAGCAAGACCATCTAGCAAGCCGGCGAGATCAAGCCCAGGGGCCCCGAAGAGCCGAAGGCATCTAGCAAGCCACGAAGAGCCTCCCAACTCCTCCCCTCCTTGGGAAGGAGGGGGGTAAAGAAGGCGAGCCGCGAGGGTCAAGACCATCGGACCTCAACTGAACACCAGCGGCTGTGGCTGTGCCTTTGAGGCTGAGCTGTACCAGCACTTAGCCTGCAGTGTCCTATGCTGCAGGCCTAGAGCCAGCACTTAAAGGGATAGAGCCTTGCTCTATAGGGGCTGCTTGCTCCTTGCTCTCCATCAGGGGAGCACCCCAATAAACCTTCCCTGTCCTTCTTTAACCATCAGAAGGTCTCCTGAGGTCCTTCTTTCCCGACATCGGCCACGTTATTATGTTGAGGGTTTGGCCCTAACTTTAGCAGGGCTAGAGCTGAAACCCCGACATTTGTCTATGTAAAATTTCTATTCTGGACTGAGGAGATAGTTCAGTGGTAGAGAACTTACCTAGAACACACGAAGCCCTGGGTTCAATCCCCAGCACCAAAATAAAAAGAAATAAATAAAATTTATATTTTTGTTATATTCTTTTACATATTCAAAACATGCAACGGCGAACAGGCAAAGTCATTTCTAGAATGGAGATTGTGTTTCAGTTTATTTTAGGTATTTTCTTTTTTGCTTTGTCAAGTCAGGCCTTCATTGTCATTATATTTTTTAGCTGGTTGTTGTTTGTACAGATGAAGGCAATTGACTTGCTTTTGTTGTTGTTGTTGTTCTCATTATGTTGTCCAAGCTAGCCAGCTGCTATGGTGTGTGCCTGTAATCCCAGTGATTTGGGAGGCTGAGGCAGGAGGATCACAAGCTCAAGGCCAGAGGCAGCCTACACCAGTTAGTGAGAGTTTGTCTCAAAATAAAAAATAAAGGGACTGGGGGGGTGTGACTCAGTGGTCAAGTGCACACCTAGCATGCACAAGGCCCTGGGTTCAACCCCCTCAGTGTGTGTGTGTGTGTGTGTGTGTGTGTGTGTGTGTGTGTGTGTGTGTGTATGTGTATGTATGTGTGTATGTATATGTGTGTGTATGTATGTGTGTATGTATATGTATGTGAATATATATCCCAGGCTAGCCTTGAATTCATGATCCTCCTGCCTTAGCCTCCCAAGTAGCTGGGATTACAACAAGCACACATCACCATACCCAGCTTTGAGGCAAATTGAGTTTTGCCCACTAATTTTGTATCCATCCATCCTACAAGTTCTCACATTGTTTACAATAGGTTTATAATTGAGTTTCTTGAGTTATCCAGTTATACAATTATCTCTGAATACTGATTATTGCACCTATCTTCCAATGCTCATGCCTCTTATGTTTCTCTTTTATCTGATTGCATTGATTAAGTCTTCAGAACTGTGCTAAATGGATATTGTAGCCATAATTAATTATCTTGCGTTAACTTTAATGGAAATGATTTTAGTGTTCCTTCGTTGAGAAAAATGTTGACTTTTGAAAAATATCGCTTTTCTATTTTATTAAGTTTTTTAAAAATCAGGTATGAATGCTGAATTATTTGAATGTCTTTTAACATATTTGGAGAAAATCATATATGTTGTTGTTGTTGTTGTTAGGTGCTGTCGAATCTTTTCTGACTCATGGTGACCCTCATAGGGTTTTCAATGGCTGATTGTTTCAGGATTGCTTTGGGAGTGGATTGCCACTTTCTTCTCCCAAATTTATGGTGCTGGGAATTGATCCCACAACCTCAGAGACTGCAGAGCAGCACTCTACCAACTGAGCTAAGGGTTTAGCTCAAAATCATATATATATATAGTCAGACTAAAAGAGAATATATATATATATATATATGTATATATATATATATATATTCTCTTTTAGTCTGTTTTATCAGGAAGATTCAGTTGCAGAAAACAGAGAGGGATTTAAGACAGGGAACAACTGCTTATGGACCAGTAGTTAGCTATAAACAGGCTGGCTAAGAGTGAGCCAGAACCACACTGCAGAACAGGCCCATCAAGCGTCCTGCTCCCTCAGTCAGAGTCAGGAAATTGCACTCCAGTCCAACATCTCCTGCACACCCTCTTCAGATCATGTGAGAATGAGAACCTGACACTGCAGTTCTTAGCTTTGGGGGCACACCTTTTTAAATGATGCAAGACCTGTCAGATCCAAAGTCTCAGTGTGGCTGCTACAAGCTACTCCCAAAATGGACGCCTCAGGTGCCACTTCTTGTCTTATTTAGTTGATTTCTGAAATCAGGCTTTACACAAGTGCATTTATCTGATTGACAAACATAATTCACATTGAGGACACCAGCTGCAAGGGAGTCTGGGAGACAAATATTCTGAATGTTCTCACCTCCATGGTATATGATGGCGCAATGAAAAGACTAGAATAGATGCTGACTGAGCTAGTTGGCTCTACCAACCATGTATTAACACAGTGTATACTACTGGGTATACATCTAAAGAAGATGAAATGTTTATAACAAAAAGATACTTGCACTCCCATGTTTATTGCAGCACTATTTACAATAGGTAAAATATAGTACCAAACCAGAGGTTCCTCAGCAGATGAATGGATAAACAAAATGTGATATATTTACACAACAGAATACTACTCATCCAGAAAAAAGAATGAAATCTTGGCCAAGTGTGATGGCAAATGTCTGTAATCCCAGCACTTTGGAGGCAGAGGCAGGAAGATTGTGAGTTTTAGGCCAGCCTAGACTGTGTAGTGAGGCCTTGTCAAGGAAGAAGGGAAGGAAGAAAGGAAGAAAGAAAGGAGAAAGAAAAAAGAAAGAAAGGAGGAAGGAAGGAAGAAGAAAAGAGAAATAGAAAGAAAAGAAATCTTGTCATTTGTGAATTTGCAGCAATATAGAACTGCATAATGTGTTGAGTGAAATAAGCAGTCACAGAAAGAAAAATACCATGTGTTCTCACCCACATACGGAAACCAAAAGTCAATCTTACAAGAAGTACAGAATAGAATAGTGGAGAAAAGGAAAAGGAAAGAGAAAAGGAAGATTAGAGAAAAGGACTAGAGAAAAGGAAAGGGAAGAGGGAGGGGAAACAGAAAGAAATTAAGAGGGACTGTTAGGGGCAGTGAAGGGTGCTAATTAGAGCTAGGTAGAAGGGTGGATGGCCATGATCAGTGGATGATGTATACATGTATGGAAATATCACAGTGAACCCCATTAATTTATACAATTATTATGTGTCAAAAATGTAAATAAAAATTTAAAACATACCTACTAGAATACCAAAAAAAATATATAGTAGATAATACTGAATCACCCTTGAGATCCCAGGGGAAAACCTTTTTCTCTTAGTTCTTTTAAAGTGTTGCTGGAATTAGTTTGCTAAAATTTTGGTAAACATTTTTTGCATCAATATTCATAAATGACTTTTGTCAGTAATTTTCTTTTTTTTCTATTGCTGCCAGTATTAGTAACAAGCATATGCTACTCTTATTGTTACAACTTGGAAGCTTTCCCCTTTTGCTTCTCTGCTCTGGAACAATTTAAAAAGCATTAGAACCTGTTTATTACATAAAGATTTTGTATGATTGGCTGGTGAAGCCCTCTGAACAAGATGAACATTGGGAGCCTCCCTCTTTCATACCCTTTTCTTGGGTTTTTAATATAAATGTTCAGTATTTAGTATTTTACTTTATCAATTTTAATAAATTGTACTTTCTTAAAATGATTATTTAATTTGTATATTAAAATTTATTTACAGATGGTTGAGCAAAATAGTTTCCTATGATTGTTCTATTTTTTCCTTTGTATTTTTATTATGTATATTTATATATATTTTTAGTTTGTTTACAATTTTTATTTCAATATTAATGGCTTATGTTGACTTGCATTTTGTTCTTTTTTATCTGAAATTTTTAATGTACACCTTAATGTGATTGATTCTGACATGCTTTTCATTGTGACATTTCCATATATGCATTTTGATGTACATTATTCATATAGGTTCCCCTTACCCTCTTGTAGGCTTCCCCCCCATCCCAACCTCCCCATCTAAGTCTTCTCTATCATTTACTTGGTAATATTTTTCTATATGTCTTTGAGTTCCAGTTCTGTTTAAGATAGAAACTTTTCCTGTAGTGAACTTTGTTTTTATCTTGTCAGAACAATTGCATGCATTTTCTAGACTATTTATATTGACACCATTCTTAGCTTTTTTTTTCCTTTTATTTTGATCCGAACTTTGAATAGGATTTTTACTTCTTTTAATTTTGATTCAGCTCCCACATATGAGTGAGAACATGTGATGTTTCTCTTTCTGATCTTGTGTTCGCTCACTTAAAATAATTTTCTCTAATTCCATCCATTTTGCTGCAAAAGTCCTTATTTCATTTTTATTGATTGCTGAATAATATTCCATTGTGTATATGGACCATAGTTTTTTTTATCCATTCTTCTGTTGAAGGGCACTTTGGTTGATTCCATATCCCTGCTATTGTGAAAAGTGCTGCACTGAAAATGGAGATGCAGGTGTCTCGGTGGTATGATGACCCATCTCCCTTTGGGTAAATTCCCAATAGTGTTTTAACTGGGTCATATGGTAGATCTATTTTCAGTTTTTAAAGATACCTCCATATTGATTTCCACAGTGGTTGGACCAATTTACAGCTCCACCAATAGTGTAAGAGTGTTCCCTTTTCCCCCCGCAACCTTGCCAGCATTTGTTGTTATTTATTTTATTGATCTTGGCCATTGTTACTGGTGGGTGAAATCTCAGAGTTGTTTTAATTTGCATTTCCCTAATGGCTAGGGATATTGAACATTTTTTCATGTGTTTCATGGCTTTATGGACCTCTTCATTTGAGAACTGTCTACTCAGTTCTGTTACCCATTTGTGTATTGGGTTGTTTTTTTGGGAGTTTTTTTCTTGAGTTCTTTATAAATTCTAGTAATTAGACCTTTATCTGATGTATAAAATGCGAAGATTATATATTTATATTCTCTTTTTTTTTTTTTTGCGATACTGGGGTTTGAACCCAGAGCCTCACACTTGCAGGTTTTGCAAGTGCTGTACCACTAAGATGCACCCCCAGCCCATTTTTTTACTTTTTTTTTGAGACAGGGTCTCATTAAATTATGTAGACTGCCTCTGGTCTCGAACTTGCAATCCTCCTGCCTCTGCCTTCTGAGTCACTGGGATTACAAGCATGTGCTATTGCACCCAGTTTATTTATGCTCTCTTAATGATAATTTAGCTCAGTTTGTAGAGCGCTGTGCTGCAGTCTCTAAGGTCCCGAGTTCAATTCCCAGCACCGCAAAAAATGGGAGAAGGACCTGGCAATCCACTCCCAAGGCAATCCCGAAACAGTCAGCCATTGAAAACCCTGTGAGGGTCGCTATGAGTCGGATACCAACTCGACCACACCTAACAACAACAACAACAATAATAATTCTATTGGTTTTTTTTAAGACAGGGTCTTAATGTGTGGTCCACCCTGTCCTAGAATTCCCTATGTAGAACATGCTGCCTTGAACTCATATCAATCCTCCTGCTTCAGCTTTCCCCGTGCTGAGGTTACAAGTGTGCACTGCTATGCCCAGCTCTTAATGTTAATTCTTGATCAGGTTAGCTAACAGTTTATCTTAATTTGTTGAAGTTATTCATGACATCATCGTGTTTCAGTTTATTATTTTATTATTTTCTTTCATGTTTCTTAATTTGTTTTTCCCTCTCTCCTTTATGGCCATGAGATTTTGGAGCTGGATAGTTCCTTTTTTGTTGCTTAATTTTTTCCCCTTATATTTTTGAACTGGGTAGTTAATTTATTTACTCTTTTCTTTTGTGTTTATTAACGTAATTATTGAAAACAGATTAATTTCTTCTGAGGATTATTTTAATTGTGTCCACAGATCTAGTTTGTAGTGTCCTCAATGTTTCCTAATTAAACTATAATTTTAGTTTTGAGTCCTCTTCAACATTAGAGTTTTGTGTTGTTGTTGTTGTTGTTGGGTGGTATTGAGTCAGGTCTGACTTATAGCGACCCTATGTTCAAGAGAACAGAACACTTCCCAGCACTGTGCGATGCCCAGCCCTATGTCAGTACTTCCCGGTTATTCATAGGGTTTTCAATGGCTGATTGTTTTGGGATTATTTTGGGAGTGGGCTGCCAGGTCCTTCTCCTGTTTTTGTGCTGCTGGGAATGAAACCTAGGGCCTCAGAGTGTGCAGGGCAGCACTCTATCTCCAGTCACCACCTCATTTCTTTGATCACCTATACCCCCAAATCCATCAAAATAATTGTCACATTCTACTACCATTATCTCCTCAACCCTCTCACCCCTGCTTTGGTCCTTACCACTCATGGTCCCACTCTTGTCAGGGTGGCCCTGGCTTCCTTGTTGCCAAATCCAACCATCATTTCTTGGTAGTCTTCTCAGTCAAACTATGGGCAGCTGACCGCAGGGTTGATCATTCTCTCCTTCCAATACCTTCTTCCACTGACTTCTGGTTTTCCTCTTTCTGTCCTCATAGATTTCTCAGTCTCTTTCCCATATCTGTGGTCACCTGCGTTGGAGGGCCCCAGACTTAGTTAAAACATACTTCAATTTACATCCTTACAATCTTATTTCAAATGTCTTCTGTATGGCGATGAAGGCCAAATTCCCATCTTTGGCTTCACTCTTCTTCCTGGGATTCACAAGCATTTATCCAACTGCCTGTTTAATGTTCTACCAGGATCCTCTGGAGTAGGGCACCTAGCTTTGTATCCTAGCCTCTTCCTTTGAAGCTTCATCTTCCTTAACTTTATCCATGAAACAGAGATGATAATTGCATCTACGTAACTAGACTATTTGGGAGAATTAAATGGGAATGTGCATGCACCTCTCCTATAACAGGGTTGGCACAAAGTAATTGCCCAGTAAATGCCTGATTTGTTTACTTGTTAAACTCCCTACTACCAGTCATGAGAGACAGAACCTTGCATATTGAATTAAAGAGGAAATCCCAAGACCTAGAACAGTGTCTGGCATATAGGGAGAGCTAGAATGTTTAAATGAATGGATTCATCTAAAGGGGGAAAAGCTAGCAACTATAGGAACTAGCTCCATTGACACAAGTCACCTTAACTGAAGGAGTCATTTTGCATTTTTTTCAACTTCCCAAAAACTGTCTTTGGAATTTCTCTTTGCATTGACAAAGTCCTGGGATTACAACTATGGTATTCCTGCCTCTGATATTTGTTTCTGCCTGACACGCATTTTTTTCTTTGAAATTTTAAAATAAAATGTATTGTTAGAACTCACAGGCAATGCTTTACCAATTACTCAGTTGTACCAGCACTAGAGTGCTACAAAGTTCTATCACTTAAAATTTTATGTATATATATATATATATATATATATATATATGCACACACACACACATATTTGTGTGTGTGTGTGTGTGTGTATTGTTGTTGTTGTTGTTGTTGTTGTTAGGTACTGACCAGTTGGGTCTGACTCATAGTGACGTTATGTAAAACAGAATGAAACACTGCCCAACATGGTGCCATGCACACAATCTTTGTTTGATCTCAATGTTGCAGCTACTATGTTTCTTCTTATTTTGAGTCCTCCCACATCAGGAAAAGGAGGTCCAAGGTGCTTTACTCCATTCCCACCATTAAGGTCAACTCTCCTTTTAAGGAAGCAACTGTTCCCCAGTCATCTCTTGAATGCCTTCCAACCTGGAGGACTCATTTTTTGGCACTATATTTGACAGGGCTTCTCTGCGATTCATAGAGTTTTCAATGGCTAGTTGTTTTGGGGTTTAGCTCAGTTGATGGAATACCACGAAACCTTGGGTTTGGTTCCCAGCGCTACAAAAACAGGAGAAGTAGCAGCCCACTCATGAAATAATCCCAAGACAATCAGCCATCGAAAACCCTATGAGCGTTGCTATGAGTTGGATACTACATGATGACACCTAGCAACAACAATTGTTTTGGGAGAGGGCTGCCAGTTCCTTCTCCCTAGTCTGTCTTAATCTGGAAGCTCAGCTGATACCTGTCCACCACGGGTGGCCCTGCTGGTATCTGAGCTACCGGTGGCATAGCTTTCAGCATCACAGCAATGCGCAAACCCCACAACATGACAAGCTGACAGACATGTGGGGGTATTGGGAATGGAAAGAATGAAATTTAAGGAATACAATTTTCTTGTCAGGTATGGGGTTGGGCAAGCAGACTAGCTATCAGCATCGAACAAGGTTATACAAACCAGCACCAGAGCGGAACCACGCGGACTCAACCAGGTCCTAGTGACCCACTGAGCGCCCTGCCACGTCCCGCCCCTCCTGGTCCCGCCTGGTATCTGGAAGCCAGTCTCGCAAACCGGCCCCGCCCTGCCTGGGTCCCGCCCCGCGCCGCTGCCCGGTCCCGCCCACCCGCGACCCCGCCCTGCGTCAGCCCCGCCCCGCCCGCGGCCCCGCCCCTGGCTCCATCCTAGCGGCCTGGGTGGAGGTCTGCGCGCACCCGGGCAGCGCTTCGCCCCGCACTCGAGGTCTGGTTGCCGCGGTCGAGGCGGCTGGCAGAGGAAACATGGCCGCCCTGACGACGGTCGTGGTGGCAGCGGCGGCCACCGCCGTAGCCGGTGCGGTGGCGGGGGCGGGCGCGGGCGCGGCCACCGGGACCAGCGTGGGAGCGGCGGCCCCGCAACAGGTAAATCGGGGAGGACAGAGCCGCGGTGGGGCACGCGCGGCATGGCTCAGCAGGTGTCCTGTTGTCCTGCTGGTGTCGCCTGGCCCGGCTGGGCGGGTGTCCTGCTGTCCTGCGGGCGTCGCCGGGTAGGCCCCCGTGTGGCCCTCCTTCGCCTGGGCCTGGGCACGGCAGCGCCGCTCTTTGTGGCTCGTGCTCCTGGCGACGTTTGCAGAGCCCTGTGCGGGGTTTGGAGTCGGGGAGGACCTGGGTGGAAGCAGCCCTGATGCTCCACCCTAGCCAGTGACAGGAGCATCCCTCGTTCAGTCTCCTCTGCGCACCTTCCCGAGCCTTGGACGTCAGGTCTGAGGACCCCGGCCACAGAGCGTGGTTACAGAGACCCAGCGCCCGGGAATTGCTGGCAGCTGTGTTTTTGTACCAGTGCTGGCAAGGCCCGGAGAAATAGGATGCCGTATAGCCTGGTCCGAGGAGGAGGTGATTCCCCAAATCGGCCTCGAACCCCTTTCTCTGCAGCGAGGATTGGATGTCTTTTGTTCAGATGCCATTGGCTCAGTAAGACTCCCTGATTTCTCTAAACTGAATCTCCCTACCCACCACACCCAGCCCCTTTTCCTGCTCTTATTTTTCTGCACAGCACTTATTGCCATATGATATATCACATATTTTATTCGCATTTTAAGATTGTCTTTCTGCCTCTGTCAGAATGTAAGCTCCGTGAGGGCAGAGATTTTTGGAAACTTTATTCACTACTGTATTCCCAGCACCAAGAATTGTGCCCTTTGTGTGGTGCCTAGACATAGCAAGCACTTACAAATATTTGTGGATCAGTCCAAACCTGAAGGAACACTGTGAGCTGAGGACAGCCTCCATCTTTTTCCCCCTCTAAGGGAAAACAGTGTCTTTGCTGGTGTGCATTTCAGGAAATTGCACCTAGGAAA
Organism: Pedetes capensis; assembly: GCA_007922755.1. NCBI lineage: Eukaryota > Metazoa > Chordata > Mammalia > Rodentia > Pedetidae > Pedetes > Pedetes capensis. The sequence goes on from VMDO01001579.1 coordinate 55,359, forward strand.
AATTTTCTCACACATTCTCTGTAATTCTTTTTATATTTCTACCTCTGGCCCAAGTATATCAGGAGAAAAAATATGTAAAAATCAATACTAAGTTAAACATTTTTAGGGATCTACTGTTAAAATATACCACCAACCAGACGTGATGGCACATCCCTGTAATCCCAGCACTGGGGAGATTAAGACAGGAGGATCATTGTGAGTGTGAGGCCAGCCTGGTCTACCGAGCAAAACTCTGTCTCAAAAAACAAAAAAACTAAGAAATGAAAAATGTCTGACTCCAGTGGTTTAGCTATGTTGCTGGCTTTCTCTATAAAAACTTTCTAGGTTGCTATAGGTCAGTGTGATTTGTTCTCTGAATTCTTATAGCTATGTTTTACCTCTGGATTTATATTTCTCACAGGATGCCCAGTACTGGTGTATACTTTTGTCATTACTCTACAGTGATTGTCAAAAGTAGTGTTTGACTTTCCAGGGATTGGATCAGAATCATCTGTAGAGCTATTTCAAACACTGTCAGTTCTCAGAGGACATTTAGCAATGTATGGAGACATTTTTAGTTGTCACAAAGGGGAGACGATGTTTGGGTGCTGCTAACATCTAACAGGTAGAGGCCAGAGGACAGCCCCCTCACCTGAGCCCAGCAAAGAATTGCGTGCTCCAAAATGTCAGTAATACTGAGGCTGAAAAACCCTGCTTTATGTATCTCCTTACCACTTTTAGTAGGGAAAGCAGAGCCTCATGGGCCAAGAATCACATCAGTAATGAAGTAGAAATCCTCAAGTGTGTTTGAGCATAAAAAGCAAAATTTGTAATCACCGTTGTTCCGTGTTGTGGTATTTTTCAGGAGTTGCACTCTTCCAGGTGTACCCATTCTGCACACACATACACACAGATTTTGCAGCCTGACACTGAACTTAAATATTTGTTGTGTGATTAAATGAATCACTACTCCTACTAACACTAAAATCAACAAATGTTTTCTTGAGAAGAGATAATTTTCTTAATGACAATCTCATGTCTACCAAAATATTGAAAGTTCCTCTTGGCTAGAGTTCCATAACAAAATACTGAAGATTAGCTCACTAAAACAACAGAAATTCACTTTCTCGCATTTCTGGAGGCTAAAAGTCCACGATCAGGGTTTTGTTATGCTTAGTTTCTGGGTGAAACCTCACTCACCAGCATATAGACAACCACCTTACTGTGTCCTCACATGGCCTTTCCTCTGTGTGCATGCAGGCAGAGAAAGAGATCTCTGGTGTCATGTCGTTTTCTTTCAAGGACACCAATTCTATCAGATTAGGGCCCCACCTTTATGACATTTAACTTTAATTATCTTCCAAAAGACTTTGTCTCCAAAGATAGTCAGTTTGGAGGTTAGAACTTTCAATATACAAATTTTGGGAGTACATATTGCAGCCAATAATTGGTCTCTTAAATTATTTTGTTGTTAGGTGCCCTTGAGTTGGTGTCCGACTCATAGCGACCCTATGTACAACAGATGAAACAGTATTATTAGTGCTTCTCTGCTATTCATAGGGTTTTCAATGGCTGATTTGTTTTTTGGGAGTGAGTTGCTGGGTCCTTCTCCCAAACCTACAGTACCTGGTATTCCCAAGGCAGTCTCCCATTCAAGTATTAACCAGGCCCGACCCTGTTTAGCTTCCGTGATCTTATGGGATCTGATGCCACAGTGGTACAACTGCAGGTTAAATTATTTTAGAGCATGGTAGTTATCTCCAACTTTCTAGAACTACTTTATATAATATTTTGTTTTACAATCTTCCTAGGGTATAGAATGCCATAAAATTTTCACCTATTATGAAAAGTAATATATTTTATTAATGCTTTTTAATATTTGTATATTTGTTCATATCCATTGCAATAAGCCTTTCAAGACCAAAGAACACAAATTTCTTTATCCTCCTTTCAAATATCTTTCCCACTTGTTCCTAGCAATTATTCTTGTGATCATTTTATTTCTTGAATTGTGATTTTTTTTGGAGTATCTCTCATAGCATCAAGTAATGTTTTTATGCCAGGTTTTGTACCTAGTTTTGTACCAGGATAGGATTGTGTCTAAGCAAATCCAAATAGAGATTTAAGTGCCACACCTGACATAGAATATAGTCTTTTCTTTCAGAGTTTCTGTGTTGTTTTAAATGTCCAGTTTTGTTGTTGTTGTTGTTTGTTTGTTTTTTTGCGGTACTAGAGGTTGAACCCAGGGCCTTGCACTTGCATGCTTTGCAAATGCTGGACCACTGAGCTGCACCCCCAGCCCACTTTTCTTTTTACTTTTTTGAGACAGGGTCTTGCTAAACGAGACTGCCCCTAGTCTTGAACTTGCGATCCTCCTGCCGCTGCCTCCCAAGCTGGTGGGATTATAGGCGTGCGCCGTTGCGCCTGGCTCTAAATGTCCACTTCTTAACGAAAAGAAAATATGAGAGACAAGGAAACATATGGTTCACACATGGAGGGGAAAGGCTAGATTTTGGACATACTAGACAAAGACTTTAAATCAATTATCTTTGAGCTTTTCCTCCTATTTAGATGGTTTTTGTTGTGTGTTTGTTAGGTTTGGTTTGGAGACAGAGTCTTGCTGTGCTTCCTAGGCTGGTCTCAAGCTTGTAGGCTCGAGTGATCTTCCCCGTTCAGCCTCCTGAGTGTGACTGCAGGCATGTGCCACCATGCCCAGTTCAAATCGGCTATTTTAAATATGTTCAGAGAACCAAGGGTAACCATGCCTAAGGAACTAAGAGAAAATATGTGAACGATATCTTAGCAAATAGAAAATATCTGTGCAGAGGTGAGAAGTTTTAAAAGAATCAAATGGAAATCTTGGGGTTAGGAAGTACAAAAACTCAAATGAAAACTTCCTTAGGAGCCAGGTGTGGTGGCACATGTCTATAATCCTGGCAACTTCGGAGGCGAGGTAGGATGATCACAAGTTTGGTGAGGCCAAAGGCAGCCTGTGTAACTTAGCGGGACCCTGACTCAAAAATAAAAAATGGGTTGGAAGTGCAGCTCAGTCATAGAGCACTTGCAAAGTATGTGTGAGGCCCCAGGGTGCAAGCCCCAGATACCAGAAAAACAAACAAACAAAAACTTCAGGTTTAGCTGGCAGAGAAAACAATCAACAGATTTGAGGATAGGTCAACTCAGATCTGGACTGAAGAACAGAAAGAAAAAGAGAATGAAGAAAAATAAACAAAGGCTCAGTGACTTGTGAGGTACCAGCAAACAAACTTGAATAATAAGAGTTCCCGAAAGACGAGAAAGTGGCAGAAGAAAATGGCTATTTGAATGATGTCAGAAAGCCCCCTAAATCTGATGGAAAAAAAAAACATTAATCTACCCATTGTTGGAGAGTTAATGGAGGAGGGACTGACTTATTACACTGATCCATGCTGGTGGGCCTTTTCTGATTGGTTGCTGTGAATGTCCCATTAAGAAACACTGGTCTGTTTGAGGATCTACCAGGTTCATTATAAACAACTGCCTCTCACACAACTTATAAATAAATACAACTCAACAATAAAAAGAGGGCTGAGTTCTTAAAATGAGAACGTGCGGAAGCTTCTAAGCTCTTTGCAGTTTTGCATTTTAGAAAGGTGGAAGCTGAAACTACACTTCCCACATGGCCCCTCCAGCCAGTTAAACCCCTCAAATGAGCACTGTATCCCGGCCAGCACCAGCAGCTAGGTGCCAACGGCAGCCACTCTCTGCAGTTAGCTCACCTGCTGTTGCATGCCAGCCGCCAGGTCTGATCGTGCAGGTGGCAGCCACTGCACCTGGTACGGCTGTGGGCTGGGCTGATGGGCATACACTGGGCCATGCCATACTAAAGATTTCAGCTGGGGAAGTAATCCTGAGCCCTCCACGCTTGATATCACTCACCAAGAGCCTCAGGAAACCCAGCCAGTGCAATAGCAGCATCTTAGTGGCCCTTGCTTTTGTGAGATAAAACAGTTTTGGGGGTGTGCCCAGAACCAGGAGGATGTTAAACTATGAGAGTTTCAGGGAGGTGCTGAAGCACTGCAGACTTGCACATGGATTAGTCTAATCAAGAAGTTCAAAGTCGCCGGGCATGGTGGTGCACGCCTGTAATCCCAGCGGCTTGGGAGGCGGAGGCAAGAGGATCGCAAGTTCAAGACCAGAGGCAGTCTGTGTAATTTAGCAAGACCCTGCCTCAAAAAAGTAAAAAAAAAAAAAAAAAAAAAATGGGCTGGAGGTGCAGCTCAGTGGTTGAGCACTTGCAGAGCATGCAGGTGCAAGGCCCTGGGTTCAACCCCCAGTACCACAAAAAAAAAAAAAAAAAAAGTTCAAAGTGAAAGCCAAGTGTGGTGGCACAATCCTGTAATCCCAGTACCCAAGAGGCTGAGCCAGGAGGATGACAAGTTCAAGGCCAGCCTGTGCAACCTAACGAGATCCTATCTCGCACAAGCAAACAAAGTTCAAACTGAAGAATTGAAAAACCACTGGCTCTGATGACCAGGTTACTTTAGCATAAAATGTCAAGATTGGGCTGGAGGTTTAGCTAGGTTGGTAGAGTGCTTGCTTAGCATGCACTCAGGCCCTGGGTTTAATTCTCATCACTGAAAAAAAAAATTAGTGAAAAAACACAATATAAAACCACAAGTTAAACTTCTTTTATTAGCAGCTTCCTTTCTTCAGAATGGCAATGGTATTTGGACTATGTTGAAGTTCGTGGTATTGAATTGGGTGCTGGGCATGTGTTTATGTGGCTTCCTTAAACCATCTGTTGTGATATTACTATTTGTGAGTTAATTACGGATTTACTTGGATTAATTAGATTAAGCTAGAAAAAAAATAAAATGAGAAAGGATATAAGTAGACTTTCCTCTAAAGAAGTGACCAATAAGCCCATAAAAAGATCCTCAACCTCATTGTTAGGTGCCGTCAGGTCGGTGTCCAACTCATAGCGACCCTCATAGGGTTTTCAATGGCTGACTGTTTTGGGATTGCTTTGGGAGTGGATTGCCAGGTCCTTCTCCCATTTTTATGGTGCTAGGAATTGAACTCGGGACCTCAGAGACTGCAGTGCAGTGCTCTACCCACTGAGCTAAATCCCATCAACCTCATTAGTTGTTACATACTAATAAAACCACTCTGAGATACCACTTCACCCCAGCCCAGTACGATATTATTCAGTCATAAACAGAAATGAAGCAAAGAATCATGGTATAAAATGAATGAATCTTAAAAGCATTGTGCTAAGTGAGAGAAACCTGATAGAAAAGGTTACTTATTGTATAAACCCACTTATCCAACACAAGCAATTCCATAGTTAGAAAATAGTTTAATGGTTGCCAAGAGCTCAGAGAAGTGGATGTGGGGAGTGAGTGCTAATGAGTATGGGGTTTATTTTTGGTATGATGAAAATATTCTGGAACGAGATAGTGGTGATGTTTGCACAAGTTTGTAGATATACTAAGAAACCACTGAATTGTACATTAAAACCATTGGAATGTACAGATAACATTTTATCGTACATGCATTACATCTCAGTTTTTAAAACAGTTCTTAAATTCATTACTTTATTCTTGCTCCTAGAAATATAAAGCCTTATTTCCCTTTTTCATCATCTCTCACATCCCACTGTTAAGCAGTTGCTCTTGATTAGGCCTTTCCTTCAAAAGATGTTCAGTTTTCTTTTTGTTTCCATCACTGGTGGTCCTGGACACTCACTCCTTGCCTGTATTGCTTCCCCACTACTTCACGGATCCTCCCGCTTCCATTCGTGCCTTACCTCCACACCACCCATCAACTTATTCTTCAAAAAATAGCCAGAAAGATTTTTTTTAAAGAATTAAATGTACTATGACATCCTCCTGCTCAAAACCCTTCAATAAAATCCACCAAGTGGCCCAAAATGGCTGTATCTGGCACATGCTTACCTATCTACTTTCATCTCCTGCCCATCTTTTCTATCTCATGCCACAACTGTCCTTTTGCTTGAATGCGCCAAAGTCTGTCCTGCTCTCAGGAGTTTGCACAGAGGATCGCTGGGCCTGGAACACCTTCCCTACCTCTTCTGGCATTGCTGTATTTATTCTTTGTTAAATGTCATCCCTCCAAGAGACCCCTCTGGGGCTGTTCGAACTGAAAACACAAGCCCTCGTCCATTTTTTCTCTCTCTCCTTAATAGCACTTATCACGGTTGGTGTGGGTGTTTTTGTCTGCTTTGTTGGTTTACTCTTTTTAAATCTGTTTTCCCTCCCTAGGCAAGGGCCATATTGGCGCACGTGGTCATAATTTCCCTAGTGTCCAGTGGTGCATCTGTCACATCACAGTGCTGAATCCATAAATGACTGATGAATAAATTAGATCTTTTTGAAAATAATCTTTGGACACATTTCTTACTCAATTTAGCATTTTAAGATAGAAATTCGTTTTTCCATAAAGTGTATTTTTTAAAAATTAGATTGATCCTAAAAATTATCTCCTAAGATACTCCGCCATTGGGATTTTACCTCTCTGAAAAAATTCCACATTCATCTCCTACTACTTTCATTATTGATGAGAATTTTTTTGTTCTTTATGCAGACTGATGGCTGTTTTAGTACTTCAGGTGGAACTCGTCATTTTCAGCTTCAAAACTGGAAGCAGAAAGTTAGTCGGGCTAAGAAAGCAGAATTCATACAAACAGCAGAAAAACTGAAAAATCAGTAAGTATAAGAATATCATCTTCAAACAACATTACCAGTGACTTTATAACAGATAACATAAAATTAATTAGGCTCCACCCTACCCAACCCCGAATTGTTAGAAAATTCTTGTCACCAACTTGTCATATACAATAGGATAAAGGTGGGAAGTATGAATTGGACAAATGATAACAGGCTATTTAATACAAAATTAATTGTGAGTAGAGTTGTTTCAATTTTATTTTTACTGTTTTGAATTAGTATATTTCAAGGAAGACATAATAGCTACTAAGATTTTGTTTATCAAATAAATAAATAAATAAATAAATAAATAAATAAAATGGGAGAAGGACATGGCAGTCCACTCCCGAGGGAATCCTGAAACAATCAGCCATTGAGAACCCTATGAGGGTCGCTGAGTCGGACATGACTCCACAGCACCTAACAACAACAGCATATCAAATGACAGATCGAATGTTTTCATCTTACAACTGTAGGTAAGCATTTGATAAATATTTTTGAGTGAGTGAATAGTTTTGGGGAGTTTTAAAATATATATGCATGAAAATGCTTAAAAATGAGCATCATGTATTTAAATTGCTATTCTTCCTATTTGACAAATGAATATGTTGAGGGTTATACAGAATAAATGTCTTCCCGTAGGTTATGTGGTTAGTGAATGGTTGACGTGGGGCCTGTGACAGGCCAACTTCAGCTACTCTGAGAGCCACTGTTCTTACCAACCGGTGCTGCTGTTCAGTAACGCCTGTGGGAGCCTGTGGATGCCAGCTCACTGAAGAAAGCAGTGAATAGTTTCAGTGAAAAGTCTATATACTTATTGTTTTCCAAATGATCTTTTAACTGATTTTCCTCCCTTGGTGTCTATTTCTCTCAGATCGATTATGTACATTATGATGAAATTGAGTTGTTTCTGTTTATTTAAAATTCTTAGCATACAGTATGTTTATTTTTTCCTTAAACGATCATTGGTATTTATTGAGTGTTCATTGCTGTCAGCAGCATCATGATGTGACAACTATCATGAGGAATGATAATTAAAGCTCAGAGCACCCCACTCTACCCTATAGTTGCAAGCTTTACCAAACTATTGCTTTGAACTTACACACAATCCACTTTGCAAAGAACTTGAGAAAAAGAGACAATTGTAAGGAATGGTCTCTGGAGCAAAATTAGTGACAGTTCTTTTTAGAAATTCTGCCCATGGAGAAGTATATTGTTTGAATTTTAAGAAGTTATGCCATATTGCAGCTTTTAGAGCTTGGATTTTCACAGCATTTACATAATACCTACCTATTTTCCCCCAGCTTTATTGGAAGTATAATCGACAAACATATTTAAAGAGAACAATGTGTTTTTTAAAAATTTATTGTGTGATTATTTATTTATGTACTTATTTTTGAGACAAGGTCTCGCCATATAGTCCAGGCTGTCCCAGAGCTCATGCTCCTCCTGCCACCACCTCCCAAGTACTTCTATTACAGGCATGCACCACCGTACCTGGCTGATGTTTTGATATAGATGTACACATATACATTATGAAATGATTATAGCCATCAAGCTAATATCCATCACCTCACATGGTTTATGTGTGTTTCTGTGTGTGTGTGTGTGTGTGTGTGTGTGTGTGTGTGTGTGTGTGTGTTGTGAATTTTCTTTTCTATTATTGTGGTGCTGGGGATCAAATATAGGGCCTCAGTGCATGCTAAGCAAATGCTCTACCAACTGAGCTAAATCCCCAACCCTGTGTTGTAAACACTTAAGATCTACTTTCTTAGCAAATATTTTCATTAAACAAAGTGAAATAAGCCAGAAAAAGAAAGACAAACAGTGTATGATCTTGCTTATGTGTGGAATCTAAAAAAGTTGAACTCATAAAACAGAGTAGAAGGGTGAGTACAAGGGGTGGGGGATGGGTATAAAGCGTGAGGATAATGGAGAAGTATTAATTAAAAGGCACAAGTTATAAGATGGATAAGTTCTGGAGACCTAATGTACATCATGGTGAGTATGGGTGATAATAATTGTATACTACGTACTTGAAATTTGCTAATATTTATCTTTTTAATATCTAGAATCTGTGAGGCTAGGCTGGGATTTAGCTCAGTTGGTAGAGCACTGCTCTGCAGTCTCTGAGGTCCCGAGTTCGATTCCCAGCACTGCAAAATGGGAGAAGGACGTGGCAACACACTCCCAAGGCAATCCCGAAACAGTCGGCCATTGAAAACCCTATGAGGGTTGCTATGAGTTGGACTCAACTCGACGGCACCTAACAACAGCAACAAGAATCTGTGAAAATATAATTTTACTTATTTTTTTTATTTCCAAAATGTATTAGCCTAGGTAGTATTGGACTCTAGGTTAGGGTTCTGGATTATATTTCTCTGTAGGTGTCATAATGGCCACAAAATGGTTAAGATCCATAGATACAGCAACTCCATATGTTTGCTTTGTAGTACTGATTAGACTTTAGGAACACTCATTGAAATAGTGTTCCTATTCAATTCTCATTGAATAGTGAGGAAAAAATACAATTTATAATATCATTGTTTTATTTTTGGAGCAGGTAATACACTCACAAGGCTCAAAAAAAATCTGAACATATCAAAGAGTAAGCTAGTGGAAAGTCTCAGTTTCACTCCTGATCCCAACCACACAGTCCCTCTTCCCCTCACACAACCACAACCAGTTTCTTGTGTATGCTTCCTCAGATATGTTATGTGTTTGTAAGGAAATGGAGATACTTAGATTTTTTTCCCTTATTATGTAATTGGGAGCATACAGTTCAAATTGCTCTGCTGTGTACTTTGAGTGTACTTAAGACACTAAGGAATTGGTTGGTTTGGTTTGGTGCTTTTGGATTTTTTTGTCTTGTGTATTTTTATTGTTTTTTTGTTGCTTGTTTGTTTTTGCTTTTGAACTCAGGGAATCACACAGGCTAGGCAAGAGCTCTTCCACTGAGCTGCTCCCCCAGCCCCTTTCTTTATTTTTTAATTTTTTTTTTGAGACACAATCTCGCTAAACTGCACAGACTGCCTTTGACCTTGAACTCCCAGTCCTCTTGCCTCAGTCTCCCAAGTGGCTGGGATTATAGGCATGCGCCACGGTGCCCAGCAATACTAAGGAATTATTGATTTTGTCAGATACTGTAATGGCATTGTAGTTGTGTAAGTGAAATATCCATAATCTCTTGAGACGCGCGTGGAAGTGTGTGGGAGTGAAATTGCACAGGGTAGAGGATTTACTTTAAAATGCTTAAGCATTGAAAAGAAAGGATAGGTGAAAGGAGAGATGAAATTATTGAGTCAGAGCCACAAGAGCCTCATCCTATAACGGTGTTTGAAAGGGATCAGTTTGCCATTCTCTACTTTTGAGCATGTCGGACATTTTCATAACAAAAATGTTGTTATAAAAAGACTGTCATCTAAGAGGTCTTCCCCAATCATTACATGGAACCCAGTATTGATCTCTGCCTTGTGTTCCATTGTATGACTGTAACATGATTTATTTAACCTGTCCCATACTGACAGACATTTAGATCATGTTCAATCCTTTAACAAACAATACTACATTAATTGCAGTATTGAAATGCATCACATTATTTTGCATATCTTCAGGATAACTTCCTAGAAAATGCTGGACCAAAGATTTATGAACTTGCAACTGTGACAGATACTGCTAAGTCGCTCCCCGCAAGCAATTTATAATTCTGTCAATAATCGATGAGAGGACCCTTTTCCCCACAGTGTTATTAACAGACTATATTACTTATTTTCTCTCTTTCTTTTCTTTTTCTTTCTTTCTTTATCTCTCTTCTCTCCTCTTCTCTCTCTCTCTCTCTCTCTCTCTCTCTCTTTCTTTCCTTCTTTCTGTTTTTTGTTTTTGTTTGGTTTACCTATCTGATAGGAATACAGTATGACTGGTGTGATTTTACCTTGCATTTCTGCCATCACAAGTTAGAATGAACGTCTTTTCATATGCTTGGCGATTTGTCTCCCTTAGTACATGTTGAATGTCTTTATAGGTTAGTATTTCTAGTGAAAGAATAGCAACACATAACTTATAATCAGCACATCCTGTATCTATTGATCATGTAGTATCTCTGCCTCCCTCAATCACAATTTAGTATACTTTCCAGTCCTTAGCACAGGACTTCAGTGACACCCTCACTTCGTTAGAGTTGCCATCTAGAATGAAATCTTTTCCACATCTCTGTTCTACCTCTTGCTTCCTCTCACAAACAACACCAGCTTTCTAAGTACATGTGCTAAGATATAATCCCCTCAGCCTTTAGGGCCTGGGGACATCTCATCTGTTTCTCCCAGTATGCCTTATCAATATTAAATTTTCCTCTGTGTGGCAAGGTTAAAAAAAAAAAAGAGTGAGAAACTCTACCTTAGAAGTTGCCTCTAGGTTGTGGAAAATTAAGTCAATTGGCTAGAGACCCTCTACCATTCATTAAATCCAGGATAAGGGGAAAAAATAGTGATATTAGTTTCCACTTTGTGAGAGAAAGAAAACAGCCTTTCTTTTCCCCCCAATCAAAAAACTTCCTTGATAATATATTTCTTGGGTTTTTTTTTTTTTGTTGTTGTTGTTGTTTTGTTCTTTTTTTTTTTTTTTTTAATCTGAGGGATCAAAGAATCTAGAACTTCTTACTGGTAGATGGACTAAGTCCAAGGAAGGAACAATAATATAAAAGAAGCTTTAAAATAAATGTGAACAGTATCCCTTAAATAGATTAAATGTCCTGTCTTTGTAGATTGTTTGCCTCTTGAAGTTTTAGTATTGGTAACAACACATTTCCATAGTACATATATCTATATCTGTATCTATCTCCCTATCTAGTACAAACATCGCTCACATACATTATCTTCTGATGTTAATTATAGTCCAGTTAGATAGTAGAGAGCTGTTCACATGTCAGTACTAAGGAGGGTTACACCAGGAAAAGGTAACATTTTGGCTAAGGCTACAAAATTAATAGTATCTGGCACTGAAACCCTTTTCAGACCCCAGCAAGACTGAGTTGGAATCCATAGACAAAAGCTTGTATATTTTCAAAGGCAGCCAACATTTTATAATTTAAGTTACAGTTCACATCACAGGGGATTTTAGTTTAACTTAATTCTTTCCTAACAACTATTTTGAGTAATATTTTGACTCCTTAACCTAATTAATCAAAATAATTACATTCTTCTCTCTAGATGAATTGTACTGAATATACAGCACTGATTATTATGAGTGTCTTCATATTTTAAACAACTAAGAAATATTTAAATCATATTTATACCATTTGTTTCTTTTCCTAAAGAGTTATTATCATAGAAAAAGATAAACACAGTCATTTCTACAACCAAAAAAGTGACTTCAGAATTGAGCATAGTATGCTGGAAGAATTGGAAAATAAATTGATTAACAGCAGGAAAACAGAAAGTAAGTTGAGTTCATGATGAACAAAAACTGTCGAGTGATATGAAGTTGTAGTTTTGCCGTCTTTATCTGTCTTTGTGCATTGACTGTGTTATATTTTCTACCAAGACATTTTAGTTGGTAATAAGTTTGTCTTTTAGGGACGTGTATTTATTCTCTCAGGTCATTGTTTGGCCATTCTAACTGGATTATTATTTCTTCCTTTTTAATAGGAGAGACAGAGTTTTGTTTCTTTGGTTGGCAAATCAGTAAATGCTATTAACATTTCTTAAAATAGAGGTGGTTTGCTTCCTGGGCTATCTGATCTAAGCTCCTCACCCTGGCATTGTTGACTGAGCTCTGGACTCTGAATATCAGCAGATTCAGAACCTATATTCATTACTTATATGAAGTGATCATGTCACATAATTGCTTAAACCTGAGTTTCCTCATCTGTACTCGAAAACCTATCATTTCTACCTCAAGAAAGCTGTCCTGTGCATCTGATGATGAGACAATATGTAAGAAAATGCCTTATAGATTGCACAGAAAATATATTGTTTATTATGAAAATCAATCACTGTCAACAGTATTCGAAATGCTAGTCTTAAAGAATTCTATGTGAGTACCATATCAGGTTAGATTCTATATGTTGCAAAATCCATATAAGATGCTTAGTGTTGCTTACAGGAAAAATAATGGTTGTCAACTAAGCTTTATTACATATTGACTATGTTGAGATTAAACTGCTCATGGTACTCTCTCACCACCAATGAATAGAAATTCCTAGTAGTGTTTTCCTTCAGAATGTAAGATTACACCATTTTAAAAAGTCATCTTTTGTCAAATAGTGGCAAGAATCATTCTTCCTCTTCTGTCGGGATGACAGCAGGACCTAATATAAATGCCACATTTCCAGTTCACTCTTCTCTGATGCATATAGAAATCTAGACATCGTTTCTTTAATATTTGTTAATTTCCTTCACTTTTGCAGACAACTAGGAGGTTTGTCTCTTATGTCCTGGTTATGCCCTTAAATAGAATATCCAAATTTGTGCATTTTTAGGTCACTTGATTTTCCCTTTTTTAAGGAAACTTTACTTTTACCTTGTTATTGCCTTTGTTCTACAGTTTTGCTTTTCATTAATAACACGTTATTCTTATCTAAGAGAGGAGAAATGCATTGTGTTAGTGTAGAGATACAGAACTTCTCCATCATGTATCACAGCTCTGAACTAGTAAATACCTGTTCCTGGTCTCAAATATGCTTTGGTTTTAGCCTAAATTTGTATTTATTGTGCTTAAGTGATTTGGCTGTAACAGAATGTCAGTTCCAAGCGAATAAGATCATTTTCTCTGTTTGCCACATAGTGATATTGCTGTAGCTGATCAAACTGTCAAAAGACAACAACAAAACTTTACTAATTACTTTATTAGAGAAAGGTTTTTTTTGTTTTTTGTTTTGTTTTTTTCACAGGGTTTCACTGTATAGCAGGGTGGCCTCTGGCAAGAACGTCCTGATGGCTGGGATTACAGGCATGTGCCACCACACCTGGCTTTAGAGAAGTTCCTTTTTATGTGTGTGGCACTGGGTATTGAATTCAGGACCTTACGATAGGCAAGTCCTCTATCACTGAGCTACGTCCCCAGCCCGTTTTTTCTTTTTCTTTTGTTATTTTTTAAATGATTACTTATTTTTTAACTGTGGTATTTGAGGGTTGAACCTACAGCTTCCCATATATTTTGCATGTGCTCTACCACTGGGCTGCACCCCCAAGCCCATTTTTTTGTTTTTTATTTTGAGTTAAGGTCTCACTAAGCTGCACAGGCTGCCTCTGGCCTGGAACTCACAATCCTCTTGGCTCTGCCTCCTGAATCTCTGAGATTATAGGCATGGGCCACCATGAGTGGACTTTTTATTTTTATTTTGAGACAGGTCCTCACTGAGTTGTACAGGCTGCCTCAGCCTCCCAAGTAGCTGGGATTATAGGTTGGGATTTTTGGTACCTGCTGCCATGCCTGGTTTAGAGAAGTTTCTTGATCTAAAGTTCCAACAGTGAGCAAGACTCTATAAAATAAATTGAATACAATTTCTGCTTTTATGTAGGTCTTGAATTTTAATTTAAAAAATAGAACCAAGCCAAAGTCACATATACATATTTTGGGCACTTACTTTGGATATTGTCCCTGGCTCCAATCCTATAAGTAAATTAAAAAAAAAAAATTGCTAGGACTGGGGGTGTAGCTTGCTGGTACAGTGTTACCTTGAAATACAAGGACCTGAGTTTGATCGCCAGCACTATAAAAAAAAAAAAAAAGAATTTGCCTTTAAGGATTTTTGGACAGAGCCTTCTAAGCTTCATGCTCATTTGTGAAAAGTTGCAAAAATAAAAAAGAAGGGTACATTATCTAGTGATGATAAAATAATAATATTACTATTATGTGAATATGTGTGTATGACTGTGAATATTTATGACATAAGCCTGCTAATTTAAAGTAATGTAAAAGTAAGATTATGGCTTCAGAAAAAAGTATGAAAGAAGAATCCAGACCTTCTGCTGCTGATAAAGACCATTTGAAAATGTCCGAGACCCTTATCTGTTTCTTAGGCTTTTATTATGGGCCTAACATTTGACTTCAGCCTGGTCCTTTGGTTGAGTTTGGCAAACTGTGACATAGATACAACTGAATGACACCTGAGGCACCTCAGGGCCCTGAAAGTATTATAGTAGGTACCACACACCCCAATCTTAGAGGATTTGTTTAGATGAAATTAACTCTCAATGGGAAGTTTTTTGTGTTCATAGAATTAATATGGTTAGACAATTTTAGTATTCCCACAATAGAGTTAAGATCAAATTCTATTTCCATAGTGTAACAAAATTAAAGAATAAAACATGATAAGCTTAAGTTACCAATCATGCACTTAAAACAATGTCCAATAGCTCTTCTCTCATCTCCACAGAGGAAAAAAAGCCACATTTCCTTGCCACAGGTTTATAGTAAGGTTTAACCTAATGGCTTTTAAATATTGGAGGAAATTGAGAGATGCGACATTGAGACATGCTTTTAGAAAAAGTATTCAGATTGTTTTGATGTAAATGACCATCTTTTGTTCTTTACTTAATCGTTCTTGGCTGTCTTTACTAAATGATTGTGATCAGTCTTACGTGTAGAATCCTAATTGTAAACCACATTTGTCACAGCATCATTGTAAAATATATACGTCCTCCTTATAGGAGCAAAAATCCAACAACAATTGGCCAAAATACATAACAATGTAAAGAAACTTCAGTATCAGTTAAAAGATGTGAAGCCTACACCTGATTGTAAGTAAATTTAAATGTTAGATTCTTTCTTATATATTACTATTTAAAACTGCTCATTATAAAGTTTATACTTTTCTAATAAAAATATGTTAATTTTTTTATAGAATTAAACAGCTTTATTGGGTAGAGATTAATTAGGAAATACTGGAGCGCAATAGTATCTGGAATTTCTATAGGGTTTTTTCCCCTTTAAATTGCTATTAAATTCTTAAAAATTATAAGATAGGCAGAACAGATATTAATGTCATTCATGAGATGGAAAGTCTGCGGTACAGACAGGTTCCGGTTCATCTAATTAAGGGGAAAAGACTGATCGCCTGCTTCCTAATCTGGTGCTTTTTCCATCATTTGATTTTTGAAATACCGGTAATTACCTTTCAGAGGTATTTCAGATACATAAGGAAAAGTTCAGCTTTATTTGGACAAATGCTTTTTGGGGGAAATAATCACATCTGCTTGCTGTATCAACATTTGTTCCTGAAAGTTTAAAGCAATAAAGTGTATTGCTCAAGGTGTATGGACTTAAGGCAGACAGACATCAACCCCTTGAGCTGTCATTTCTTAGTCATGTAATTTTGGGCAAATTACTTGTTTCTCTGAGCTTTCATTTCTTCAGCTCTAAAATGGAGGTCATAGGACATATCTCACAGGGTTGTTGGGAAGATGAAGTGAAATAGTGCACTAACATACTTGCGCAATGATTATAACAGTAAGCACTAAAAAGTAAACAGGAATATTGTAGTTATTCATTAAATTAAACGAGAACATGCAAATACTAGAAGAGAACATGAAATTATTTTCATAATATTATGTTGTATAGGAAAGATAAAATCAGAAAATCTAAAGAAAAACCTGAACATATTTGACTTTTTAAAAAAATTTAAAAACATGTAAAGTTGAAAGACAAATTAGAAAAGTATTAACAATATATCTAATTTTAAAATTGAATGACCATCTCACACACACACACATATGCGCGCGCGTGCACACACACACACACACACACACACACACACACACACACACACACACAAAACAGGCTGGGATTTAGCTTAGTTAGTAGAGTGCTGCTTGATCCCCAGCACCGCAAAAATAGGAGAAGGATGTGGCAATCCATTCTTGAAGCAGTTTTGAAGCAATCAGCCACTGAAAACCCTATGAGGGTCACTATGAGTGGGACCCAACACAGAGGTAACCTGACGACAACATATACACATTCACATACACATACGCATACACATACATGAGCCTTCAAATAAGCAACCAAGATAAACAACCTAATAGAAAAGTAGGCAAGGATTATGAGGCACACAATGTATCAAAAGAAATATGAAGTACGTATAAAAAGTTCTCAGGCACTAAAATATCATTCTGTACCCCATATATATGTACAATTAAAATATGAATAAAAGAGAAGTATGTTTAAATGTATAAGTAAAAAAATTCTCAGGTTTGTTAATGAGCAAAGATGTGCCAATTAAATTAATGATGACAGATGTTTTTGCCTCTCATTTTGGGAATGGTTAAAAGTTGATGAGAAGAGGCACTCTCAGGAACTCTGAGTTGGTAGAGCCTCTGAAGGACAGTATGATAGTATCTAGCATACTATTTCAGATACCTGCAGGATGACCTGTGGTGGACAGGTTTCAGCTGAGCTTTCAGACTAAGACAGACTAGGAGGAAGGATCTGGCAGCCCACTCCCATTGAAAACTCTATGAATAGCAGAGAAGCACTGCCAAATATAGTGTTGGAAAATGAGCCTTCCAGGCTGGAAGGCATTCAAGAAACAACTGGGGAAGATTTGCTTCCTCAAATTAGTCGGCATTAATGATGGAAATAGAATAAAGCCCCTGGGACCTCCTTTTGCTGATGTGGCTGACAATGAGAAGAAACATAATGGCTGCAACAGTGGCTCAAACAAAATGATTGTCTGCATAGCACAGTGTTGGGTAGTGTTTTGTTCTGTCGTACCTAGGGTCACCATGAGTTGGACTCTACAGCAGCTAACAACAGCTAACAACAACAGCATACTATAATACATGCTTTTTTTATTTAGCATTTCAAGGTCTGTCAGGTTTTCTCTAATAATACTTATTTGAGCATCCTAAAATATATCTGTGGGGCTGGGGTTTAGCTCAGTTGGTAGAGTGCTGCTCTGTGCTCTCTGAGGCCCAAGGTTCGATCTTCTACAAAAAGTGGGAGAAGGTCATGGCAGCCCATTCCAGAGGCAATCCTGAAACAATCAGCCATTGAAAACCCAGTGAATAGCAGAGAAGCACTGACATAATGTTGGGGAGTGTTTCGTTCTGTTGTACATGTTGTTGTTGTTAGGTGCCGTCTAGTCGAGTCTGACTCATAGCGACCCTCATAGGGTTTTCAATGGCTGACTGTTTCAGGATTGCCTTGGGAGTGGGTTGCCACATCCTTCTCCCATTTTGCGGTGCTGGAAATCGAACTTGGGACCTCAGAGACTGCAGAGCAGCGCTCTACCAACTGAGCTAAATCCCAACCCTCTGTTATACATAGGGTCATTATTAGTCAGACCCAACTTAAGGGTACCTAACTACAATAACAACAACAAAATATATATGCAGGGGATTTTATCTAGAGTACTGTGCCTATTTCAAGGTTCATCAGTTGGAGAATTGGTTAAATCAATTAGGATAGTTTTAGGTAATGAACTATTATATATAGCCACAGAAAAAGTGAGGTAATGCTATATAGTATTTATTTATTTATTTATTTATTTATTTATTTATTTTTATTTATTTATTTTTTGGCAGTACTGGGGGTTGAACCCAGGGCCTCGTGCCTGCATGCTCTGCAAGTGCTGGACCACTGAGCTGTGCCCCCGGCCCGCTATACAGTATTTACATGGAAAATTAACCACAGTGGTTTTTTAACCACAACATTTTGTTAAATAAAAATTGCAAGTCAAACAACAGTATTTAGTATGAAATAATTTTTGTAAAAAAATGGTAATTGTAATATTTAATGATATGATACATAGGAAAAATCTGTAATGAGAAAAAAAGTACAATCATAAAGATTCACTTTTGAGCAGTTTTCTTAATTCCTTAAACTAATAAATATTTTTAAATTGGGAAAACATTCCATGGTTTTTTTCTTAATTTTTAACTCAGCCATACTGAAATATGATGTAAAATAATTTTTCCATTTTTTTTACAGTTGTTGAAAAGCTTAGAGAAATGATGGAAGAAATTGAAAATGCAATTAATACTTTTAAAGAAGAGCAGAGGCTGATGTATGTTTTACAGTCTTTTTATTATAAACTTATTGACCTTTATAACTTACCAATTAGGTTGTTGTACACAAGCATATTATGAGTCTTACACAAAAGCAGTATAACACCTGTCTTCTCTCTTACAGTGTAGATGGTTCTTCATGTTTAGATTGAATTTTCATTCATATTTTGGCACTAGAAAATCCCAAATAAGAATTTGACAGATTATTTTTATCTCTGGGAAGCAAACCTCTTTTAAGACTTAGATTTATAAATGTTAATAATGTCAACTGGGAGATGAAGAGTTAGGAGTAATTAAATTTGATGGAAAATGATGATTAATGTGGATCGGTGGGATCTTGTTATTCAAACTTTATTTTTCTTAATTTTAGATATGAAGAGCTTATTAAAGAAGAGAAAACAACTAATAATGAGTTGAATGCCATATCAAGAAAAATTGAGACCTGGGCTTTGGGTAACTCAGAAACAGAGAAAGCTTTCAGAGCAATCTCAAGCAAAGTTCCTATAGACAGAGTGACACCAAGTACGCTTCCAGAAGAAGTGGTAGATTTTGAAAAATTCCTTCAGCAAACAGGAGGACGACAAGGGGGATGGGATGATTATGATCATCAGAACTTTGTAAAGGTGAGAAACAAACATAAAGGGAAGCCGTCATTTATGGGAGAAGTTCTAGAACACCTCCCGGGAAGAACACAGGATGAAGTCCAACAGCATGAGAAATGGTACCAAAAATTCCTGGCTCTAGAAGAAAGAAAAAAAGAGGTAATGATAATTATATGTAATGAAAGTAATATGTAATTATATGTAATGATTGTATCTTCTTGTGTTCTAGGCTGAGAGAAGGACATGGCAATCCACTCCCGAAGCAACCCTGAAAAAAAAAATCAGCCATTGAAAACCCTTTGAGGGTCAGTATGAGTTGGCGCCAACTCAATGGCACACAACAACAACAAATGTTCTAGGCACTGTGCTAAATTGTAAATGTTGTTGTTAGATGCTGTTGGTTGGGTCTGACTTATAGCAACCCTGTATATAACAAAAAAACACTACCATACGCTATGGCATACACATGACCTTCTTTATGTTTGATCTCATTGTTGCAGCTACCGTGTTTCTTCTCATCTTGAGTTGTGCCACATCAGCAACTAGAGGGCCCAGGGGCTTTACTCCATTCCCATCACTAAGGTCAACTCTACTTTGAGGAGGCAACTCTTCTCTAGTTGTTTCTTGAATGCCCTCCAGCTGAGGGAGCTTATTTTCCAGCACTGTATTTGACAGTGCTTCTTTGCTACTTATAGTGTTTTCAATGGCTAATTGTTTCGGAAGTGGACCGCTGCGTCCTTCTCCCTAGTCTGCCCTAGTCTGGAAGCTCAGCTGAAACTTGTCTGCTGATATCTGAAATACAGGTGATGTAGCTTTCAGCATCACAGCAACATGCAAGCTGTCCACAGCATGACAAGTTGACAGACACACAGGGGAAACTTTTATTAGTTACCATTAACTTTGCTACAATCTCATGAAGTTTATTTATAGTCTCCAAGTAACTTCACCCAAGTAATGGAACTACATTTGGACTTCCTCAGGGCCAAACATTTCTACCTTAAAAAATGACACCATAAACCATGAAACTTCTAACTGTGAGCAAGACCCTCTGTGTCCACTTCCCAGAACTATGGGTAATTCAGATCCACTCAGACTTTTGAAAAAAGTCATTTTACCAGCAAAGGATTATTTTCAAAATCAAGAGGAAATAGAACAAACACCTTGATTATTACAGGTTTCTTTCAGATTTTTTTTAAATTTTTAACCTCATTGCTTAAAGACTCAAAATTTTGCCTATCCAGAGAAAAAAGTAACCCTTTATTGTAGCAAATATTCACAAAGGTCCATTTTAACAAAAACATTAGCTTGGCTTTGGTTTAAGTCAAGATTTCTTGGCATTATTGATATTTGGGGATGAATAATTCTTTGTTGTGTTGGGCTGTCCTCTGTAGAGTAAGGTGGTTCACAGCATCCCTGGCCTCTAGCCACTAGATGCTTCTAACACTTCCTTAATTATGATTATCAGAAATGTCTCCAGACATTGCCCATTTTCCCTAGAGAGCAAAAGTCTGCCATGGTTGAGAGTCATGGATTTAGATAAAATAAACTATCTAAAAGTCTACTTTTTTTTCTTTATTTCTCTCTTTTTTGTAGACTTCAATTGCAATGAACTTTAACTTGCTGGGTTTAATAAGAAACGCCTATCTGTTTAATAGATGACATGCATAAGGAGCATTAAATATACACTGATTCCAGGTTTAGTCTGAAATTTAGAGAAGGTAGCTGGGATTTTTGTTATTTTTCCCACTCTGAAATAAGTTGAATGAAATTGATTTGGAGAATTTTAAGAAATACTTTTGAAACAGAATTCATTTTCAAAGACTCAAAATAGCAAGCTATTAAGATTTATTTGGGCTTCTCTTCTAAGATACTGAAAGCAAGAGATTCTGAAAGTAGTCCATAACCAACAAAATCAGCATCACTTGGGAACTTGCTAGAGTTTACCAGGCCCCAAACCTAGGCCGCTAGCACTGTGGGGTTCAGCAGTCCGTGTGTTACCAGTCTTCTGGGTTGTCTGTTACAAGCTAACATTGGGAAGCCTCTCTCTAGGAAAAGGAACAGACGCAGTGCTCCTTGTTATAAAAATAAACCACGCTAATGCCGGATTGCTTTCCCCCTACAACGTACTCAATTTCCTGACATTTGAGAATTGATTGAATGTGGGGCTGAAGTAGCCGGAGTGTGAAAGTGGAGGCACAGTTTACTTCAAGTTGGAGGAGGGGAGGGAAGTTAGGGGAAAATATCAGAATTCAGTTTGAAATCTACCGGGTTTAAGATGATAAGTAGGGAATTTATTACTTCTCTCACCTACTTCCTTTAATGTATCTTGTATTTGCATAAACGAAGATCCCATTTTTAGACAAGTTCTGAACTGTCTAAGTATCTTTAGTATCTTACCCTCACTTTGCGTACCTCTATTTGTTCTTTCTTCCTCCACTCCCCCTTATCAAAATTGGCCCAGATCACATGCTGCCATCTTCTTCCCCATCCAAACATAAGTGATCCCCCTCAGGCTTTTGCTATCACTTTGTTTATACTTTTTTCATGACGTGCACATCATATTTCACTGAGAATGGTGCTGCTTAAAGTGATCCATGGACTAGATACTGGTTTGCAGACTGTTAGTGGTGATTACTTGAGAAGCATCTGCCCAGTAAGCATGCTGTTTTGTTCAGCTGACTTTTTCTCATAGAAAATCTTCTCATTAAAGGAAGAAAAGTACATTGATTTACGTTGAGACATGAGCTCCTGGTATTTGTGAGGACTGGCACTTTGAGTAGCACTGTACTCAGTGGCATTTGTCTTGTTTGATCATCTGTGGATCCTATCACATTGCCTTGCATACATGTTCCATAGGATCTACTGAGTGGATGAATAAATGATACACCATAAGGAAAGATGAGGAAACAATTACCTGACTTGGGGAGGAAAAGTAATTCAGTAGATACATTCTGTATGGCATAGCGAAGGCTGCTAGAATTTTAAATAATCTTTACATACCCTTAGGTACAGCTGTTGAGCTATTTTATTTTTTATTTTTATATACTAATGAAGCAGT
Source organism: Pedetes capensis (assembly GCA_007922755.1). Classification (NCBI taxonomy): domain Eukaryota; kingdom Metazoa; phylum Chordata; class Mammalia; order Rodentia; family Pedetidae; genus Pedetes; species Pedetes capensis. The sequence continues at coordinate 77,713 of VMDO01001579.1, forward strand.
ATATGTCAGGCACTAGTTCATTTAATCTTGACAACAACTCTGTGCAAGAAGTACTATCTATCACTTTACAACTGAGAAAAATGAGGACAGGGTAGTTTAGTGGCCATCCAGTCACACCTAATAAATGGTAAAGCTAAGATTTGGTCCCAAAGAATCTGGCTTCAGGGCTCATGTTCTTAACCACCCCCACTTTTAATTCCTCTTCTGATAATACTTGACACAATAAAGATTGCTCAGTAAATATTATAAGCCTAGAAAGATAATTTGGAAGCAGAAATGAGATGATTACAGGAAAGAGATGTTGCCTAGGCAAACAAAGAGAAGGGGGATACTCTACAATGTGTAGTTCTTGTGAGCCTGAGGATTAAGAGTGGAAGAGGGGTGGGCATGGTGGCGCATACTTTTAGTCTCAGCAGCTCCAGAACCTGGTGCAGGAGGATCACAAGTTCAAGGGCAGAAGCAGCCTATGTAACTTAGTGAGGCCCTGTCTCCAAATAAAATTAAAATAAAAAATGAGTTTGAGGTGCTGCCCAGTGGTAGATCACTTGCTAAGTATGTCTGAGGCCCTGAGTTCAAATCCCAAGTGCCCAAGTAGATTTAATTGAGGTTGTATTTTAAAATACTTAAAAACATTTTTGCCTTGCCATCTTTTTTTTTAATATCATTTAGTCTATTCAGAATTGGAAAACTAAAAAGCAGCAAAAAAAGGAGGAAATTTTCAAGTTAAAAGAAAAGGCAGACAATGTACCTATGGTTTTTCATAATAAACCAGAAAGTAATCAAAAGCAAAAAGAAGAAGAAAGAAAGAAACAGAAATTGGCAGTTGAAGCTTGGAAAAAAAAGAAAAATGTAGAAATGCAAATGAAATATGCTTCACAGTTAAAAGAAGAGGAAGAGAAAGAGAAAAAGCAGCAGAAAGAGCGCCAACGCCAGTTTAAACTAAAACTGCTCCTAGAAAGTTACACCCAGCAGAAGAAAGAACAGGAAGAATTGTTGAGGCTTGAAAAGGAGATGAAGGAAAAGGCAGAAAAGGCAGAGAAAAGGAAAATTGCTGCTAATGAAATTTCCAGGTTTCAAGAACGAGTGAGTAAATGTATTTCCTGAATGATTTTTAAGTGTAATACGTGGAAGTATTAATTCATGTTCAGTTCAGCAAAAGTTGAGTGCATGTTACATATCAGACCTGTGCATAGCGTTACCATACCAAAATGAGTAAGCCCTGCTCTCTAACTTCTTGTAGGTTATAACCTAGTGGGAAAGATGTATGCAAATAGGAGATTTCAGGATAAAGGGTAAATATTGTGGTGACTGACATGTGGACAGGGTATGAGGTGATTATGTGGGCAGGGATGTTTACTTCAGCTATAAGTATTAGACAAAGGGTGCTTGAGTTGAGTCTTGAAGAAGAAAGGGGGAGGAAAGGAGAACTTTTTTCTAGTAGAGGGAACAGCATGAATAGCAGCTCAGTGGAGTGGTAACAGTGTAATTTGTGGGGAAACTAAATACTTCAATATTCTTAGGGCACCAAGGCGGAGATGGGAACTGGAAGACCAGGCTGCAAAGGCAGCTACAAGCCAGGCCAAATGTCTTTTGTTAATGTTTAAATATATCTTTAAATTAATATATATTTAAATTGCTGCAGCCATACCACTGTGGCATCCAATCCCGTCAGATCTCAGAAGCTAAGCAGGATCAGGCCTGTTTAGTACTTGGAAGAGAGACAGCCTGGGAACACCACGTGCTGCAGTCTTGGGAGAAAGACCCAGCAACCCACACCCAAAAAACAATCAGCCATTGAAAACCCTATGAATAGCAGAGAAGCATTGACAATAGTGTTTAACCTGTTGTACATAGAGTTGCTATGAGTCAGACGCCAACTTGATGGCACCTAACAACAACAACAAAATGAGACAAGGAAAGAGTACTTTAAAATGCGAAAGAAGGCAAATAAGATAACTGTTATGAATATGTTGTTGTTGTTAGGTGCCGTCCAGTCAGTATCCGACTCATAGCAACCCTCATAGGGTCTTCAATGGCTGAGTGCTTCGGGATTGCCTTGGGAGTGGATTGCCAGGCCCTGCTCCCATTTTTGCAGTGCTGGGAATTGAACTCGGGACCTCAGAGACTGCAGCGCAGCTCTCTACCTACTGAGCTAAATCCCAGCCCCACGTTATGAATATAAGTAGTATGAATTGTTATATATATCAAAATATATAGCAGCAACATTTATAAAACAAATAAGGTATAAAGAAAAATAATAAATAAAACTACATTAATAGTGGAAATTTTGATCAGTTCTTTTAGTTCATCTCTAAAAGTCTTAATGAGTAACAAAAGATGCTGTGGCTCCTACTCCAAAGGTAAACAGGCAAAATAATAAAAGTTATAAAAAAGAAAAGCAATAAAATAGAAAGTATGAAATAAAATGAGATATAAAAGTAGATGTTTCCATATTAATGATTGAAAATGGCCTTAGTTCATTATGTTAGCTTATTCACTGCTGTGGCAGAGAATTTCACTGAAACAAACTTATAAGAGGAATGATGTATTGGAGGCTCATGGTTTAGAGACTCAGTCCATAGAGACAGGGAGGCCTTGTGGCTAGGCAGGTGGCAGCAGCATCTGGCACAGAACCTCACATCAGGGCACATCAGGAGCCAAGCACTTACCAGAACCTGAGGTTTCATGTAAACTCCAAAGACCTGCCCTGAATGACCACTTCCTTAAAGCTAGAAACCACCTCCTAAAGCTCCATAGTCTCTACAGATAGTGCCACTGGCTGGGGACTAAATGTTCAAACACATGATCTTTGGAAGACATTTGAGATTCAAACTATGACACATGTCTATTAAAAGTTTCAGACTGAGCCTTTAAGTAAAACAGGTGACACTTAAAGTGATACAATGCCAGGTGTGGTGGTACACCCTTGTAATCTTAGCAATTTGGGAGGCAGAGGCAGGAGGATCACAGATTTGAGGCTAGAGGCAGCCTGTGTAACTTAGGAAAACCCTGTCTCAATATAAGAAATAAAAAGTGGGCTGAGGGTACAGCCCAGTGGTGGAGCACTTGCAACATATGTGCTGGGGTTCAGCACCTTTGTACCACACACACACACACACACACAAAAGAAAGAAAGTGACACAGAAAAGATGTATATGTGTTATATTTAGAGAAAATAAAATTCTTAACCTGTGTTGGAAAAGGTTCATATTAAAGGACCATTAACAGTTAAGGAAATTTAATTTTACTTGCAAACAACTAAACTTTGAAACAAATTCTAATTAATTTTGTTTTCTTAATCTTTTTTGTTGTTTATTTTTTAGGATTTACATAAACTTGAATTGAAAATTCTAGATAGACAGGCAAAGGAAGATGAAAAGGCAGAAAAACAAAGAAGACTGGCAAAATTAAAAGAAAAGGTGCTTTGTATTGATTTTATTTTCTTGAGATCATGTCTTGCTATTTGTAGCTCAAAATGTCTATGATTTCACAGGCATTCGCCACCATTCCTGGCTTTAATTTACTTTGATAATTATTTTCTTAACTACTACATTTGTTGTTGTTGCTGTTGTTGTTGTTGTTGTTGTTGTTGTTAGGTTTCATCAAGTTGGATCCACCTCTTAGTGACCCTGCGTACAACAGAATGAAGCACTACCCGACCCTGTGCCATGCCAGGCACTATGTCAGTGCTTCCCCGCTGTTCATAGGGTTTTTGATGGCTGATTGTTTCTGGATTGTTTTTCAGGAGTGGGTCGCCAGGTCCTTATCACATTTTTGCAGTGCTAGGGATCGAACCCAGGGCCTCAGAGCACACAGGGAAAGCACTCTACCAAACTGAGCTAAACCCCAGCCCAACTAATGGGACACCATGTGATATTTCAATATGGGAATATATTGTGTAATATTAAAATCAGATTAAGCATAGCTATCTCTTCAAATGTTTATGATTTCTTTATGGCAAAAAACATTCAAAATACTTTCTTCTAGCTTTTTGAATTATACAGTACATAATTGTTATCTATAGTCACTGTACTGGGCAAAACCATACCAGAACTTCTTGTTCCTATCTAACTGTAAACTAGTACCCATTGATCAACCTTTCCTTGTATCCCACCTATTTATCCGAATTCTTTGATTTGTAATAACACGTCAAATCTGTTTTCTTTATATCTCATTTCTGTATCTGTTTTAAAATTTTAATTTATTTACATATTAGCATGACAGTATATTTTAAGTAATTATTGCTTGAATTCTGCCATTTTACATTATTAACACATTTTTCTTACACTCTGTATTATTTCTTTCTGCCTACTTGTCATTCTTTTCATTCTTTCTATATGAAACTCAAGTTTTACACTTATGGCAACTATGAACATTGTTTATTCTCACTGGTAATACTTAGAACTGAAGATGTTGGTGCTCTCACATATAAAAGTAGATGACTTACCGGTGGTTGTTTATCCTAAATTTATTATCTGACTGTATCACTATTTTATTTGGTTGTGTTACATTTCTCTCATAATTGATATAGAAAAATAGAGTAAAATAATAGAACTAGAAAAAATAAACTAATATTTTATTAATATATTGATGTATTTGAAATTTTATTTTAGCTATTATGAGCACAGAAGTTTATTGTTAATAAATTAACAGTTTTGTTACTGTTTAGCTGATATGATTGTTAGCTGTTTAGCTGGTATGTTTTTAAAAACTGTTTTCTGTAACTAAGGATCTTACTCACTTAATATATAACTTAGTTCATGTAAGTTAACTAGCACTATTTTATTTCTGGTTGCAGGTTGAAAATAATGTTAGTAGAGATCGCTCTAGGCTTTACAAACCTACCAAAGGCTGGCAAGAGCGAACCAAAAAGATAGGACCAACTGGCTCTGGGCCACTTCTGCATATCCCACATAGGTAAAAAGGGGTTAGGAGAGGTGTTCACTTTAGAGAAATTTAATAACTGCATGTTTACATATATACACATATATATTGTTGTTAGATGCTGTCAAGTTGGGTCTGACTCATAGCAACCCTCACAGGGTTTTCAATAGCTGATTGTTTTGGGATTGCTTTGGGAGTGGATTACCCCATCCTCCTCCCATTTTTGCAGTGCTGGGGTTTGAACCTGGGTCCTCAGGGAGTGTGGAACAGCACTCTACCAACTGAGCTAAACCCCAGCCCCATATACATATATATTTTTCTTTTTGTTCAGTACCCGGAGTTGAACCCAGGGATTCACACATGCTTGTAAGTGCTCTGCCACTAAGCTTCACTCCCAGCCTATTGTTCACTTTTTATCTTGAGACAGGGTCTTGTTAAATTATGCAGGTTGCCTCTGACCTTGAACTTGCAGTTCTCCTACCTCAGCCTCGCAAGTTGTGGGGATTAGAGGGGTGAGCCACCGCACTCAGCTGAATGTTTATATTTTGTGCAATTGCAACTGTAGTAGTATATTGACAGGGAACTGTCAGAAAGTCAAGCTGGATTCAAAAGAGGCCATGGAATCAGGGACATCACTGTCAATGTCAGGTGGATATTGGCCAAAAGCAAAGAATACCAGAAAGATGTCTATGTTTTATTGCCTATGCAAAGGCATTTGACTGTGGATCACTAAAAATTATGGATGACATTGCAAAGACTGGGAATACCAGAACACTAACTGTACTCATGAGGAATCTGTACATGGATCAGAAGGCAGTCATTCGACAGAACAAGGAAATGATGCTTGGTTTAAAGTCAGGAAAAGTGTGCCTCAGGGCAGTATCTAGTCACTGTACCTCTTCAATTTATATGCTGAGCAAATAATCCAAGAAAGTAGAGTTTAAGAAGAAGAACATGGCATCAGGATTGGGGGAAGACTCATTAACAACCTGCATCATGCAAATGACACAATTTTGGTACTGAAAGTGAAGAGGATTTGAAACATTTACTGATGAAGATCAAAGTACATGGCCTTCACTATGGATAGTACCTCAACATCAAGAAAACAAAAATCCTTGCAAATGTGTCAGAAAGTGATTTCATGATAGATGGAGAAATGATTGAGGTTGTCCAGGATTTTGTTTTACTTGGTTCTACAATCAATTCCCATGGAAGCAGCAGTCAAAAATCAAAAACCTCATTGTACTGGGAAAAGCTGTTGCAAGAGACCTCTTTAAAGTGTTGAAAAATGAAGATGTCTCATTCAAGATGAAAGTGTGGCTGACTCAAGTCATGGTATTTTCAGTTGCATCATATGCTTGTGAAAGCTGGACAATGAATAAGTGAGACAGGAGAATTGATGCTTTTGAATTATGGTGTTGGAGACAAATATTGAATATACCATGAACTACCAAAAGAACCAATAGATCTGTCCTAGAAGTGCAACCTGAGTGCTCACTGGAAGCAAGGATGGCTGGCCTGCATTTTCTTACATATTTTGGACATGTCAGGAGGGTTCAGTCCCTGGGGAAGGACATTATGTTTCAGAGAGTAGCAGGTGAATGAAAAAAAGGAAAACTCTCAACTAGATGAACTGACACGGTGACTGCAACAATGGGTTTAAACTTAAAAAGATAGTGTGCATGGCACAGTGTGGTTTTGTTTTGTTGTGCATGGGGTCACTAGGAGTTGGACACAACATGACAGCACCTAACATTATATATTACAGTAATAAGTTAAATCAAATCTATATATATGTATATATTTATAAGTTATCATTTAATCAGGGTTTTTGTTTTAATTTTGCTACATTTTTATAATTGTTTTCTTCTTTTTCTCCTTAGGGCTATTCCAACCTGGAGACAAGGAATATAGAGAAGCATATGAGATAATGGAATTACTACCATTTAATAAGAACGTTAGCATGTTCAGTTTTCCAGGAGAGATGACTAACCATGTTTTTTAAATATCACTAGCATAAACAGATTGGTTATTGTGCCGTATGTGAATTGAGAGGTATTAAGTTTCATGTAGCACTGTTAGTATTTCTTTTCTCTACTAAGAAGGTATTTAAGGTATTGGCCTATTATTGATGTAAAAGTGGATTTAATAATTTTATGTTACTAATATTCCATTTAAATACTCAAAACATTGCGAAGATGTTTTTGTCATGGCATTGCAAAATAACCTGGGACAATCAGATTTTTTTTAAACTAAACTTTTGTAACTTTTATAACTTGGAAGCATCTTAGCTTGAGTAACAAAAATATAAAATGTCTTTTTTTAAGAGTCATGAAATAACTTAGTACTTTTCACAGATTGGCAGTTTGTCAGTTATTACATTTTTTGTGTAAGAAATAACTTTGTATTTGTTTGAAGCATGCTTTGTTTTATATAGAGAATATTTATTTTAAAAATATACCTCTCACCTCATCTACCCTATTAATTGTATTGTTGATCTTATCCTTTCTATTTCTTTCAGCTATTCCAAATGTCCCTTTGGACTTTCTGTACTTCACACATTTATAAAATTTTGTGTCTTGTACATCTTACTGGCTAATGCAGTTTTCTTTTCTGCTTCTACTGACATCAAAAATAGAAAAAGTCTTTGTTCTGAAACATCTGAAATAAGTTAGCATTAGAATATTCACTTTAAACTTTTTAAAAATTGCTAGACAAACAATTGGGAAGAAGAGTTAATTTTTAAGTTTCAAAACTTTTGTACATGAAAACACAATTTAACTTAATTCAGCTTTTTACATTGTAAAATCTTAGGTCCTCACCTTATTTCTCATCTTATTGGAAATGGACCATATACATAAAAATATAGGAAATTTGTTTCTTATAAATTTTACCTTAGAATATCTTTAATTATAATTTGATACATATGCTAAATGACTCAGAAACCATTCCTTATGCAACAGTTAATATTCAAAATATGTAGAGTCCAAATTTTGGAAACTGAATTCTAGTTGTACAATTACTGGTGCGGAATGAGAAACTGACTCAAAAAATCCCTAATTGGAAATGGTCATTTTATTTATATTATTTGTTCCCCATAATTCTTTTATTTTAAATGATTTGAGGCAGTTTAGAAATGAAATGTGCATGACAATGAATTTGACAAACAGAACTGAACAGCTATGAGGTACAGAAAAGTAAATCTTTTTTGTGTTGCTTTATTACATGTTACTTTTGCACAAAAATGTACTTTTTAGTTTCCATATCTAAGCTATGTGTTCTGGTTTATATATTTATTTTTATTTTTTTTTGCGGTACTGGGGGTTGAACCCAGGGCCTCGTGCTTGCATGCTTTGCAAGTGCTGGACTGCTGAGCTATACCCCCAGCCCTTTTTTTTTTTTTTTTTACTTTTGAGACAGGGTCTCGCTAAATTATGCAGACTTCCTCTGGTCTCAAACTTGCGATCCTCCTGCCTCTACCTCCCAAGCCACTGGGATTACAGGCATGCGCCACTGCGCCCCGCCGTTTATGTATTTATGTTTTTTGTTTGTTTGTTTATTTGTTTGTTTGGAGGGTTTTTGTTGCTGGGGATTGGATTGAACCCAGGAGCCTGAGCATGCTTAGTGGGTGCTCCATCACTGAGCAACATTTTGAGTCCTGTTTTCTTTTTTAATAAATGAAAGTATAGAAGTTTCTAGGGAAAAAATGAGTCTTTCTAACTGAATCTCAAATAAATAATTTATTACATGGATCCCTTATATAAAGGATGTAGGATAAATGTAATTGAAAGTGACATAGATGAGATATTACACAAACATTTCTTATACTGGATTAAAAGTACATTAATACATTTCTGGGAAAAATAAAACTCCTAAAGAAGAAAGTTGTTTTTTTTGTTTTTTGTTTTTTGTTTTTTTTTTTGGTGGTACTGGAGGGTTGAACCCAGGCTTTCGCACATACTTTGCAAGTGCTCTACCACTGGGCCAAACCCCCAGACCACTTTTTATTTTTTATCTTTGAGTCAGGGTCTCCCTAAATTACTCAGGCTGCTTCTGGCCTTGAACTCTTGATCCTCCAGCCTCTGCCTCCCCCTCCCTGGTCACTGGGGTTACATGTGTAGGCCACTGTCCATGGCTCATAAGGAGGAAATGTTTTATAAAGCACCTTTAATTTCAAGATGTTTTCAGAAAATATATCTACATATTTTAAAATAGGTAGTCATAGAGTGTATATTAGAAACCATACTTAATGTTACCTTACATGTATTTTTCTGTTTTTCTACATAAGTCAAACATCATTTAATGACTAAATAATATTATCTATATAGATGCTGTCATTCCTGTACTTTGAAGAATTGAGCTATTTACACTTCTGAGCTAATACTGTACAGTGACATTTTATGTGGTGGTTGTATTGTGTCATGCACATGCCAATCATCTTGTATGGTCAAAATCACTCAGAAAAGCCTTTTATTTACCTAGGAGATATATCATATATCTCTGAGCAAGTCCTACATTAGCAATTTTTCCTTCAGCTTTGGATCAGATTGCTGGTCTATGAACTAAGAATCAGATGAAATATTTAGCTCCCTTGATTCAAGGACTATGTTAATGAGAATCATCTAGGCATGTATAGAGTATGTATAGTTGATTCTAGTAAATTCAGTCAGTGTGATATGACTCCATTTTTATCATACTTAGACATTTGAGGGTATGGGTGTATGAGAGAGATTTTAATTGTAGTAACAGTGAAAATGCCTCTAGAATCAGCACCTGAAGGGAAAGAACTGTGAGCTCCATATTTGGAGCAAAGACCAAAGACAGCTCACCTATAAGCTTTGTTAATGTGGTATTTATTAAAGAAATACAAAAATGCCTATGAATAAGTAGTTACTAGTACCAAAAATCAATCAAGGCGAGTTAGATTGTTGAATAACACCAAGCCACAGGACACATTTTTAAAAAATACATGTTCTTTAAAAAAAAGCTAAAAATTAAAAGTATACCCAAACTTCTATTAACTCAGTTGATTTTAAAGAAACTAGTTTAGGTCTGATCCTTGGTGGACCCTTCTTCCCTAAGAATGCCTCATGAACCTTTAAAAAAAATAGTATATGGCCAAAGCAACTTAAATCTCATGTTAAAAATAAGAACTAGAAGCCTACTATTTCATTTTTTTAGGATGCAGGTAATTGGAAATCTATTGAGTTTATTTTGCTTTTGTGAATTGATGTCACATTGGTAGCTGATGGCACATGGACTCAAGGGAAAAATCTGTTAGATTTTAAAAAAATGAAGTAAACAGTCTCACACATGAATATGTAAGTTATGTATGTCTATAAGGTATGTATATATTGCATGTATACAGATGCTTCTTGACCTATGATAGAGTTACAGCCCAATAAACCCTTAGTGAAATATATATAACCTGCTGAACATCATAGCTTGGCAACAGTGTTACACTATGCATTTAATACTGTACCATTTGGTCTTGGCTGCCTAAGGAACTCAACATCCAGCATCAGGAGAGAGCATCCAACTGCGTGTCAGTAATCCGGGAAAAGATCAAAACTCAAGATATGGTTTCTACTGAAATATCATTACTTCGAACAAATGTAAGTTGAGGGTTATCTACAAACATTTTTAAATGATCCCTGGTATTCTAGAGAAGACTAATTAAATCTCTGAGCCCAGCACTATGGCACTCCTGTAATCCCAGCGACTCAGGAGGCAGAAGCAGGGGGATTGAGAGTTCGAGGCCAGAAGCAGCCCGTGTAATGTAGCCAGATCCTTCTCAAAATAAAAAAAAAGGGGGTGTAGCTCAGTAGGGGAGCAGGTCCTGGGTACAATCTCCCAGTACCAACAACAATAACCCTCTTAGACTGTTGTAGTGTTCACAATAAACACTTAACTCCATAGTTCCAAATTGGAGGTTTAGATTTCCCACCCATTCAGCTGTAGCCCTCCAAAAATAAGTTTTGGCAAATTCATAATAATCCATCTCCATTTTCAGACCTATCAACCTTAGGTTCTTCAGGGCCAGGATTTTCTCAAAATGACCTCTTGCACTTCCTCCCACATAGCGTACAAGGACTTTCCAGCGGCCAGCAAGCACTTCCCTCCACCTACTAGGTCTGCAGCTTGTGCCTGACCCTAGGCCACATCTCCAGCTTCTTGCCAAACCTTGCTCACGCCTCAGGGCAAGTGCTTCCGGGTCGCGGCCGGCGTCGTTTCCGGAACATCATGGCGGCCACGGAGGACGAGCGGCTGTCGGGGAGCGGTGAAGGAGAGCGGCTGGACTTCCTGCGGGACCGGCACGTGCGGTTCTTTCAGCGGTGCCTCCAGGTCCTGCCCGAGCGCTATTCCTCGCTGGAGACCAGCAGGTAGTCGCGGCCGCGGCCGGCGGGGCCAGCGCGGGTCCCGGCCTCCCGGGTGGGCGCGGCGGCGCGGGGTGCTGGACCGGTGCCGCGGGTCTCGGGCCGGGCTGCGGTTGCCCCGACCCACGCGGGAGAAATCGGAAAGCTGTCAGCAATGGGCTTTCGGTCTCATTTCCGCGTTTTCTCACTTCCCAGCCATTTTTCCTGTCTGCTCTCAGGCTTCCTTTTTTTTTTTTTTTTCTGGTACTGAGGGTTGAACCCAGGGCCTCGCGCTTGCATGCTCTGCAAGTGCTGAACCACTGAGCTGCACCCCTAGCCCACTTTTTCACTTTTTGAGACAGGATCTCACTAAGTTACGCAGACTGCGTCTGGTCTCGAATTTGCGATCCTCCTGCCTCCGCCTCCCAAGCCGCTGGGATGACAGGCGTGCGCCACCGCGCCGGGCTGTCTTCCTTTTTTCCTCTGCCCCCGAGCCCCGCGTCCCTCCGCTTCGTTATTTGCGAGAATGAAAGGAGACGCAGAGCGTTTGCCGTGGTGTTTAGGTAACCAGGCCCACCTGTGCGTCCCTGTCTTACGGGGTCACCGGCTCCTGATGGAGAGCCGGTGCGGTGTGTGGGTGCGTGGGAACGAGGAGAGCTGTGAAGACAGAGTGGAAATTACTTTCCAGGAACTGTAAGTCAAGGTAGGCAAAAGAGAGAAGGCGTCGCGTGAAGCAGCCCGTAAAGAATGTTTGTCGTTGCCTTTGGTGAGTGTGGAGTTCGCTACGGAGTGTGCTCTGGCAGAAGCCAAGAAACTGCTGTTCACAGTAAGAATCAGGATAAGAAAACCAAAGGAAGAGGCGAGATTTGCTCCGCATTGCTGCGTTTTGAAGTGAGACTCCAGAGCTGTATGGGACCGGACTGGCAGATTGCTCATACTCTCATATTTGCCCACGTTTTCTGAACTCTGAGTTTCTAGTGTATTTTCAACACTGCATTACTAGGTGGATTTGGGGAGTTTTATAGATTACTTCTGCACACATAGTCAAGAAATAATGCTTAATATGGTCGTTACTGGAGTACGGCTGAACGAGACATACACGCACTCTTCATTAGAGTTCTGTGTATGTATTAGTATAGGATTTGTGGGAGTAAACAGCGCTTGTACCTAATCCAGATTTCTTTAGAGAGACAGTCTGTTGTCACCACCTGATATCCTATATTTCTTCGTTTATTTGTTTAATAACTTTTGTCACACAAAATTGGGAATTACATAAAGCCAGGATTCTATTCTGTCCTTTTTACCTCCATTAACACTGGGGCTATTCTGTCAAATATGGTAGCCACTGACCACATTTGGCTGTTTGAATTAATTAAGTCACATTTAAAATTTACTTGCTGTTAAAGTAACACATTTCAAGTGCTCAGTCACCAGTGTTGTCAGATAGCTATTGCTTCCCTTTAACATTTGCATCATCTCACAAAGTCCTATTGGACAGTATTGCACTAGGATCTTTAGTAGTATCTGAGTATTTGTTGAATAATATGAGCTGAGCCTTGAAGGATGAACAGATTCTTTAAAAAGAAAAAGCAAAATGTTATTTTTATTCTGTCCTCCATCTATAGGTATTGAATGGCCAGCAGAGCCCTTTCTTATACCCTAAAGTGAGATTTCTAGAGTTAGGGATGTAGCTCAGTGATATTGTACTTGCCTTGCATGCATGAGGCCCTGGGTTTAATCCCTAGCACTACAAAAATAAATAAAACCTGAACTATTTCTTCTAGTGACATGTGTTGTTTAAAAAAATGTTGATAAGTCGTATTAGCATTTTATGGGGATTAATTTTGTGTGAATTCAAAGCATTTCTACTTTTCAAAATCTATCCTTTTGTTGAATTATGATGATTAAACAGCTGAACTTTGCCTACACCTATTGTAAGAGGTCTATGGTTGCATTTTCAAAATGCCAATGTGTTTGACCTATAATATTCCAGCTTGTACAAAACCATACAGACTAATATATAGGCGTTAAATAGTGTAATTTCTGTTCATAGTATAAGTAAAACAGTACAAATCATGTGGCTTAATTAACACCTCATTTAATAACTTTAGTATAATCATAGGATCTACACTAATCATACATATTAGATATACAACATCTAATATATATATTGTTGTTGTTGTTAGGTGCCGTCGAGTCGGTATCCGACTCATAGCAACCCTCATCAGGTTTTCAATGGCTGACTGTTTCCGGATTGCGTAGGGAGTGGGTTGCCAGGCCCTTCTCCCATTTTTGCGGTGCTGGGAATTGAACTCCGGGCCTCAGAGACTGCAGCGCAGTGCTCTACCAACTGAGCTAAATCCCAGCCATTATATATATTAGATATATATATATTAGATATATAACATCTAATATATATTAGATATATAACATCTAATATATTATATATTAGATATATATATTAGATATATAACATATAACATATGTTATATATGTTAGATATATATATATATAAGATATATAACATATAATGCATCTTAGATGCATTAAGAGATATGAATTTTATATATATACACAGGATGCCAAAAAGTGTATACATATTAACTGTATTAAAATTGTAATGCTCAATATATACCAGTAACAAAAGATGAATACAAGAGGTGCTACCATAATTCAACTCTACCACCGAAAGTAATACGTAGATGATCTCTTTCTACATACACACCAGAGGTACCAAACAATGTATACACATTTTAAGAGATATTATCTGTGTATTACTTTTCAAAGTTGAATTGAATTATGATAGGAATGTGTAGTGGCATTCACTAAAAGATGGCATTAATCAAATGGATACTAGCACCACCATTAGACAGGCAGGACAAAGAAAATGAAGGGATCATGGTTGTCATTTGAGGAGCACATAGGAGCATTTTGAATTGGTCTTTGAAATTTAAGAATGTTGTGGAAGTACAATGACCATGAAAGGTATGAGTATGCAACAGAACCTCCAACACTCCTGACAGATGCACGCATTCATGATAAGTTTGAGGCGCATGGTTCTGTGTGTCAAGGGAAGATCATTTTGTTTTTTGGTGTTTCCTGATTGACAGTCTTCCCTTTGCTTAGCATTAAGTGGTTTTGTGATATGTGTGATTCATAGTTGACGTTAAGGTGCTTGGGAAGAAGCTTCAACCTTTTAAACAAAAATGATTTGTTGCAAAATTTCTGCTTATGTTAGAGTTTTAAGACAAAACAATGTGCTACCTATGTCACAGTTTTGTCCAGGATTGCAGTTCAGTTCCACAAGCCTTTACTGAGCGCTTCCCAGCTATGCAGGTCTAGGGATCCAGTGTTACACCAGTGACTCGGGTGTTCTCTCTCCATTTATTGTTAATGGTAGTTACGGAACAGCTGATTCTTAAGGCCAAAGTTGGAGCGAATGTTTAGCTACATTTATTCTTTGGCCCACTGTGTTGGCAAAATCATTCCATTTCCTGGTTTCTTTTAGTCTTTCAAGTAGGAATGAATGGTTTTTATATTTCTCATCAGACAGTGGCTTCATGAAAATAAGTACATTGTTTGCTGTTTAGTCTGAGATTATTCTTGTATATTAACTAAAAAAAGGAATAAAAGAATTCTAGGCAGTGGAAAAAAATATTTTTGTCATACTGATACAATACAAATGGTGTATTGTCAGGCTAGAGTACTAAGTAATGATTTGGGAACATAGAGGAGTTGCTCCCAAACTTTGGGTCACTTACTCCTTTCTGGCACAACCCCTTCCTTTACTGGTATCCAAGTGTCTTTAACAATGGATTGCACTGCTGCCCTGATCTCTGGTGAGGCTATGGCTAAATCATACTGCAGCATTCTAAATCTATAAACAAGCAGCTACATTAAGAGATAGAAATAGAGATAAAACTGGTAACTGTCAGTAAGGAGAGAAATTTTAAAGGACACATTAGAGTTAATCCTAGAGTTAAAATACTAGCACATAGATGCTGAATAAATACTTTCAGTGAATGACCAAAATAATGCATGAATTGTAGAATTATAAGCATTACACATCCATACTTTTCAATGACGGATTTAAGTAAAGTTTTTTTGTTCCCCCTCTACTGGGGGAGTTGAAGCCACAGCCTCATGCATTCTAGTTAAGTGTTCCACCACTGAGCTGCACTCCCAACCCTTTTTTATCTTTTAATTTTTTGAGACAGACTCTCATTAAGGTGTGCAGGCTGCCTCTGTCCTTGAACCTGTGATCCTCCTGTCTCAGTAGCTGGGATTACAGGCCTGCGCCACAGTGCCCCGCTTCATTTAGTAAATATTTTTAAGTACTCTTTATAGTCACCCATCTTTGAAATTATATAACAGGGAAAACAATTTTTCTACTACCGTAATTACTCAAGAATCAACATTTAAGTGAACTTCTAGTACAGAACTAGATGTCATTGTAAAAACAAATAAATCTTCCTAACCTTAAGCAGGTTACATAACTTGCTATTATAGAAATCACCATCTTCCTTTCTTAACCTGTTCCTTTGCTTCCTGTTCTCTAGAGCAGGTAGGAGTTCCAATCTTGGAATCCTGAGACAACAGCTCCTTCTTCATGTCTTCTATCCCTACTTCCACTGCTCTAGCCTCTCTTTCCTGGACTACTGCAATAGCCTCCTATTTGTTCTCCCTAGTTCTGGTCCCATCTCACCCAATTTGGTGAACTCTCTCAAATCCAAGGATCACTCTGGAATATGTCCCTGACCATGAAGATCTGCTGCCTGGTGCCTTCCCTTCACTTACGTGATACCAAATTCAGGTTTCTTCGCAGGGCACACAAAGTCTCCCATGGTCTGGTCCACGTTTACCTCTTCACACTCAATAACTCTTGGCAGATTAGTGAAAATTTCTATTTTTATATGTTTCCCAGCCTTTATGGATTATTTGTGCTGGTTAGTTGCAGGGAATTCTCTTTTTTAAATCTCTTAATATCCTTTAGAGTTGCGTATATACTGGCTTTGGTAGATTCATGTATGTTTCAATTGAATGGGGTTGGTTTCTTAGCCCCTAAATGTCCCTTTTTTAAAAAAGTAAAACAAAAGTGAGATTGATGCTATTCACTTTTTGAAGAATAAATTGTGGGATTTTTGTGGCTTTGGCAAGTTGGAGTGTTGTTTAAATTATTGTAAATGTGATTTTATTACTTTTCTGAGCTAGAATAAAAAGTTCAGTGGTTTGATAGTTAAAGTGATATTTTACATTTGTTTTCTTTTAGGTTGACAATTGCATTTTTTGCACTCTCCGGGCTGGATATGTTGGACTCCTTAGATGTGGTGAACAAAGACGATATAATAGAGTGGATTTACTCCTTGCAAGTCCTTCCCACAGAAGACAGTGAGTGAGTTTTTTCATTTTGTTTTTAGTATTACTAGCTGTACCTAGCATAACATGTGTTGGACTCACAAATCTTGGTATTTATTCATAAACTATTAACATATTGTTGTTGTTGTTGTTGTTAGGTGACGTCGAGTCGGTATCCGACTCATAGTGACCCTCTGTACAATAGGGGAAACACTATCGTCAGTGCTTCTCTGCTGTTCATAGGGTTTTCAATGGCAGATTGATTTTTGGGAGGGGGTTGCCAGGTCTTTCTCCCAGCCTACAGCTTCTGGTGTTCCCAGGCAGTCTCCCATCCAGGTACTAACCAGGCCCGATCCTGCTTAGCTTCCGAGATCTGACAGGATCGGATGCCACAGGGCAATAGCTGCAGGCTATATATTAACGTATTAGGTATATATATTTTCCATGTAAAGCAGAACCGCCATTCTGTTCACACACAACATTTAACGAGTTCAGTCTCTTGGGAGAACAATTTCAAGTCATCAGGGATTAAATGGAGATTCACAGTCGTAGCCCTCCACTATGTTGTACTCCCACATTCATGACTGCATGTTGATTATTTGTATTTATGTTTATGTATGATTAGTCTTATAGCATTCACTTTCTTTTTCACTTACAGCCATTGGTTTTTTCTCTTCAGTGAAAAACGATTTGCATCAGAAAGTTTCATTTCAATCTCTTGGTCCCTTTTCTCTTGGTCATGTTGAATTAGCATTTTAATGGTTTCTTAGAGCAACCAAATTATATACATTTTATAAACTATTTAGGTACTCTACTAAGTGTAAAATATCTAACATAGATGTTAGGTGCCCATGAGTCAGGTCTGACTCATAGAGACCCTATATACAACAGAACAAAACATCCCCTGACACTGTGCCATGCCCGACACTATGTCAGTACTTCTCAGCTACTCATAGGGTTTTCAATGGCAGATTGTTTTGAGAGTGGGCGCCAAGTCCTTCTCCCATTTTTGTGGTTCTGGGGATTGAATCCAGGGCCTCAGAACGTACAGAGCAAGCACTCTACCAGCATAGATATAACTTGTAAATGTTAGAGATTCTAATCTTAAAAGATCAAACTGGGCTGGGGATGTAGCTCAATGCCAGAACATATATCTAGCATGTGCCAGGCCTTGGGTTCAGTCCCCAGCATGGGAAACAGGGAAAAGAGATCAAGCAAATAAACTCCTAGAAAATCATGCAGTTAATATCAGTGGTCACCAATATTTGTCTTATAACAGCATTTATTAACATGGCTAATTGGTTGGAATATTTGTTTATAAATCTCATCTGATGAACTTTGGAGAAATAATAAGCTAATAATAAGCTAGAAGGAAAGAGGTTTTATCTATTAGCAGATGACCTTGGACATAGTTTGTAGCTTCCTAGTTCTAGAAGTGCACAGTTTTTGTTTTTATACAGTTTTTTAAATCTGTATATTTTTTACAACTTCTTGTAATGATCTAGCATTTTGAACTAGGTTTAATGTATAAATATCAAATCACTTTCTACCAACTACATAAAGAAGCATATATAATAATTTGGTCAGTTATTACAGATTCTAGCATGTTTGGTGAGTAAGATTTATTGAATTTCCTGGTAAGAGTACTGTGCTAATAAGCCTGTGGGAAAGTTCTGTGATAAGTCACAAGATTGTTGCTTGTTCTCTAGGAGCCTGGACTGTGACCAGGTCATTGTCCTAATTGCATGCAAATGAAAGTAACTTATGTTTTCCCCTTTTTGTCAGTATTTTTTTTTCAATAGTTTTGTATGAAAGTCTGGGGCTTTTTAAAAACATTAAATATTAGACATAAGGTAGTAGTAATACAAATTCTGCTTGTTTTTTTTTTTTTATTTGTAACAAAAAATACATGCCTTGATCAAATTATATACTGTAGTTTTTTAAAGAACTGTATCTTACATAGTGTACATAGGTAGCTGTATACACTGGAGCACCCAGAAAAGCTTTTCTGTAACTTTTTGCTGAAATATATTTTGACACTTATTTTATAAAAAAAAGTGCTGATATTCACTCTTGTTGTTGTTGTTGTTGTTAGGTGCTGTCAAGTCGGTATCCGACTCATAGCGACCCTCATAGGGTTTTCAATGGCTGACTATTTCGGGATTGCCTTGGGAGTGGATTGCCAGGTCCTTCTCCCGTTTTTGCGGTGCTGGGAATTGAACTCGGGTCCTCAGAGACTACAGCGCAGCACTCTACCCACTGAGCCAAATCCCAGCCCGATATTCACTCTACTGAAATAAAATAACCATGTCTCTATAGAAAAGTATGGACCATAACATTTTAGTGAGAAAACTCGTATTACAGGTTATGGTTTCCAGAACATTAGTCACTTATTCCCCATACTTCCTACTTTCTGTCTTGTATTTTTCCCTGCTTTTTAGGACTATTTGGTGGCTCCATGATTGAGCTGAGTTTTTTTAAAATCTGTTCTTTAATGTGTATTTACTTCCTCCTATCATTTTATTGGGGCTGGGATTTAGAACTCAGTTGGTAGAGTGCTGCTCTGCAATCTCTGAGGTCCCCAGTTCAATTCCCAGCACCACAAAAATGGGAGAAGGACATGGCAATCCACTCCTTAGGCAATCCCAAAACAATCAGCCATTGAAAACCCTATCAGGGTCACTATGAGTCAGACACGACTTGACGGCACCTAACACAACAATAATCATTTTATTAGTGAAATGAGTTTAATTTTTAACATTTTAATAACCATGTTCTTTTTAAAGCCTGCATACATTTGTCATTATTTAATCTTTTGTTGTAAGAGAGTTGCTATCTATATCTGAAGTTTCATATAATCTATAATAATTTTATTTGCTGTGCATTGGCTGCCAGAATGGCTAAAAATGTAAAAGATGGAAAACAAATGTTAATAAGAGTATAACAGAGTGAAACTGTTACATTGTTACATTGCTGGAATTTTACAACTATTTAGTGGTATTTACTAATGGTGAACATTTGTGCGTTCTGTGACCCAGCAATTCTCTTAGTATATTCCCAACAGAAGTGAAAACATGTGTTTACCAAAAATATATATACTATAATGTTTATAGCAGTAATTTTCACAAGAGCTTAGAATTAAGAACCATAGAAATTACCCATCATTGGTGAAATAGATAAATGACAAACTGGCATATTCACACATTGGAATACTATGCAGTAATGGGAATGAACAATCTTTAGCTACATGCAGTTTGGGTAAGTGTTGCTAGCATGTTTTGAGAAAAAGAAATATACAATTCATACAACATACAAAAATAGTTTAAGCTGAGGTTTTGAAGTGTGACTAAAAGGAAGTGGGAGAGGCTTCTGGAGTACTGGTTTTATGCATTTTCTTGAACTGAGTGCTTGTTATACAAGTGAGCTTTGCAGAAGTTCATGGAGCTGTTTAATTTTGATAGGTATGCTTTTCTTTATTATACTTTGATGAAAGTGTAAAAACTCTTTTTGGAGTTAAGCGTTGTGGTTCACCATATCTTTTGAGACTCAGAATTCTTTCTTGTTGAATTGTCAAATCCATGGACTTCAATTGTTTAAAGTCTATTGCTAATTTTTTTTCTTAAGTCATTGCTGCTTAAAATATTTTGACTTCCATCTGAATTGTAAACTTCTGGAAGGCAGAGAATATGTTTTACATTTCTTTTCCCTCTTGGTGCTTAAAACATAGTGTATCATTAATTGTTGAACTGTTAAATAACCTAAACTTTCTCCAACTTTCTTTGGTTTCTCTTTTGTGTATTTTCACATTTAGCCTAGAGCATTATCTGGCTCTTCAAATATTTTCTCATTCGTAAAGCATTTGCAGACAAGGAAAATATACCTTCTGCAACTCTATATTTGCTCTACTTTGTCATGTCACATAAAATATAGGGAATTTAAAAATCCTAAATGTTAAACAACCATTGAAAACCCTACGAATAGCAGAGAAGCACTGACCATAGTGTTTTGCCTGTCGTATGTAGGGTCACTATGAGTCAGACACCACTTCGACAGTACCTAACAACAAATGTTAAATGGGCTGGGATTTAGCTCAGTTGATAGAGCACCACTCTGCAGTCTCCGAGATCCCGGGTTCGATTCCCAGCACCACAAAAAATGGGAGAAGGATCTGGCAATCCACTGCCAAGGCAATCCCAAAACAATCAGTCATTGAAAATCCTATGAGGGTCACTGTGAGTCAGATACGACACGGTTGTACCTAACAACAAGTGTTAAAACCTGGAAACCATGAGAAACAAATCTAATTGTTATTGTTGTGATAGATTTGACTAAATAAATATTTAAAATTTTTATGTAGTAGAAGATAACAAAGTTAGATAAGTGACAGACTTGGAGGAAATTGTGGCTATGTATATATAATAAACAAAATATCCACTGTGAGGAATTCAACTTAAAGATTCAGAGGAAAAAGACACCTCATCCTTTTTAAAATGACAAAACTTAAGAAAAAGTAGTTAATAGAGAAGTGCAGGTAGCAAATGCATGAAAAGACGATTAACCTTGGTAGAAATTAGGGAAATGCAAAGAAACGTTGTTATTTTTTACCTAACACATCAGTTTAGCAAAAGTTTTTAAAGATTGGCAAGAATATGGGAGAGAAAGCATTTAATGTTCTGTTGATGGAAGTAAACATTTTAAAATCTTTTGTTGATGTTTTTTGAGACAGCGTCTCACTACCTGGCCTTGAACTCAAGACCCTCCTACATTACTACCCTGAGTGCTAGGATCACAGACCTGTGCCACCTGCCCCTCTCAGTTAAAACCTTTTGAAGTGCAATTTAGCAGTATAAATTTTTACCCTGACTGGTACAGTCTCATGTATACTGTAGTGACCCCATCAGTATATGTCCACTCAGAGCCTCACAATGTGACATTATTTGGAGTAAAAATCTTTGCAGATGTAATTAAGGATCCTGAGATGAGAAAGGAAAGGGAAACTTGAGGGGAAGGCTATGTTAAGACAGATTAGAGGAATGCACCCACAAGATAAGGACTGCCAGGAATTGCCCACAGCCACCAGAACCTAGGAGAAAGCATGGAATGGATTCTCCCACAGAGCCTCCAGAAGAAAGCAACACTGCTAACACCTTGGTTTTAGACTTCTGTGCTCTAGGTCTGTGAAAGAATAGATTTTTGTTTTAAATAACCAAGTTTGTGGTAACTTGTTACTAACTTAAGGAGACTCAAAGAATGTTTTATTTTATTACAGTAACAATTTAGAAGCAAAATAAATGTTTATCAAAAGTGAAATAGTTGAATAAGCTATGATGCAGTAAGGAATACTGTGCAATAGTAAAGTGAGGTGTATGAATGCAGTTCTGTCCATTGTATGTGATTAAATGATAAAGTGAAAAGAAACCATACACAGAGATCCAGGTATAGTGGTACATGTCTGTATTCCTACCTACCTGGGAGGCTGAGGCAGGAAGATCCCCTAAGCCCAGTTAGAGATCAGCCTAGGCAACATAGTAAGACCCTGCCTACAACAAACAAAAGTCACAATACGGCAAAGACATTTTAGTAGTCTCTGCATATAAATATATATAGAAGACTCTGAAAGGATACATAGAAACTCTTTGTGGAGGGGGAAAATAGTGGGAGTAGAGGTAGGAGATGGCAAGATAAGGTACTTCAATTTTTTCCTATATATCTGTATTGTTTGAATATGTACAGTAAAAATGTTTGTATTTAAATTTTTAAATTAATAAAAGGTGTAGCTTAACTTCAAAACACAACAAAGATAAACAATTGAAAACTAAAAGTTATGTGGTTATGTACAAATACTGATTATTTTGCTAATGGAGGAAATAGTGCTATACATTAATATTCCATCATTTTCAAAGCACTGCCAAATGAAGTGTCATTTGTTCTTCACCTGAACCAGAAGAGGAAATGGAGAGGCAAAATTATTAGGAGGTTGAGTTGGACTGAAATCTCAGGCTCTGACTCCAAGTCTGAATGCTGCTTTACTGTTTAAGTATATAGCTCCCTTGTTGAGACTGTCATGGGTAGCACTTACAGACATGATGAATAGTTAATCAAAATTAACTCTGGCCTCCACTTAACTCGAGAAGACTCTAGTGGCATCCTAGTAATAGTGTGGTTAGACTCTTGGAGCATGGGGCCCTTCTCATCAGCCTCAGGAGTAAGTATTTACAAAACACAGGGATCAGACTGGGAATTGTGTATTCCCTTCTCTGGTCACTAATGAGGAATATTATAGTCTATCATTTTGCGAACAAAGGTATTAAGATCAGAGGGATTATAGTTTGTCCACAGGAATATAACTACTTAGTGCTAGAGGCAACACTGGAATGAAAGTTTTGGTTTTCTAGTCATTTCATATTTTTATTACATAATATTGACTCAGTTCAATAGATGCTGTTTATCATGCATGTTTTTCTGTGAGGGACAGATTTTGTCATGAAAACTCTGAGGCTGTCCTATGGCTTTAAAGGAAAATAAATCTGGTAACTTTTCCGTAGTTGATCTCATAAAATATTAAGTGATTAAGCAAGGAATGGTTGCACATACCTGTAAACCCAGTGACTTGGGAGGCAGAGGCAGAAGGATCACAAGTTCAAGACCAGAGGCAGCCTGCATAACTGAGACCCCCATCTCAAAATAAAATATAATAAATGGACTAGGTATCAGGCACTTTGGTGCACGCCTGTAATCCCAGTGACTCAAGAGGTGGAGGCAGGATCACAAGTTCAAGATCAAAGGCAGTCTGCATAATTTAGCAAGACCCAGTCTCAAAAAGCTAAAAAAATTGGGCTGAGGGTACAGCTCAGTGGTATAGCACTTGCAAAGCATGCAAGCACAAGGCCCTGGGTTCAACCCCAAGTACCCCCAAAATAAATAAGTAAATAAATAAGTGCACTTGGGGTGCGACTAAGTGGAAGAATGCTTGCAAAAGTATGCACAAGGCTTTGGGACCAAGTGCCTAGTACTACAAAAAACAATAATAACAAAAATGATTAAGTGATTGGAAGTGTAAATGAGAAAGTTAACTATTAAGAGTTAAAATATATGATCTCGTTTTTGGTAGATTTTTCAGATTGCTACCCTTTCATGGGGCTGGGATTTAGCTCAGTGGGTAGAGCGCTGTGCTGCAGTCTCTGAGGTCCTGAGTTCAATTCCCAGCACCACAAAAATGGGAGAAGGGCCTAGCAATCCACTCCCAAGGCAATCCCGAAACAGTCAGCCATGGAAAACCCTATGAGGGTCGCTATGAGTCGGATACTGACTCGACGGCACCTAACAACAACAACAACCCTTTCATAAAACTAGCATGACTAAAATACTGTAGTAAGTGTGGTTTCATCTGGCTAAATAATGCATATTGCATATTTTAAAAATTATAGCACATAAGTTTTGGAAGCATAGAACAAGAAAGTTTGGTAAAGATAATATCTCATTATTCATTTATGTCTCCACTCATTCCTAGTCATTTGTCTCTATGAGGGCTGGGGTTTAGCTCATTTGATAGAGTCCTTTTCCACATGCTCGGAGGACCGGGGTTCTATCCCCAGCACTGTAAAAGCGGGAGAACGATGTGGCAGTCCACTGCTGAAGCAATCCCAAATCAGCCTTTGAAAACCCTATGAGGGTCACTATAAGTTGAACCCTAACTTGACAGCACCTAACAACAACAACAAAATGCCATAAAAACAATCTTACTACTTGCCTTTTCTTTAATGGTCTTAGTCTGATTCCAAAACTATCTTTGTTTAGAAAATAGCTACAGGAAAATCAGTTTTTAGCTATAGGACTTTTTATTACTTTGGGTCTTTCTTGATATCGTTAAACAAGGATTGGGGAAGATGTATTCTCTCACCAGGAAACCTTGTGTTTGTTGAGACTTGTGAAGAATTCTTTCTTTTATCCATAAAATATAAATGTCCATTTTTAAATGAAATTGCTGCATTCACTGAATTCACTGAATTTAGATTGCTTAGTGCAAAAATGTAACTTTTAAAATGGAAATAAGAAAGTTAAGAATATGATCAAATCAAGTTTTGAATTAGATTAGCAGCATAACCACCAATAATAGTGTGGTAGTACTTTAGCCCAGGAGTTGTCCTTTACTGGAAGCACCTAAATAAAATTTTCAGTGTATTTTTAATCTTATCTTTCAAAACACAGTTGTCTCTTAAAAGAGAGGAAATACACTACTTATGCAATGCAACTCTCCTGATTAAAAGATCTTATTTTTTTTTCCTTAGGGTGCTACTGTTAGAACTCAGGGCCTCGCAGATGCTAGACAAATATTCTACCACTGAGCCCATCCTCGCCCAAACAATAATTCTCATTAAGTTTTCATTTTCTGTAAGTTTGTAACCATATTAAAAGAATATCTAAATGTACTATCTTAAAATGCTTTTGACATACAGTTGGTATTTACTAGGGGCGTAATAGTAAAACCCTATGTTTTAAAGTGAAACATGACCTAATCATGAGGGAAGAATCATTTTAGTAGTTGTCTTTTATGTGCAGACGTGATAGGCAAACATGTTCTCTAATAAACTCCTCTACATATTTACACATAAACACACATATCCATATACATGTTTTCATTTTTGCTACTTCGTGTAACATAAACTAGTTTGCCTTTATGGCGCTATAAAACTAGAAGAGGAATTTACCAAAATAGTGAGTCTCAGTTGTTTTCTTTTTTAAGTATAATTGTCCGTGCACCACACTTACGGTTTTTGTGCAGGCCTGGAGTAGAACCCAGCAAGCACACAACCACACGAGGAACTTTTCTGTTTATTTTGCAGCTGCTTAGTAGGAACACTAGGTGGTGCTATTTAAGAACCCTCCAAAGAAGTCTAAATTAACTGGAGTATATGTGTATGTGCAGTTATAAATTTGGAATGAATCACATTTAAACTTTAGTAAATATCACAACAAGCTTATTGGAATTATAAAGGAAAGCACAATCGCAGAAAAATCTTGACAGGAAGCAGAAAAGAGTGCCTAATCAATTTTTTGTTGTTGTTGTTGGGTGCTGTCAAGTCTGACTCATAGTGACCTTCTTAGGGTTTTCAATGACTGACTGTTTCAGGATTGCTGAAGGAGTGGATTTTTTTTGCAGTAGTAGGGATCAAACCTGGGTCCTCAGAGTGCGCACAGCAGCACTCTACCAATTAAGCTAAACCTCAGCCTCTAATCAATTTAAGAATAGTAAAAATGTTACCTCTTAGTAAGCATCATTTTTAAAACATTGGAATGGCTGAGCCTGGTGGCACATGCTTGCAGTCCCAACAATTCTGAAGGAGACAAGAGGATCACAAGTTGAAAGTCAGAGGCAGCCTAATTTAGTGAGACCCTGACTCAAAATAAAAAATTTAAAATGGGCTGAGGGTGCAGCCTAGTGGTAGAGCACTTGCAAAATATATGGGAGGCCTTGGGTTCAACCCCCAAGTACTACAAAAAATAAATAAAAATAAAAAAATTAGAATATAAGTGTGTTGATTATAAATCAGTTTATTAAATAGATAATTTTTCTTGGTATCTTATGTATGTAATGTTAACTTTCCATAAAAAATTCTAAGGTCCCTTTTGTTGCTGTTTGTACTGAAGTAAACAGTTTCCTTCATCCATCTTCATAGTCTATAGGCAACATGAAGGAGGACAAGAAATATTACAATGTCTTTTCTACATACTGGGATTAGTACTTAATGTAAATTCCTTTTTCATGATGATGGTATACACACTCCTTTTTGAAAAGGAAGAGAAAGCATTTTACTGTGAAGAAACTTTTCTTGATAAATTATAATAGCTATTAATTTCTTCCTGTTTCACTTTTGATAATAGGTACTTGACTGATTTTAGATGGTTACTCTTCATTAAGCCTTGATCACCATGCTGAAGTACAGTCTAAACATACCCTTTAACCCTTACAGGAATACTGCAAGATATTAATTACAATACCTTTGTGTTTCTAGTTTGAAAGTGGAAGAAATTGGCTTGGAGAGGTTGTTACTTACCTTTAGAACACAGTGCTGCGAAGCATAAGATCTTAAGTTTGATTTCAAGTATCCATGTAGTAGACTCCTAGCCTTATGTGGTATTTTTGAGCATCAGTATTTCTCCTGCTTTTTAGAAAAGTTTTGTTGATTTAACCAAGCTAAAACTTGGAAATGAGCAAATACATTATTCATTTACCTCTAAGAAAATGATATTTTATTAAGGAACAGGTATTTTACTCAGCCCTTACTTTATGTCTGCCTGTAGGTAACACACCTAATAGAATTGTCTAAGTTGCCAGGGGACTCAATAAAACCCTGTGGGAGAAGGATGTGGCAGTCCACTCCCAAAACAGTCAGACATTGAAAACCCTGTGAGGGCTGCTAGGAGTTGGACACAACTCAACGGCACCTAACTATAGTATAGCAACAAGAGTTTAACCTCAGATCTAAAGGATGGAATTACAGTTTTCTTCCAGCAGAAGTAGAAATGTGGTCAGATTTTTATGGAGGAGTATCAGCAAGTTCTAGCTTGAAAGGATGACCTTTAAAAAGGCATTCCTAAGGGAGAAAGAGGGTATAGCTCAGTTGGTAGAGTGCTGCTCTGTGTGCTTTAAAGCCCTGGGTTCAATCTCCAGCACTGGAAAAATGGAAGAAGGACTTGGCAGCCAACTCTTGAAACAAGCCCCAAACAGCCCTTGAAAATCCTATGAGTAGCAGAGAAGCACTGACATAGTGCTGGGTGTGGCACAAAATCAGGAAGCGTTTCATTATATTGTACCTAAGGTCACTATGAGTCAGATCTGACTTGACAACATCTAGTAACAAAAACAAAGGGAGGAAAAAAACCTGATTTTGAGATTTTTAAAACATACAGGAAAATACACCTTTTGACAGTGCTCCTTACTGATGAAAACAACTGAAACCAAAGGGTAAAGGTATCCAGTCTGGGGCATGTGTTAGGTGTAATTCTAAAGATGCCTCTCACTCCAAGATTCCTGTTCCCTAGCTATTTAGTGATGCACCAGTCTAGGTACTGCTATGAAGGGACTTGCAAATGGAAGTTAAGTTTATACTAATCAGCTGATCTTCACCAACTCCACAGCAACAACAATAACAACAACAACAATCAGCTGATCTTACAATTCAGAAGACTGTCCCTAGGTGATATATACAGAGGGACTCAGTATAACCTTATGGGCAGCAGAGAGTCGGTCATAGAAACTGTAGTGAAAAGAAACAGAAGAAAGAAGAGAAAGCCAGAGAGAAGGTAATTGTGGAACAGAGTTGAGTGTCAATGCTGGCTTTTGAGTAAGTGTCCCATGTGCAAAAAATGGCAAGAGAGGCTCTAGGAGCTAAGGGGAGTCCCTAGCCAAGAGCTAGCAAAGAAACTGAGACTTTAGTGCCCCAAGTGCAAGGAATTTCATTCTGCTAACAACCTGAATGAACTTGGAGGCAGATTGTTCTGCAGAGCCTCTTGTAAGTGATGTAGTCCTGCCAACGCTTTGATTTTAGCTGGGTGAGATCTGTGGTGGACTTAAGACCTTCCAGACCTGTGAGATAACGAATAAGTGTCTTATTTCTAAGTTTGTGGTCATTTGTTACAGCAACAGTGACTAACATAGAGGACAGAATTCGCCTTTATTCATATCATCCTACATAATTATTATTTTGTTTGTTCTCTTCCAGGCTTTCTCAGGATGCACTACTTTCTCTTAATTTGATCATATGCGTGTTTCCATGTTGCTACAGTTTTACTAATAATTTTAATAGTACTATACTGTTTCTTCTGGTAGCATGAAATACTTAAACTGTTGGACTTTTACTTCACTTCTAAATTTTTACCATTATTACAGTATAGTGAGCATTTCTGTGCAAATGACCCTTCTCATATTTAAAGTTACTGAAGTAGATGCTCAGATATATCACTAGCTTGTCAGAGTCTGAGTGTTTTCATGACTTTGGTATATAATGGCAAATCTTAAATGGCTTATCAGTAAAAGTCTTTAGCAAAGATATGTAAACCTTATTCATTGAAAATATTGTCACCATTAGTATCTTTCTAAAATAAATTTTATTTGCCAAGGAAGATGATTGGTAGGCAGGGTTGTTTTGTTGTTGTGGTGGTGGTTTTTTTGATTTTGTCTTTTTGCATACTAGGAGGCTGGACCCAGCGCCTCACACATACTTTGCAAGTGCTGTACCACTGAGCTGTACCCTCAATACCTTTTTTAATTTTTTTTTTTACCTTGAGACAAGGTCTTGCTCTGTTAAGCTTAGCTATCTCTGGCCTCAAGCATCCTGTCTTCCTGCCTCTGCCTCCTGAGTCACTGGGATTACAGGCATGTGCCAGCATGCTTGGCCTGGTAGGCAGTTTTAAATTTATTGGTTCCTAATTTCTTCAAAGAATCAATGTATAAGCAACTATTCTAAGTATTTCAATGGATAAAAAGCTGAATAAAGTTTTTCCTGATTTGAATAAGCACGTGAGTAGGAAAGTTGTTATAATTTAATCATGTACCGCCCGTAAAAGATGGGAAAGTAGCTCCTCAAATCAGTCTACTTTTAAATGAACTTGATTTTTTATTAGCAGTGCATTTGTAGTCTGCTGATACAGTCTTCACTTCTGCATCTAATAGCTATCAAAACCATAATTGTGATGGATACGATTGTTTTCTTAAGTTCCCAACTTTCATGCCTTTGATATCTTGAAATGTGAAAAATCTTAGATAGAATAAATGTGGAAATAAATACATTTTGAGTAGAGACTAAGTGCTAGCTATGTTCTAAATACTTTGAAGTCAAGAACTCAGAACAAAGGTCTAATACTGAAATACAAAGTAGATATTTTCACTGTGGATATACAGCAATTTATAGGTTTACCTTGGTCATATGGAAAGAAGCAGCAAGACAAAATAAAAGACACTGGTTTGGAAATTAGGATTCTAGACTCTGTTGTGTTATTAAGTGTTAACCTTAAACATGTCACTTAACCATGGGCTTCCGCATTCTATTTTACAGAAATAGGGACTGACCATGTAGATCACATGAAAAATGCCTACGTAGGAAAAGTATGAAAGTATTTTGTATGCAGTGAGGTAAACTCTGAAGAAAAGGCACATAGTAAGAAGTAACTATTTTGTCTTTGATGAGCATAGAAAGGAATTAGATGAAGGGATTCCATTCCGTAGAATGGACCTGGCATGGGGTAAGTATTGAATATTCATTCACAATCATAAAAATGGAAATAGTGACAAAACTTTGACACTAAAACATTGTGTCTGAAATATTATATAATTAAACTGCTTTAGACTCTACAAAAATAAGATGTATTTTAAATAAGCACGTGTTTTGTTTTCTAGGATCAAATCTAAATCGCTGTGGTTTCCGAGGCTCTTCATACCTGGGTATTCCATTCAATCCATCAAAGGTTAGTTCTCCTTGGGTAAGAAGGTAGAAGGGCTGTAGCTAGATTTTGATGAGAATGAAAACTAAGAAGTTACTCAGGAAGAATCAGACTTCCAGATTTCAATATGCTATCTAATGTGTATCATAAACTGAAACATCTTAAGGGAAACCTGTATCCCTCGCTTCTGGAAGATTTTTATAGTACATATATGTGCTAAAATTTCTAGTGTTACAAAAAATACCTCTTTTACGTTGCCTGCATGTGTATGTATGTAAAAATTATTAGTGATTTCCTGGAAAAACTGGAAATAAACCTCTCAAGTACTTTGATACTTTCTAAGAAGCCAGTAAACTTCCATGTGCCTTAGTTACACTGGTTCTCATTTCGTAGGAATGAAAGAAGCATCTCTTCTCAAGGCAGTAATTGAAGACCTGGGTAGTGATTAACTTGACTTTCATGGCAATAGGCAGAACTTCCTCAACTTTATATAGTAAGCGGTGTTGGAACTAGCCTTTGCCAATATAAAAAGCAGTAAGTTCTAATAAAATGAAGAGCTCTTTTCTTCTTCAAAGGAGCAGACCCAGTATAAGCTTGTAGGTGTTCCATTTGTGCACAAAATTACCAATATTTTTCTACAGTAGAGAGTGGAAAAAACTTTCTGTTTTGTGATGCTGGGGATTGTACTCAGGACCTCATGCATGCTAAGCAAGTGCTGTACCACTGAGCCACATCTCTAGCCCTTTCGTATTTCTTTTAAAGAGACCTTACAAAATTGAGACTTTCCTTGACAGAGTCAGTCTGCTTATAGAATGGTTACAAGCCAGTATCTGATTGCACTGAGTATATCAAGACTTGTATCTAATTGCAAGGTAAAGGTAAATGGAGTGTTGCCAGTTTATCCGTGATCTACTTCAGCGTTTTGGAATATGTAGCAGTGATTTTGGAGAAGATGATGTGATGTGACAGAGGCACTGTGTCATCGTTTCCTCTGCTTTAAGCTGTTGACTGTCTTATTTGTGTTTTGGTTGTATAAGTTCATTATGTCTCCAAGTGCCCTTTGCTCTTAGCAAGGAATGTAAAAATAAAGGATTCATAAGATGTGGGTTTTTTTTTTTCATACATGTGATATTTTCCAGTTTAAGCCAATCCTGAATGAAGGCATTTTCTCCAGTTAAATCATAATGAGCAGGATATCTGGGTGTCATAACATTGAGAATGGTGACCATTGTACATTACAGTACCACATACAGATGTGTACCTCCACTTGTTGGGGTAAAACAGTAACTTAATAACATTTAAAAGATGATCTCTTCTACCCACCAGACATTTCATTTCATCTGTTTTGTTTTGAAATGCGGTCTCACCATGTTGCCCAGGCTGGCCCCAAACTCCTGGGCTCAAGCAGTCCTCCTGCTTCAGCCTCTCTAGTACCTGTGACTACAGATGTGCAGCACCTGACTCTGAGGGCATTTAAAAAATATCAAAAATTAAAATTGAAGAAGAAACTGTTTTTGCCCTTGGTTCACAGATTCTCATGAAACCTACTTTTGGCCTTTGATTTGCCTGGATCCTGTCATCTTCTGGGGAAGCGAGGTCTCACTCCCATGCTATGTTGCTGCCTTCTGAATTTAGTGGTAACAGAAACTAGAAACTCACGTGGAATCACATAGGCTTACAAGGAGTTGTCACTGAGAGTGGTATCTTAAAGTCTAAGGGACACATGAGGCTAACAGAACCTAATGTGACAAAGGATTATACAGTAAAGTATATAAATAAAATAGCCTCACTGATTTTCCTTCAGAAGCCACCAAACCACCAGTGGACTGTTGACTTACCTGATATGTGCCCAGGACTTGAATAGCTGTATGGTACTTTTTGAGAAACACTGATGGATTCTCCAAACCCACTTTTCTCCATTATTTTCCTTCACAAATCCTATACTCTATTAAATTATATATTGTTTTCACTATATGTCCCAGAATTTTCCTTCTCTGCTTTGCTTTTATATTTTATTCCACATGTAATGCCTTCTCCCCATTTATACCTGCCCAAGCTCTTCTCTTGCTAATGAAAGAATTTCTATTTTAATCTATGTATAACCACTCCTGGGCATATACCCAAAGGAATCAAAGTCAGTAAGCAGTAGAGACACCCTTGCTTATTGTGGCATTATTCACAAACGTCAAGTTATAGAATCAACATAGGTGCCAATCAGTGGATGAATAAATAAACAAAATGTAGTATACATGCACAGTGGAGTATTAGTCATAAATGGGAATGAAGTTATGCCATTTGCAGGAAAATGGATAGAACTGGTGATCATGTTAAGCAGTGTAAGAAAAGTATCACGTTTTGTCTCATGAAAAATATCTAGATAAAAAAAAAAAGACGTGAAAGTAGAAAGGGGTTATTAGAGGAGAGGAAGGGGACCAGCAGTAGGGATGAGGGGATAAGAGTAGTTAATGGGAAGGTAAATAAGGTCAAAGTATATATATGTATGAAAATGTTACAATGAAATCCATTATTAATGGTAATAACATTTTTTATAAAAAGCAGTGTTGTGCAAAAATATTACCTTCCTTGTAAGTCATCAAGTTCAACCTGTTAAATAAATAAATAAATATCTTATTATATCTCCTTCATGGCTGCTTATAACAGTCTATATTATATGATCAGATCTCTCTTCTGCCCTTAAGGTTAAGGTCTACTTTTGATTTATGTTTGGATTCCCTACTATTCTTTTAATATGTTTGTTGTTAAGTACCATTGACTCCGTATCCAACTCATACCAACCCTATGTACAACAGGTGAAACACTATTGTCAGTACTTTTCTGATATTCATAGGGTTTTCAATGCCTGATTGGTTTTTGGGAGTAGGTTGCAGGGTCCTTCTCCCAAGCCTGTAGCACCTGTAGCGTTTCCAGACGCTCTCCCATTCAAGTAGTAACCAGGTTCATCCCTGCTTAGATTCCAAGATCTGACAGGATCGGACACCACAGTGGTACAGCTGCAAGCATTCTTTTAATATAGTAGGCGTTTTAAGTACCAAAAAATGAAATTCTTGATAGGAGTTCCAAGAAGTCTGTTATAAATGGGGAATACAATAGCCAAGAGAATTAGCGCTTGAGTTTTAAAGAGAGACTTAGAATGAAAGATGTTAGGATGAAAATTTGACATATTGGTGAGACCATATAAAGAGTTGTGTATCTAAGGGTGGATGTGTGGGTAGGTTCAGATTTAAAGGGTATTGAACACCATGCATACATATTCTGTGGGGAACTATGGAAGGTCGGTTTACAAGAAAATCTTGTGATTGAGTTGCTGGTGTTCTGAGAACTTTGATCATGATTCCAAAGAAATAATTGCCCTTTTGATACTGCCTTACACTCGAATCATGATTAAGGTAACAAATCCCTTTTTAGATGCTTATTATTTAATCCTCATAATAACCCTGTGAGGTAGGTACTAATATCTCCCTTTTTCAGATTGAGGAAAATGAGGCAAACCAGTAAGTAGTAGAGCCAGGACTTAATGCCTTTCAGTGATAGTAGATGTTAACATTTATTATAGAAAGCAGATTATTTTAACCAAAACCTTGGTAACAAATTTATTTGTATTTGAAGCAGTTATTGATGAATTTGAATTAAAATAGGAAAGAGACCTATGAGATGAATGAAAAATATACTCTTATTCAATCAAAAATTAAAACTTTCTTAAACCGAGAAATCAGTATATCTGTGAAATTTTACATTTTTCAAGTGAAATTACCTTTTTTAAAGATAATCAATTAATAGTATCAGCTAATTATTTGAAATTAATCAATAAACTATATGTTTTTGTATGTTGTAGAACATAAAATTATTTGGCAATAATAAGCCATTTTTAAATTAAAATTTTGTCTGTGCCAGTGCCAACTCCCAGGATCTTCACAGGAGTTCCTGGAAGGAGTTACATTTTATAAAGTTTAAGAAATCTTTTTTTTTTTTAATTGGAAATTTTTAATGTAAATCTTAATGTGATTCATTTTGACATGCTTTTCATTGTGACATTTCCATATATGCATTTTGATAAACATTATTCATATAGGTTACCCCTTACCCTCCCCTATGTTTCCCCCCTCCCCACCCTACCCATCTAAGTTTCCCATCTAAGTCTTCTCTATCTTTTACTTAGTAATATTTTTTTATATGTCCTTGGGTTCCAGTTCTGTTTAAGATAGAAACTTTTCCTGTAGTGGTCTTTGTTTTTATCTTGTTAGAACAATTACATGCATTTTCTAGACCATTTATATTGACACCATTCTTATCTCCCCACCCCTTTTATTATGATCCGACCTTTGAATAGGATTTTTCCTTCTTATAATTTTGAATCAGCTCCCACATACGAGTGAGAACATGTGGTGTTTCTCTTTCTGAACTCGTGTTCATTCACTTAAAATAATTTTCTCTAATTCCATCCATTTTGCTGCAAATGACCTTATTTCATTTTTCTTGATTGCTGAGTAGTATTCCATTGTGTATATATACCATAGATTTTTTATCCATTCTTCTGTTGAAGGGCACTTTGGTTGATTCCATATCCTTGCTATTGTGAAAAGAGCTGCATTGAACATGGAGATGCAGGTGTCTCTGTGGTATGATATCTCCCTTTGGATAAATTCCCAATAGTGTTATAGCTGGGTCATATGGTAGATCTATTTTTAAAGTACCTCCATATTGATTTCCACAGTGGTTGCACCAATTTACAGCTCCACCAACAACGTAAAAGTGTTCCCTTTTCCCCGCAACCTCGCCAGCATTTGTTGTTGTTTGTTTTATTGATCTTGGCCATTCTTACTGGTGTAAGGTGAAATCTCAAGAGTTGTTTTGATTTGCATTTCCCTAATGGCTAGGGATGTTGAGCACTTTTTCATGTGTTTCATGGCTTTATGGACCTCTTCATTTGAGAACTGTCTACTCAGTTCCTTTGCCCATTTGTGTATTGGGTTGTTTGGTTTTGGGGGAGTTTTTTTCTTGAATTCTTTATAAATTCTAGTAATTAGACCTTTGTCTGATGTATAAAATGCAAAGTTTTTTTTCCCATTCCGTGGGGGTTTTCTTGACTCTGTTAATTGTTTCTTTTGCTGTGCAGAAGCTTTTTAATTTCATGTAATCCCATTTATCTATTCTTGTTGCAATTTCCTGAGCAATTGGAGTCCTATTAAGGAAATACTTTCGTAAATCTTAAGAAATCTTTGACAGCTGTTTGTAGTTATGTTTTATTCAAACAGTCCATAATAGTCAAGTTAATCCCACCTATATTGTGATCATAGTTGTTTCTCAGTCTTACTTCCCAGCTCTGTGCAGTTACTACAGTAATCTTCCCTCATAAGAACATAGACTTCAGGAAACACTCTTTGCAGCAGTATCCATTTGAGCTCTAAATATTCAAAATTATGCTATTTTACTTCTCTGGTTTTTCAGTTTTAGTATTTTGAGCTCTTCTTGCATTCATTATTTGTTACTTGCTATTTTAAGTGTTGATATTTATTAGAGTTCCCAATCAATAACCTTTATATGAGAGGAGACTGATACGGTTTTTCAGTTGTATGTTTTAAATTTTTTATGTGGTGATTACTACTGTGGTATTTAATTTATATTTTTACATATAAAATAACTTATAAGTCTTTTCTTTAAAAGACGGAATGCTTTTCTAACCTAAGACTTGATGTATAAATGATGTTGTTGTTGTTGTTAGGTGCCATTGAGTCGGTATCCGACTCATAGCGACCCTTATAGGGTTTTCAATGGCAGACTGTTTCAGGATTGCCTTGGGAGTGGATTGCCAGGTCCTTCTCCCATTTTTGCGGTGCTGGGAAACTTGGGACCTCAGAGACTGCAGCGCAGCACTCTACCAACTGAGCTAAATCCCAGACCGTATAAATGATAGAGCTGATTAAATATGAAATTGAAATAATTTGGTTTATTAGTATATCATAACTACTATAAAGCTTGTGGTCTCTAAGGTAAAATTTAAAATGATGTAGTCTGCAATATAAGTGTTCCTACTTACATTGAGGCCTGCAACCGTGGCCCTGTGGAATCCGATCCCGTCAGATCTCGGAAGCTAAGCAGGGTCGGGCCTGGTTAGTACCTGGATGGGAGACCACCTGGGAACACCAGGTGCTGTAGGCTTGGGAGAAGGACCTGGCAACCCCCTCCCAAAAGTCAATCTGCCATTGAAAACCCTATGAATAGCAGAGAAACACTGACAATAGTGTTTCCCGTTATACAGAGGGTCGCTATGAGTCGGATACTGACTCGATGGCACCTAACAACAACAACTTACATTGAGACGTGGAGCAAAATGAAGGTTTGTGTTTCTGTCAGTTGGATGTGTGTACAAGTTATTATAAGCACCATTTAACTTTACTAAAACCTCATGTCAAAATAGATAATAAGTTTATCTTTCTGTTCATTAATTAACATAATATTAATTTTGAATTTAGAATCCCGGAACAGCTCATCCTTATGACAGTGGCCACATAGCAATGACCTACACTGGCCTTTCGTGTTTAGTTATTCTTGGAGACGACTTAAGCCGAGTAAATAAAGAAGCTTGTTTAGCAGGCTTGAGAGCCCTTCAGCTGGAAGATGGGAGGTATGAAGCATTTGTTGTTAACTTTTTTTTAATAAAAATATCTTGTGACTGAAAAACTGGATATAAGGCTATACCAGATCTTAAGAGAATCGCACATTCTTATGAGACCCACCTAAGTGTGAGGATACAGCTGCACAATTAGGATGCTTGCATAGCATAAGCAGAGTTCTGGGTCCATCTCCAGCACCACACACACACACGCAAAAAACCTCTGTAAGGTTTAGCATATACATAGTTAAGTGCTGAATCAAAAAAGTGGTTCAAGATTCTTTTGTATGAAGGAAAATAAACACTTTACAATAGAGAATTCCTTTTTTTTTTTTTTTTTTTTTTTGGCGGTACTGGGGATTGAATCCAGAGCCTCATGCTTGCATGCTTTGCAAGTGCTGTATGATTCAACTGCACCTCCAGCCCAATTTTTTTTTTTTCCCCCCTTTGTGGTACTGGAGGTTGAACCCAGGGCCTCGTACCTGTATGCTGTGCAAGTGCTGGACCACTGAGCTGCGCCCCCCAGCCCATTTGTTTTACTTTTTTTTGAGACAGGGTCTCGCTAAGTTAGGCAGACTGCCTCTGGTCTCAAACTGGCGATCCTCCTGCCTCCACCTCCCCAGGTGCTGGGATTATAGGCATGTGCCAACGCGCCTGGCGCTTTTTTTTTTACTTTTTGAGACATAAATGATCCTAGTGTGTAATATAAGTAGAATGTGGTTCTTAAGCCAGTGATAGTTGTTTCTGTGAGTAAAGACACAAAATAGGTGTTTGTGACCCCTTTGCAAAAACTTTATAGTGTAGTGTTAATAGAAAATTGTATTATTGTTATTTTCAGTTTTTGCGCGGTACCTGAAGGCAGTGAAAATGACATGCGATTTGTGTACTGTGCTTCCTGTATTTGCTATATGCTCAACAACTGGTCAGGCATGGATATGAAAAAAGCCATCAGCTATATTAGAAGAAGTATGGTGAGTTATGTTGATAATATTGACTGTTTTAGGTTTTATTACTGGTATGTGAGAGCTGCAATATATTGGATGCCTATGTCTTCCACCAGGACT
This sequence comes from Pedetes capensis, assembly GCA_007922755.1. Lineage (NCBI taxonomy): Eukaryota > Metazoa > Chordata > Mammalia > Rodentia > Pedetidae > Pedetes > Pedetes capensis. The sequence continues at coordinate 115,443 of VMDO01001579.1, forward strand.
TTAGAAATAATGGCCATAAGATTGCATCATGTATCAAAACATCATATTTCTAATCTTATAGAGAAGATTGACTCCTGGGCCATTACAGTTTAATACTTTCAGGTGTTTTTTAAAGTTTTAAGGATGCTATCAAATAGAAATGTTCTTTCACACAGTACAATTTACCTTTTTTATTGGCAAATACTAAGGCAAAGTTAGTCTTAGCTAGAATTATCCTTTGCTCATATGTAAAAGTAGGGAAATAGAAGTACTGCTTTCCAGGCTTATTACATCCCAAATAGGAAGTTTTTAGTTTTGTTAATTAGAATATTAAGGCTGTTAATTCAGTCTTATGTGAGGATTTAAGTATTTCAAAATGAAAATATCTTTGAGTTCTTAGAGGAATGGAATTGAGGTTTTGTTGTTGTGGTTTTGTTTCTTTTTTTGTGGTACTGGGAGGTTGAACTAATGCCTCATACTTGCATGCTTGGCAAGCGCTGTATCACTGAGCTGCACCCCAAGCCCATTTTTTTACTTTTTACTTTGAGACAGGGTATCACTAATTTATGCAGGCTGCCTCTGGTCTTGAACTTGCAATCTTTCTGCCTCTGCCTCCCAAGTCTTTGGGATTGCAGGCATGAATTAGCATGCCAGCCAATAGCACAAATTTTTAAAAACTTGTGGATACAGAATGAAGATACTTTAGAGGAATTTTAAGAGGAGAAGAGATTTATGTTAGGAGGATGTGTGTTATACATTGACTTGCCCTATGTCTACTTACTTGGTGAAGGTGGTGTATATGCAGAGTTTTCTTGCTTTGTGTTTTTTTTTTTTTTGGTGGAACTGGGGGTTGAACCCAGGGCCTCACGCCTGCATGCTTTGCAAGTGCTGGACCCCTGAGCTGCGCCCCCAACCCATTTTTTTAACTTTCTGAGACAGGGTCTCGCTAAGTTACGCAGACTGCCTCTGGTGTCGAACTTGGCCATCCTCCCGCCTCCGCCTCCTGAGCTGCTGGGATTGCAGGCATGCGCCCAGCAGCAGAGTTTTCTTGTAAGGATAATGTTTTCCTCTTTGTAATTATTTAGTATGTCATGGTGAGATATCTGGAAACTATCCTGTTATCAGACTTCTGATGATTTTCCAGTTCTAGCATCTATCCTATAAATATCAATTGAAATTCTGTTAGGAAAAGCTTTCTCTCTGCCTTCATTCCTTTAACTTACTTATTTATATCATCATAGATGCTAGATTCTTACTTTGTGTAATGAATTATCATCTGTTACTACTCTTATTTTGATGCTCAGATTTCCTTAGATTTGGACAGCGAGAACGTTTTGAAGTAGGCACTATAGCCTTTTGACTTGTTTCCTTCATTCTTTGAAGATCTCCTTGCTTTTTGGTATAAGATATTGCAGGTTCATCTTTTACTTTCCCCTCCTCAACTGTGAAATTAGTTATTACTTAAGGAGTACTGCTTCTTTTTAAACTTTGAGACAGGATCTTGCTAAATTGCAAAGGCTACCTCTAGCCTAGAACTTGTAATCTTCCTTCCCTAGCTTCCCAAGTTACTGTGCCACTGTCCCCAGCATCCCAGTTCTTATTGGAGTATGGTGTTTAGAAACTAGGATTTGGGTACCAAGGGTGCTCATTTGTATTTGGCCTCTAGGGCCTCTCTCAGCAAGAGCTGGGAAATGTATATGTACATAGATAACCCCACCTTAAACATACAGATGCATGCACAATCTATGTTTCTGTACCTTTTAATCTGTCTATGTATTAAAAGCCGTGAGTCTATGTAGATGCCTTAGATTTCAGTCTAACACAACAGGGCTTCATTTATTTTCTGTTTTAATAGTTATGTTTTATCTATTTATTTAAAGAATAATCTAATTTTATTTCTGTTCCCGTTTTAAGTATCACTCCATTTAGACCCCTTCCAAGTTGGTTGATTTTTAGTTGTTAGTATGTGAAACATTAGCCCAGTTCTGAACATCAGAGCTATACCAAAAGATATATTCAGAGAAGTATGACTCCTTACTTCCCTTTCTATCTTCCACCTTTTTCTTAACCCTGAAGTCTACCATATTGTTCACATTCTCTCTGTTGGTAACATTCTTACTAGTTTTTCATCCTTCCCATATTTTTCCTTAATGAAAAATATGTATATTTTATTTCTCCTTACTCAATAAATAGCATATCACAGATACTTTTTTGTAACTTGTTTTTTCACTGAACAATACAGCTTCATAATCAAAAGTTCACAGATTTTCCTCATTCTTTTCTTACAGTTTTATATTACTCAAATGTTTGGCTATGTCATAGTTTTTTTTTCAACTATTCTGTATATATAGCATGTATTTTCCTGTTATGAACAATGCTGTAATTAGTCACTTTCACATGTGTGTATTAGAGATAAATCTTCAGGGTATATTCCTGATAGTGAAATTGCTTGATCAAAAGCTAAATGCATATGTAATTTTATTAGCTATATCCCATTTTATCTCCAAAAAAGATGGACTTATTGATATTCCCACCAACATAGGAGAGTGCCTGTTTTTATACAGCTTGCCAACAGA